>JAGFNQ010004717.1:338477-867999 GCA_024364735.1 Boesenbergia rotunda
GAGGGCAACGATGGCTACCTTGAGAGCAGTGAATGAGAACTACTTCCTAATTTAACTAGCTACCTTCGCCACCAATGTGTTCATTTGGAATTCACAAGCACTGTTACCACCTCGTACATCAGCCGATTGCCACATCTCGCTCAATCGCAAGAGAAGCTCACATCGTAATATGTTAGTAAAATAAAAAAGCGTATGCTAGATTGATTAAATAGAGTCTACAGCCGTTGATTTTTGTTTTTAAAAGACAGTCTATTGTACGAAATTTCCTCCATGCGGGTCCCAGGTAGCAAATTAACAGGAAGCAACAGAGCGCACAATGTAAATTAAAAGTTAAGCAGGAAGCAACAAAGCACAATGTTGATCTAGGCAGAATCGATGGACAGATCCAATGAATTGCTTATTAATTCAAAGCCCAGAGTTACAAAAAAATTAATAGTTAAGCAGGAAGCAACAAAGCACAATTTTGATCTAGGCAAAATCGATGGACAGATCCAATGAATTGCTTATTAATTCAAAGCACAGAGTTACAAAAAAACAAGCAAACGAAAGCCAGTGCAGAGTTTAGTCTAAGACACTGAATATTGGTGCTCCCTAATTTTTCAGTATATAATATTATCAAAGCTTTAGATGTCTACCAAATCAGAGACACCATTCAGAAATTGAGCTAGTGGAGCATTATTTCAATGAGAAAGCCTGATTGTTAGGGAAGAAACAGAATCACAAAAGCCTGCACCAACATCTCCACTTGTTTTACTGTGCTATGTGGGTGGGGACATTACAGACAGCATAGGTTTAAGTTGTAGAAAAATGACTAGAATAGAGCAATCGATCAGAGAAACCCTAAATTTGATAACTAGTTAGTTGTCGGCCACCCAAGCCAGAATAGATACAAGAGGGACAAGCCAGATGCTTGGTGAACACCATCCTCTTTGGAATGAACTTTAGGCAATTCCAATTTTTTTTTTCTTCCAGATCACTGGCATCCATCAGATGGCTGATTCAGATGTCCAAATGGAACCATAGAGTGAGTTTCAAATAGTAAATAATGGCTAATCAGTTGCAAACAGCAATCCAAGCATTTATATTACAATTACAAGGGAAACTCACAGAAACTTAAGCAAGCATAGTCCATCAAACTTAGGTCCTGACTTGAGCATTGGAATGTAGTAACACGCCTAAATAGTCCATTCAGAACAGCAAGCCACAAAGCGTAAGCTATCTAAAACAATTGATGACTAAACCCTTTCAACTTCCATTCTCAAATACACTTACAGCTATCTGATTATTGTGTCCATTCTCGGCGGCATGATAATGTGTCTAGTTCAGGTTCTTGCATTTCTCCAGGGCCCTCGGGGCTACAGAAACAATCATAGTTTTGTCAGTCTTGAGGTTGCATGGAAAATGTGAGCAAAAGCAAGCAACTTAATTGTGGTACAATAAACTCAAACTTCATTTGCGGACACATGAAAATCTAAGATTATTTTGCAAAATGAGGACACTAGAAAATGGAATGAAGGGATGCTTCTTTACATATCAGATTGAAAATCCAGAACATGAAATGTGAAGGAAAGGATAATACTGACCAAGTCCAATAGCATCTGAACCTTTCATGACCCTCAACCTCCTACATGAGTTTGTGAACATCCTGAAATATTTCATTTAATTTAATTAATAGCACAATGGGGGCATTCTCAACAGAAAGCTTGTTCTGAAACATCTGAATATCTTTCATGCAGAAAAGAATGTGAATGGAGTTTCAGAGACAACAAATAATTCATGACCAAAAGGACAAATTGCTTACATTAAGTCCAAATAAAAATATACAGAATTAATGAAACAGAAAACACATGAACTATGAATAAGCAAATAAGGTACTTACTCCCATGGCACATCACCGACAAGCATCCAGTCTCCATCCTTGTCTTCATAAGTAATGACATACTCAGAACCATTCAGGAGATTCATCAAATGATTCTCAGATAACTCCTCTCTGCTTGGTATTCCATGAGAATCACACCGACCTGAAATCGAATGGAAAGAAGTAAATTCCCTCTAAAACTTGAACATTGACAACCAACTGAGATGGAACTAGAGAGGAATTAGAAGAATGAAACTCCATCATATCATTTGCACAGTCTTAAGTTTTAGCGAAATAAATTTGATGATAGTACTATATGGCTGACTAGATTCCTTCTAGAATACACTCCTGAATAGAGGATGCCAAGGAAAAAGAGGGGAAATTTTTTTGGATAGACAAGCTTCCATCCATGATTTAATTTATTTTGTCATGGGAAAAAATTGAAATAAGGTTTTGATATTTGTTATTACAAGATTAAAAAGAAAAGAAAGAAATGAGTATTGTTGCAAATAATGGCATAAAGAAACATATATCTGAACAAATAACATTCTTGGTTATTCTATCTCATTTAAAAAAACATGTAATAAGGAATAATTAAATCTCACCAATTGTGAAGCCGCTGAACATTTTCTCAAGTGCTGATGAAAGTTCCTTATAGTTTTTGTATATTTTGAGATCAACTTTCCTGAGATAAGGGGCTCCATCCATGCTAACCTTCACATACAGACACCCTAGTTCTTGTATTCCATCGGCATCATCTTTAATCTTAGATGGATTTGTAATCATCCTCCGATAACTACGGATTGGTGGCCAACCAACCACCTGTGCTCTGCCATATGCATGCCCATTACATGTTCAATGTTCTAACTTCTTTCAGCATAACAGAAACAAACTAAAAATTCCATATACATAATTACATCTGTATCGTACATGATCAATTAACTAGAAGATAATTTGGCAGTAGGTTTATGGAAATATTATGCATCTCCTATCTGTTCCAAAGTGTTATGGTTTCAATTGAACATAATACCTAAATAGAACATATGGTAGTGTACCAACAAACTTAAGAAAAGGATTTCAGTATCAAAACGCTTAGTCTAGAAACCCAGAAGTAGACAAAACTTGAAAATATATGTTAACGTCCAAGGAAAAATCTTAGTCTCTCAAAAGCATACATAATATTTTACATAAAGTAATTGATTAAATTTCTGAAAGGAAAAAAAAAGAGAGAACGACATGAATTAATTTTATTTTCATGTCTATCAATTGTTCTGTCTGACCAGCAAAGCCAAAGAAAACAGCAGCGCATAGTAGCATCCTTGCTTATTAATGTCATTTCATGGATACAAAGATCCTGACGTATTCAGTATAGCGCAAGGAAAAAACTGATTCTCCCTTGATAATGAATGGCAGAGTTTATACCATTGCAAACCCTTTTTGCACCAAAAACCATCAAACGGATGCCAATTGTCACCCAGATTCCTCGTTTGTGCACCCAAAAAAGACTCCTTTTTCACTCAACGTAAGGAAGAAGGGGGAAAAACAACGGGGAGCAAACAAGGGGGACAGAACGCATGAAGATTTATGAATCTATCAAAGCAAAATCTAGGATCATTTTTATGGCACTTACTTCGCCGCAGGAGCTACCGGACTATCATTCCCAACAGAACCACAGCCCTTCGGGGTGACCAGCCGCTCCTGCCCAACCGCTTTCACCGCTAGGTCCTTCCCCACATTCCCTTGCCCAGCAAGCTGCCCAGCACTGCCACCGGACGCAACCTCCCCTCTCGTCGAAAACAAGCCGCCACCTTTTACCGAGTTCACTTCAGATCCACCACACTCGGCGGCAAATCCCCACTTCCCGCCCCCATCGTTGGCGTCGGAGAACCCCCTCTTGGCACCGGAGACGAAGCTCTTGGGGAGCAAATCCAGGGTGAGCCCGATCTTCTCCTCGCGGTGGGGCGACTCCGACCCAGGCAGCCCCAATCTGAGTTCCGTGGCCTTGAGGTTCAGAAGCCCTTCCTCGACCCCGTCGGCGGAGGAGTTCCGCTCCGTGAGACCTATGTAATCATGCTTCACGGTCGACGACATCAACCTCTGCACAGAGAACAGGAGAACATCAAACTGACGAAGATTCAAGGGTAGTCGAACAAACAATCGCAAAGGGCAGAGGAGAGGAGACACCTTTGCGTCTGGTTTTGCTGATCGTTAGCAGCTTCCCCTTCCTCTACATTAGACTTGGGGCTTATCGTTAGCTTAGAATAAACTCGATTCTCACTGGTCGACGAAGGTGTTTGTTTAGGTTTAACCAAACATAAAGCATATCATTGTCTAATCCTGTCGTCGAAATGGGAGAACCCAAAATTAATTAAACTAAAATAATTATTTTGATATTTATTTCAGATATATATATAAAAAGAAAGTCGAATTTAATTTGATTAAAAAAAACGTTAATTTAAAACACTTACAATTTATGTTCTTGTAATCAGAGACGTGGGGAGGCAACCAGGTACAGCCGGTGAAGGCAGTGATGGCGACCGCGGCGAAAGAGTGGAGGCCAACCGGCACCTGTCGCAGCCCTACTGCCGACATCGTCTGCGTCCGCATCTTTCCCTCTCCTCTTTTTTTTGTTTTTGCCATCACTCCAAACAACCGCACGTGCATGGCACGTGCCTTGTCCTTCCAATAAATGCACTAGGTGTGCGGCGTCCCTATTGGAGAACAAGGCGGGCCCAGTGGGAGATCATCCCCTGTCACTCACGACTCACGGAACAGGAAATCAACTCGTCGCGACCCTCGGAAAAGAGCCGTATGGGGTCTTCGGCGTACGGCCCCCACGCCTGGTTCCTGTCGTCAGACGGTCAGAATATCCTGCGACCTCATAAAGAAGAAAAGCTATGAGTAGGGATAGCCGGAGGACCACAAAAACCAACGAAGCAAGTGGATTAGTTCGGAGAAGAAAACAAAGCGAGTTGAATGCTTGCGTGTCTTCGTCCGCACCAATTTCGTATGCAGCAGAAGCGAACCGGGTCGGCTTTCTTCCGGTTCGCGAGGGCTCAAATGCGGATTGAGAGCATGGTTCGAATACGTCACAACCTTTAAATAAAAAAAAAAGAAGTGCCTCCTTCTCACAACAAAAACAAAAACAAAAAAAGTCACACGTGGCGCACCCACGAGCGCACCCACACACCGAAGCTTGAAAGCGAGGAGGCAACATTGATTGCGTTCGAGTGCGCGACTCGTGTGGTTGGTTTTCTTTTTCCGCTGTTAAAGGAGTTGATTTTAATGTTGTTGCTGACTGTTCCCCTGTGGGCCCGCCCTGTCTGCTCGCCTAACGACAAACTGGGCCCTACGGTATTTATTTTGATTTGATTTGCAAATCGATTTTCCTCACCTAATCTTTACTTTTCAGTACCTATTATTATCGGTATTTAATCAAATGACACACGTAAAAAAAATAATTATTAAAAAAATATTTTGAAATTTGATTTTTATCAAAGAACATATCAAAAATTATCTTCCTCCTCTTATATCCCGTCCACCAATAATTCTCTTTCTCAGTTAACTTTCCAAGATATCCAAATCACATTTTTAAAATTTTTATTTTAAAGTAAGAGAGTGTGGTACGGATGCCCCAGGTATTCTCCTTATTCTTCTTTCTTTTTCAGCGCAGACAACCTACTTGTCATTGTCAAAAAGTGATACCTGTGTGAGCACCCTAACTGTGTTATAGTCGCGAGTTGATCCCCCAATCAAAACCCTAGGTAAGTCTGTTCGTGTGTCCCTCAGGCGGCTTTAAGGGTTTGTATGAAAGTCCATACTGATCGACACTCTCTAGAGTAGGGGTTAGGGTTTCTGTACTGCTTTATTTTTATAATGACGGAAAAAAGTCTATGGGTGTTTCAGCCTCTTCTTCCTTAGGATTATCCACCAAGGTATGTTAGAGAGTTGATTAGGTCAAAACAACACTATTTCTGGGCATGTTCATAAAAAATTCCATCTTGATTTTGCAAATATGAAAATGTTTGGGTTTGGTTCTTAATAAATTTGTAATGTTTACATCTTGTAGGTTTCAGATGACTATGGACAAAAATTGCATTGATGTAGTGTTTTAGGTCACTTTAACAGTTTTTTTTGAAGCATTTCAAATTTTACATGGTCGACACATTGCGAAGATCAAAGAGTCTCCCTTTAGTATTTTCTTGGACATACAAGAATTGCAGCATATCCGTGAAATTTTGGTCAATATATTTGAAAATTGGGATTCAACTTCGCAAGCTTTTAGATTCTCAGGTACATCTTTTAGTTATGAATTGTAAACACGAACTGTAGTAAGATAAAATAGAGATAAAAAAGGCCTGAAATGATTCCATTTCAGACCCATTTCAGTGATTTAATTTCAGGCTTGCCGAGGGCTTGAAGTGAAATCATTTCAGGCCTAACGAGGGCCTGAAATTATTTAAGTTCAGGCCGATGTTAGTCCTGAAAATATTTTATTTCAGGCCCACGTTGGACCTGATATCAAATCATATCGGGCCTATCTTCTTGAAGATAACTAAATATTTTAAATGTTTCAGGTGTACCAGTTACGTTCACTAGACGAGATGTTGCTTTGTTACTAGATAAAGCGGACCGAGGTGTTTCTATCCCTATTAATTCAACTAAAGTATCGAGTGACCTCTATCTTACTTACTTCTCAAAAGAAAAACAATATACCATAACAAGAATTGAGGAGTTACTTAAATATTATGCCAAAAGTGTTGAATTAGAGGATAATGTTGTATTAGTGTATAAAATCTACATTTTGTATATATTTGTTTGTGTCTTACTTTTGTCTAGTACATATAAGGTCCCTCTAGGTCTTGTTGATATAGTAGATGATTATGAGAATCTTGCTAGATTCAACTGGGTTGAAGTCATCCATCAATTTTTGTCTCTACAATTACCTAAGATTGAGGACTTGTTTTTATCAACTCAGAGATACCACACCGCACCACCCTCCCTTACCTAAAGGGATTTGTTGACCTTTTGGCAGTGAGTATAATTTTGATGTTAAATTTTATAATATTTTGTCGTCGTTTATGTATTTGTATGTAACACTTGGTATAGGCATGATTTTTGGAGCATGTTCCAATTCAAAAACCAACAATGTTGAAGGACCCCAAGTAAATAAGTGGAGGAATATTCCTTCGCATATTAGTAAGGTGAGGGCCCTTGTCGACCGACTCTCACATGAAGAGGTAATTATTCTAAACTGTGACCTATGTTAGTTTGATATGGAGTTGTTAAAATTTGTGTACTTGTTAATTGACAGGTTATGATTGAAATAATTCCTAACCAAAATGAAAAAATTTGTTTGAGAACCTTGATATCAATGATGACATTCCATGCCCAATGGAGACATCACAAGGAGATGACACAGAAGCTGTAACGCAAAGTAGTAAGGAATGTGGTGACTGCATTCTTAAAGACAACCGAATCAAGGAGCTATCTGTGGGATCAGATTGAAACGAAAGAGGGGGGGTGAATATCGTTCGATAAATTTCGGAAATACTAAGAGTAATTGCGCAGCGGAAAAGCAAAAACAATCGCTAACACTTTTGTTTTTACTTGGTTCAGAGTCGCAGTCGGCTCATAGTCCAAGGCCCACGGTCCTTGACTGTTTACGATGGGCAATTCTATATTTTCGTAAAATGATTACAAGTTGGAGTTCCGAATATAGAATTAAAAATAATTTCAAAACATTAACAAAAAAATAATTTATACCGACGACCGAAAGATTTTGGAATGCCGGAGCCGTGGGTCGTCGTTGGCGCTTGAATCTTGAGCACGGAGCTTGTCGGAGCGGAGCGCTTGAATGAATGTGTAGAAAGCAATTATTGTTCTAAAGACTAGGGGGTGAACCCCTATTTATACTCGTAGTTGGGGCGCCTGTGTTGAAGGGCACGCTTGACACGTGGCCCTTGTTACACAAAACTCAATCCGCAAACTCGGCCAACGCATATCCCCTCAACCAGGGCGCCTGAGCTAACTGGGGCGCCTGTGTTAACACAGGCGCCTCAATGGCTTACGTGGCAGTTTGCTTTGAGTAGCTTGGAATCACCCTTTGTCTGGGGCGCCTGTCTCAACACAGGAGCCTAGCCCAGTAAGGCGCCTCACTCCATTGAGGCGCCTGGGATCAGAAACCTCCATACCTTCGATCCTGCAACCAGGGTTAGTTCCAAAACATAAGAAACATATAAACGATATAATATTAGCCATGATTTACAACCTGAGTTGTCTTGGTTCTGACTTTGGGCTTCCCAATTAGAACCCTAGGTCGAACTGACGCATAATGTTCCCTCCTACGGGGAACGCGTCCTCACCTACTTCTCTCAGGAGATTTTACCTGTTTGCCAACCGGCTACTCCGGTTGGACTTTTGCCCAATCCCCCGGATCAGGTCTTAGTGCTCAGCTTCACTCACCAGGTCTTAGTGCCTAGCTTCACTCATCAGGTCTTCGGTGCTCAGTCCACGACCAGGACTTAGTGTCCATCTTCACTCACCAGGTCTTAGTGCCCAACCTTACGTCAGGACTTAGTTGCCCAGCCCGTGGCCAGGACTTAGTGCCCAATTCTTAGAACCAGGACTTAGTGTCTAGTGTACCTAGGACTTTTCCTGCACACTTGATTAGCATTGTTAGATCACAACAAGACCTTAACTTCTGAATCCTTTGCCATTATCAAAACACAGGTTCGACTTTGGTGCTTCCAGCACCAACAATCTCCCCTTTTTTGATTTATGGCAACACGGTTCAAAAAGTTAAGAAAAAAAATATTTATAGCATATCTAACAAACATGTTAATCTTTAGAGATACAAAAAAATATTTAATTAGCTCCCCCTGAATTAAACATTCTCCCCCTGAACCTTTCAATGATATGCAGTTATTGTAAAACTTCTAAGTGCTTTAAGTTTTTGACTAAGTATTTTTCAAAATAGAGCAAAAGCATTGCACGTACAAAAACCTTATCCAATTTTTCACTTTAAAAATTTGCAAGCCCAAACTTTAAAGAACCTTTTACTTAAAAAAAACTTTGCAAAACAAAACAATTTTTGTTTAAACTAATTTTTGAAAAAAAATTCCTTAGCCACAAATTTCAACTTGAAGAAACTTTTCTTAAAAAAAATTTACTTAGCAAAAAAAAAAATTTCCTTAAAAAATTTCAACTTTTGCACACTTAGAAACATTTGCTTTGAAAACATTTTGTGCATTTTAAAAAACATTTTTGCAAAAAAAAAATTTAACAAATTTTTAGACAAGTTTTTGCTAAAAAATTGTTCATTAAGAGAAATTTTACTTAGAAACATTTGCAAAAAAAATCCAACAAATTTTTTCTCAGACAAATTTTGTTTACTAAGGAAAAATTTTCTTAGAAATATTTGCAAAAAGATGCACTTAGAAATTTTTGAAAGCACTTAGTAATTTTTGAAAGCACTTAGCAGTTTTTTAAAGCACTTAGAAATTTTTGAAAGCACTTAGTAACTTTTGAAAGCACTTAGCAACTTTTGAAAGCACTTGGGAACTTTATTTTTTTGAAAAGAGATAAAACTTTGAAAAATTTTTGATTTTGAAAAATTTTCTTTCTCTCTTCCTTTCTTTCTCTCCCCCTTTGCCATATATCAAAAAATTGATAAAAATCATTGCAAGTCAATTTTGAATTAGAGCTAGTTAAAAGAAATTATAAGTCTGTATTGAACCAACTCTAGTGAACTCAAGCAACTAAAAGGACCAAACCAATTTAAACGATCTTGTTCGGGTCCTGTCTAACCTAGTTAGCTACTTACTAACTATTATAAAACAGCAGTTTTCTCTAGGGTTAGTCAAGTTAAGTGATTTGATCAAGTTAGATTTGCTAAGCTTGAACACCTAACTTGATTGATGTTCAATTTGTATTTATTGTCCCAATTATTGCAGATGCACTGACTTAAAGCATCTTGAATCAAGGTATAGACCTAAGTATCTCAACCCAGTCTAGGTTATCAATCAAAGTACCCTAAGGTGCTTGTGAGATGCTGGCTTCTAGATCTATAGGTGCATACAGTTCTAGGTCTTTTGAATTGTTTTACTTTTATCTTCTTGTTTATCAGATTTTGCAGTTTTAGTTGTGGTTTCAGTCATTGATAGGGCAGGAGGTTCTTCATCTACATCCTCAACAATCTCTTTGGCTTTGCCTTTGCCTTCGTATGCTTGTTTTCTCTCAGTTCTCTTTCTTTTAGGCCCTTGTCTAAAATTTGTTAGAAGTGGCTTAGCGTCAACTGAGCCTTTGCTTTCTAATTATTTTTGGTGCATTTGGATTTTCTTCTCGACATTTTCTTTGATTTTGTCTTTTGCAGTTAATAATTTTTTCCCAACCGCAACATTGCCACTCGATTGCTTCAGTGCCTCAAGAAGTTCTCTTAGTTGAACATCATTATCTTTAAGCTGGGAATCCTTCTCAGCAATTATTATATCCTTAGATGTTAGGAGACACTCCTTCTCACTTATGGTCGTTGCCATCTCATTTTTAACATCCTCCAAACCTTTAACAGCAATAGATAATTGTTGTTGTAATATCTCAATTTGTTCTCCCTTTTCCATACACTGACTACAACCTTCCATATCTATGGCCTGTAGGCTTCCTTCTGCTGCTTACTATGAAGATCCTTGGCCAAACACCTCAAGTGCTTGAGTTGGAGGAGAGTAGTGAGGTACCAAATCCAGCTCTGACTCTGCCGAAACTAAATCAACAACAATTTTATTTGGACTCAGACTATCATCTTTTTCACAGTATCAACATGATAGTTAGGCCAACTCTACCGAAAGATTCTTGGTAATCTATCAGGATGATCTGGAGCAGCAATACTGATGTGCTCACTTACCCATATTTGCAAAATAATTATATTGAGAAAATAATATCCATCAAAAATATTTGGGCAGCTATATGTACTCTAACTTACAGCCAAAATATTTGAAAATCCCTTGAGTAAGGGGGCCTTGGCTGATTGCGTTGAATCATCTACATGTGATTTTGACCTTAACGTAACCTTCAACCCAATGGCTTCCAATTGAGGAGTGATGAAATTGTACACGACATTGCACCAATTATACGTAGCTAGGTTGTCAAAATCATCTACGCAGTCAATCAGTGAGAGCATAAGAATTCTAACTACGCCGCTACTACCACAAAATAGAACAATAGCAAAAAATACAGTAGATAAAATTGACAGTAGAGCATGTCATTGGATCTCGACTTCATTATGAGTTTCTCCAAATGTTTGGCAGAACAACCAGACTCTTAGAAATATTGCTTGTACAGTGGGTTGGATGCCTCGTTTAAATCAAGTTGGACTATCTCTCCAGTGTCGGGTAGCCCTAGAATCAGTGAAATATCTACCTTTGTGAATTTGAGTTTTTTCCCATGGAAGATAAAACTATGTTCTTCTTGATCCCAATTATCAAACATATTCTAGACCTGGGGTCTTACAAAAGAACTATTTAGGAGGTCGAGGACTCAAGAAAAGGGTGTATCTCGAATCAACAGTTCTTATGCTACTATCGGTTGAACAGAATTAATAAAATTTTTGAAATAGCAAAGGCCAATTTTCTAGTTCATTCTTTTACTTCGTCCTCTATTGACATAACTTGTATAATCGCAAAGGATTTTGCTTTTTTTTTAAACTCAACTGTCCTTTTTTACTTCAAGCAGCATCTTGTTGTGATGACGATTTTTTTGGAGCGCCTTGCTTTGACGATGATTCTTTTGGAGCCATCCTGAACATAGCAACTATAAAACAACAATCACACACACAAAAAAGAAATACTTAGATTCCATATATAAAGGGTTTGCTCAGATTTGGTCAGTGACTAAAGACTATCGCTAACCCTAGGTGAAAAACCATGAGTGAAATCAAAAACTAAATACAAAGGTACGTACAATCCCACTGGTTCGATAACGAGGAGGCTAACCACATGACTCCAATGGAGGAAAATACGGTACCTTCAATTGCGAAGAAAACAGAAGGAAGAAGACAATTGCTAACCACAAGGCTCCGAAGGACACTATAGATCTGGCTCAATACTGGGCCTGATCTCCCCAAATTTCAGGCCCTACGCGGGGTTGATTATTTAACTTTTGTCATTTTTAATCATATTTATTTTCTCCAATTATATTTAACTTTTTCATTTTTTATAAAGCTAAATATCTTTATCTCTTTTTTTATATTTAAGTTTTTTATTTAACTTTTTGTTATATTGTAAATCTATATTTTTATTTTTATTTAGTTATATCTTATTTCTTATATCTATTATTTTTATTTTTATTTTTATTTATTATGTATTTCTAATTTATACTATACTTTATTTTTGTTTATCTTAATTTTCTTATCTTTGTATCTTATTATCTATCTTAGTTTTTTTCACATTTATAATTTTATTTCTTATATCTATTATTTTTGCTTGTTATATTTTAAATCTATATTTTTATTTATATCTTATTTCTTATATCTATTATTTTGCTTATCTTTATATTTTATTATCTATCTTAATTATTTATTTTTTTATTTAAAATTTATTTTTATTTGAATTATATTTATTTTTTATATTTTTACTCTATATCATATATGTATTTATTCATATTTTATATTTCTTTCTTTACAATCATGTTTTTTATATCTTAATTTCAGTTATAGGTTCGTGTGGTATCCAAACTTATATTTTATATTTCTTTCTTTATATCTTAATTTTCTTATCTCTATATCTTATTATCTATCTTAGTTTTTTTCCACATTTATAATTTTATTTTAATATGTTTTATTTTTATTTCTTACATTTAATATCTATAACTACTAATTATTTATTTATAGTTTATATATTTTATATTTATATCATCATATTTTTTTTCTTTATCTCATTATATATTAACTTAATCTTTATCTATATTTTTATTTTATACATATTTATTTATAATTTGGAAAAGAATATTCCTATTTTGGTTAGCAGAGGGCCTGAAATCCTCTGATTTTAGGCCCAACATAGGCCTGAAATCCTATCCCAACGTGGACTCATATTTTTTCCATTATAAAAATATTTTTTATAATATTTATTGATTATTTATAAGATAATCTTTTATATAATTCTATAAACTCTGATAAAATATTATTTTATTGGAAAACTCAGGTATGATCAACACAGACTTATATTTGTTTAAACTTGATACAAGTTTGAATGTATCGTATTATCGGATAATATTTGAAATGCCCCTAAATACACAATGCATAGCAAAATTCAATTCTTTGTAGACTATCAACTCATAATTTTAGAATTTGTTCCAATAGGCATTTTGTAGGTCCATCAATGGGTTTCGGTGGAAACTCACTGATGGACTTAGGATATTTGGATTTCTCAATACTCGATATCACTAGTTAGAGTTGAGCTAGGAGATGATATTTGTGGTGTCTAAACTTAGTTCTAATGAATATCAATGAAGTTCTCATTCCGTATCAGTTGGCACAGAATAATGCAGTATCAGTTGGAAACGATTGACTTGTGTTTATCTCTCATCCTTATCTCTTTATTTTGCTTATCTCTATGTTTTTTTATGTATCTTAATTATTTTTTACAATTAAAATTTATTTTTATTTGAATTATATTTATTTCTTATATTTTTATACTATAAACTGTATGAATTTATTCATATTTTATATTTTTTTCTTTATAGTCGTGTTTTCTTTATATCTTAATTTCAATTCTAGATTTTTGTGGTGTCCAAACTTATATTTTGTATTTCTTTCTTTATACCTTAATTTTCTTATCTTTATATCTTATTATCTATCTTAGTTTTTCCCCACATTTATAATTTTATTTTTATTTCTTATATTTAACATCTATAACTACTAATTATTTATTTATAATTTATATATTTTATATTTATATCTTCATGATTTTTGTTTATCTCTTTATATATTTGCTTAATCTTTATCTATATTTTTATATTATACATATTTATTTATAATTTAGAAAAGAATATTTCTATTTTGGTTAGTAGAGGGCCTGAAATCCTCTGATTTTAGGCCCACATTGGGCCTGAAATCAGAAGATTTCAGGCTCAATATGGACTCATATTTTTTCCTATTTAAAAATATTTTTATAATATTTAATAATAATTATTAATAATAGTTTCTATAATTCTACATCATTTGACAAAATATTTTTTTATTGAAATAGTCAGGTATAATCAACACAGGCTTACATTTGTTTAAACTTGAAACAAGTTTAAATATATCGTAGTATCAGACAACATCTGGAAAGCCCCTAAATACACAATGCATAACACATCTCGTTTTTGGCAGAGTCTGCATAACACATATGCCTCCTCTGATGATGAGAATTCCATTCCGATTTTTGGCTTTCGATCATTTGTAACTTGCGGAATGTATTCTTGATCGTCAACTATATTTCCTTCCATTTCTAGACGCCCTCACATAATATTAGACAATAGATAAGTAGAAAAAAAATAAATAGCAATAACAAACACCGCTTATAAACTAAAATAAATTGCAAGTAAAGTGATTTTTAAGGATAATAAATTTGTCTAGATTTGAACTACTTACTAGAAATTAAGCCAAATCATTTAAAAAAATAAACATGTACAGAAGAATAAAATTCAGTGGCTACAAACAAAATTTGTAGATCAATTAATGCGCTAGGGTTAAAAATAGAAGAATAAAATTCAGTGGCTAAAAAAACCAAATTTTTATCAGGAATAAAAATTGAACAATGCGCCAGGGTTAGGTTTAGGGTTTGGACGGGAGAGAGGATGAATTTTCTACAAAAAAAAATTCTGAAAATGCTTCCATCTATCTTATTTGGCTAGAGGAAACCGGATGTTTAAACAGGATTAAAATTTTGTGTGTGAACAAAATTATCTACGACAAAAATGTAGGAAATGTTAGGGTTAGGGTCGTACCTACTTCGGCGAGGGGGGAGGCGGGTGGCGAGTCGGCGCGAGAGAGAGTTGAGGACCTGATTCGGCGAGGGGGTAGCCGGGAGAGGACTCGGCGCGAGAGAGAGTTGCGGATCTTCTTCCGCTTCGGCGAGTGTCGCGCGAGTGAGAGGGACACGAGAGAGAGCTACGGATCTTCTTCCCCTTCAGCTATTATGTCGCGAGAGAGAAGGGACGCGAAACTGAAGCACAAATTTGCTTCGGCGAGTGTCACGAGAGAGAAGGGACGCGAGCAGTGAGGCAAGCGCTTACGCGGCTGTATGCCACGGGAGCAAAATGAACTGGTCCACGCATGCACGATTTGCAACGGTCCGCAGCTGAACATGATTGTGTGTGTGTGTATATATATATATATATATATATATATATATATATATATATATATATATATATATCTTAAAAAATAATTATATCATAGTTAATTTAAATGATTACGATTTTCTTTCTTATTTTATGTGATTTATATCATCTCTTTTTTGATATTATTTTGATTCTTTATTTTGATCTCTTTCCAACCGATTTCTGATAGATATAAAAAATTTATATTTGATGGCGGTAGGGACTCGGGTAAATATTATTAATATTTGTTTAGTTTAACGATACATAAGTTAAATTTAGAGAATTTCTAGTCGAAGCTTAACCGTTTAAATCTAATTAAGAAGAAATTTAACTGTCATTTTTTACTTGGAATAAATTTGTAAAAAAATTTCATATCACGTGAGCGAAAGATAAATATTTAAGTTGGGGAGTGGCAGCGTGTCATTCTCTCATTCGCCTCTTTAAAAAAAATGAGAGGGGATCCTCAGAACATAAGGGTTAAAAACTTACCTAAAGTACATCACATCTCGAGAATTTAAAAAATTTTGTAACATTAGGATCCATGTAAGTTTTTTCTCTTTTACTTTAATCAAACGGGATCCTCTGCCCGAGGATCCCATGTCATCATGTCTCGGACTCATCGGTGATGATCGGTGAATCTTCCGATCGTCGATCAAACATCATCATTAGTCTTCGATCGTCGTCCCGAATCAAATGATATCCTAGAAGAACAGTGAATCGGTCGAGATGGTCGGAATTGTCATCTCGCCGGATTCGACGGTGAATCCGACGAGATCGCAATTGCGACGATCCCCGACGGATTCACCGTATCCCCTACGGTATAGTTTTGTTTGGGATGACGATTGAAAATTGCCGGTGATGTCTGATCGATGATCGAAGGGCTCGTCGGCCATCGCCGACGAGTTGAGACACGATGACAAAGGACCATTAGGGATAAAGGATTTGTTCTCTACTTAATGACGGATAGAAAAGTTTTATGAGATTAGACTAATTATCTCTAAAATTAATCGGATAAAAAAATTAGATATCTAAATTAACAAAAATAAATAAATAAATACTCAAATGAATATAATTAATTTTACAATAGATCTATTACTTAAATATATAATTATTAATTTTTATTTTCCTTTTTACACAAAGAAACACTTGGTTGAACTCTGATGATACAAGTCTAAATAATAAAAATTTCATGAGCACTTATTATTCAATTTCTTATAAAAACAAGAAAGTTTGCATGAGTTTACAAGAGAATATGGAAAAAAACAGAAGGCATGGTAGTTTCAAGAATCCATATTTTTCCTTAAAAAGAAAGTTTACAAGAGAATATGAAAAAAAGTTATAAAATATATTTGTATGATTTTTTTTAAAATTATTAATAAAAATAAATAATAATAATAATAATAATAATAATAATTCTCTATCAAGAATTTTATTAGTTTTTTTTTCAATTTTATAATAATATATTAATCTTTTATTCAACTAAATTGTATATTTTCATCTATATTTGAATAAAATTTATCATATTTTATTGATACTCTGTTTTGAATACTTTCTTCCTCTATTATATACATATTATTATAATTTCACATTATCTAATTAAAATTTTTAACCTAAATATATATCTATATTATTAGAAATATAATGTTGCATACTTATTTGTGAATTGTGAGCACCCGTAAACATGTTAATTAATTTTTTTTAGAGTTTATGATTTAAGATTTAGAGTATAATCTTTAAATTAAAGGAAGTAAAAATAAAATAACAATAACAATAATACTAAATGTTCAAGGAATATTAACGCATCCTTCACTGTATCATCACATTGACTAATTTTATTCGTGACAAATATCGCAAAGTAGTCGACTTTGACCGGGCAACTTAACCCCGGTGGTGGACCAACCTAACCAGCGATCTTAGGTGGAACAGCTGCCCATGTAGGTGGTTTGTGGAACAAAGTTAATGCACGTCGACCTCGACTTGCCTTTCCTTGTTTCCTCGGTCAAATTACACCACATTCCATTTACTTCCACTGGCGTTTCTTTTTGGGGCACTGAACCCGGGCAACAACAATTCCTCTCCCTTGTTTCATCACGCTGTGCATTACTCGATTTGAAGATGAAGCAGTAAGTAATTAATTAATCATAGTCGTCGACGTTGCTCGCAAGAGCTGAATGCACTGACCGGCCATGTCCTTGTTGCCTTAATGCCTTGTGTGTGGTCGTCCCAGAGGAGGACAGCACCATTTGAGTCAAGTGGTGGTGTTCCTTCCTGCATTAATATGCACGTTGAATTAAGTTCCTGGTCTACATGAATCAACAAACAAATAAGCAAGCAAGCAATATAATGACCTCAGTTGACAGTTTCATGGCGACTGAAATGGTCCAGAGTTCTTTTTTTTTTATTCTGGATATATAGTGGCTATATTAAGTGTGTCTGCAACAATCCTCCACGTACCCTTCATAGTGTTTTTCTGTAAAAGAAACCACTACTATATATGGATTCTCCACCACGATGACACCATCATCGAGTCGTTTCCAAACAATTTTAATTAATTCTTTATTTGTGAAGAGAGAAATAAACAATTACTTCTTCTTGGTCTTTGATGATGCAGTCCTCGAAAGGTATGGTAGTTCCGAGCTACTTCAATTAGTTGTGAGTACCTTGCAAGCTTTCCAACTTCAAGAGTACTGTGTGATATGAGATCGCAAAGAGATATTTTCACAAGAAAGGAACGTAACTAATTTCTGAATCCTCGAATGGAGTGTACGTTTCCAACAACTAGATTTGGTGAAGTAATTAGTATAGTTACAATGTGAACTTAGAGTGCAAGGCTCTCTTCTAATCCTAAGCGTTGCAGAAGATTGATTTTGACGATTAAAAACAATGTCGAAGGTACTGTCTCTTTCTCTTCCATTGATAACGACAATGTTGTTCCGAGCCCGCCAAACAAAAGAAGATTTGCAATGTGCTAAGCAAAGGCACTTTAACTGAGGGTTATTATATATCTAAGGCTTATTAGGGCATCCGCAACCGTTTAATTCTTTTAACGTTATAACACCTACCACCTCATCAAAAAGCAGGGGACCCACATGCCACATACATATTAACATCTTCATTCTCTCACAACCGTTTAACATTCAACTCCCATTATTTGTGGGGTCCACATGCCACATACACATTATCTCACGTATGTCTTCTCTCACATACATATTCTCTCACATATTCATTCTCTTACCTACATATTTTTTATTTTCAATTTTATTTGCTAATTTAAATAATTATTATTTAAAATAAATAATAATAATATTTTTAAATATGTTTATCGTTATTTAAAATTTAAATTATTATTATAATTTTGAAATAATAGAGAACAACATAAAAAAAATACACTTGCATATAATTAAAAGATAATATATAAATTAACATAAAGTGAAATAATAAAAGTACATAATTAAAAATTACAATAAATGAAAATTATATATTCCATCTCTTCTTAATCTCGTTGCATAAATGTTAATGGATGATAAATTGCTCTTGTGTCATTTGCGAGGTGTCTTTCGAAAGGATTGCATATTCTTTCAATTGAACTTTAGCTAAGGCAGCCTTTGCTTTCATCTCATCAATTTCGAGTTGTTTTTGTTTCATTCCAACTTCAGTCTTTTTGATGCTTGTGTACTAAGAAAATTTTACAAACATATTACCCAAATTTGTTGTCATATCTTCCATGTCTGATTTCATTTTATTTTTTCCTTTTCTTTTTGCTGCCTTCTGACCCATTGGACGAGCTTCTTCTTCTTCATTTAGGTCTACATGTAGACTAGCATCTTGGCTAGATGACGTGTTGCTTGCTCCAGACTCTGAGGTTCTTGCCTTCTTTGTGGTAACAATGTGATCAACATACTGTGGAGTAAACATTGGACGGTCTTTTACTATCCTCCACACATGCTCAAGATTAAATGCAACGCCATTATTTTCTTCACGATATTTTTCGTACGCAAACCGCTATATATCCTCATCACTATGGCCGCTACGATATGCACTATAAATGCTATTGTAATTTGCGTTGAAGTGATATACCTTTTTTTGTATGGTATTGTGCCAGTGCGATCGTATTATACTTGCATTTTTGTTGGGTGTACCTTGAGGATGATTCTCATTGTAGTAGCTAGCAACACGACCCCAGAAAGCATCCATCTTCTGATCATTGTCGATGATTGGATCGTCGCTAATAGTGACAAATGATCTGACCAAAATTTCGTCTTCATACTTACTCTATGTTGATCGTTTTCTTCTGCTTGCAGCGCCAGCATCCGCCTTCACTAAATTGACAACTTCGATTGGAGATTCACCGTCGGACACTTGAGTCTCTGGAACAAAAGTTGGAGTAAATGGATCACTTTCCGTCGGAGATGTAAAAGGCATGTCGGTTGTAGGTGGATTGGATGGATAATTTTGTGGATATGGAGTATATGAATAATTAGGCGGATATAAACCATATAGATTATTTGGTGGGTATGAATTATGTGGGTAATTTGGTGGATATGGAAAATAAGGATAATTTGGTGGAGTTTGGGAATTTTGGGAAGAAGTATTTTTCAAAAAATTTCTAAAAAAACCACGATTATTTTCATCCATTTCGGAAGAAAATACTAGAGATGAGATTTTTAGAAGGAGAGAGGAAGGTCTTTGAAGATTGGAATGAGAGCGATTGGAAGGGATGTGTTTGAAGATTGAAATTAGAGTTGATAAGTATTTATAGATAAAAATTTATTTTTTTAAATTAAAATAGTCATTTGTTTGTGACCGTTTGTTTGAACGTTCGGGTGACCGTTGTGGCCCTAAAACCAATCTGATCGGCATCCTGATCGGTCTGGTGACCGATCATGATCCTGCCTGATCGGTCTGGTGACCGATCAGGCAGGAGCCTGATCGGACACCAGACCGATCAGGATGCCATGTCATAGGTGATGAACACGTTCAAACATGTGAACGTGTTCATCGCGGGCCCACATTAACGCGCGTCCCATAATAGCTTTAACGCCGACGGCTCGTTAATCGAGCATTATAACGCTCGATTAACGAGCCGTTGCAGATGCCCTTACTTGTTCCCGTTTGAGATCGCCACCAGTGAACTATTTTCTATGTTGACGGAGTCTCCATGGACAAGAAGGAGTGCCAACCACTAGGAAAGTCCACAAAGCCTGAGAAACATAGAGAGAGAGAGGGAGAGAGGGGTGGGGGGGGGGGGGGTTACAATAGATGTTATGCGTATCTCCTAACTCAACCACTCCGATGCTCAACTAAATCTTTGACGGAGAGAATGGAGAAGATGAACTATAAGTAATAAGGAGTATATGCATGCGTGAACGTGTATCATTGTCTGCGGGAGCAAGTTCCTTTTATAATGTGTTTGTTAAAATAATACCTTTTTCCTTATTAATTGGTCATCATATTATGATAGAGAAAGTGTCCCATCATTGTATCTCTATTGTATCGTGCTATCACATTGTTGGATATTATTATCCCTATTAGGTGGGTAGATTTATAAGTTGTACATGTAAATACAATCTGAATTCTTTAAAGTAATCTAACTTATATTTATTAATTTTGGAGTATTCGATACGGGTTCAATGTGTAGAACCATTTAGTCTAATCTGTTATTATTTATGAGCTGAGATAACAGATTGGATTCCTATATAAAAGGGAGGTCCCTAAAAGTTTAGGGCATCATCTTAACCTAACTTTTTGTTCCCCATCAACAAGAGTTTTTACGGTACTGTCATCCCCTAAACCCCTTGGAAGACCTTTCTCTCGCTTCCGCTTAATCTTTTTCCATAAGGATTCCAGTCGACGATACTAAAGACAAGAATATGATTCTTCAATCAGGTTTCTTGTCGTATTTTATTTATGTTGTATATTATTATATCATATTTTCAACATAATTAGATTCATGCTCTCATGTTGTGTTTTCTTTTTCAAATTCTTATTTCATTCCGAAAATTCATACAGTTAGAAGAAAACCTAATTTTATCACACATCATCCCATATTACGTATCTATATAATCATTCTGTTCCATATGTTCCGAAACGTAACTCACGTCACTTATGGTGTCAGCCCATGGGGGCAAGGGGTCAATTGGCCCAAAGGGTCTGACGGGCTATCTGTAATAACTTCCATCGTGGTGGAGGCTGATGAACAAGGTAAGGAAGGGTCTGTGGTGCCCACGGTTGCTTCCGCACTAGTCGTGCAAACGTCCGGGGGCCGCACTTGCTGGTGTTTCCTTCTCGTTTTAGGGATTCGGTTTTCACCGATCCCTGGAAGAAAGAAAAACACAACCCGAAGGTTACAGAAATTTCTATAAGGATGCACCACTTTGCAAAAGAAATTGAATACTTGTTAAAGCATCCGCCTGAAGATATCACAAGTTACAGAAATCCAGACTCGAGTTGTCATTTTGTTTGAATAGATACTGAAGATCAGTTAGTGGCACTTGCAAACATATTAAACAAAGGGGAACTCTTTGCTGTTGATACTGAACAACATAGTCTTCAGTCTGGAAGGAAGGCTACTTAATAGATAAAATTGCTCTGCATGATATGATGGCCACTCTATGACCTGTTTTTGCTCATCCTGTAGTTATCAAGGTTTTTCATGGAGCTGATGTTCTTTGGCTTCAACGAGACTTCCGTATATATGTTGTGAACATCTTTGATACTGCGAGGGCATGTGAAATTTTGTCAAAGCCAAAAAAAATCATTAGTATATCTTCTGAAGACTTATTGTGGAGTATATACTAACAAAACTTTACAGCGTGAAGATTTTAAATGAAATGATTGAATATGCTAGTAATGATGTGCACTATTTGTTGTACATTGCTGGATGCAGGCCCGACTTAATGGCTTATACTTATGACCTCAATTTTATTGGGTCGACCCTTTATTATTTTGAAAAATAAATAAATAAATTTACTAATTAAGATTTTACATATAATAAAAGATGATTAACAAGATTTTTTCAATCAACCTCAGGCAACCGACATGATTTCACGAAAATTTTACATTTAATAGAATAGCTATATTGTCAGGTTGTATCATGTGCGTGCATATTATGTGCATGTGATGCTTCCATTTTGTGCAATCTAATGCTTGATTTTGCTCAATCCTCGATTTTACTCTACCACATCTCATTTACCTATTCTAATATCAACATCAATTAATTCTATATTAATTAAAATTATTTTATTCTCTTAAAATTCTATATAGGGCTACAATATAATACGGAATTTTATTTTTGTATTCGTATAATTTTGTGATTAGTTGATCATTTTATTGACTCATTCTCTCGTCGATACTTTATATTTTTCCCCTTATCCGGCAATTCTTTAAGAAGATAGTATTCTTCTCTCTCGGTAATATTTTTTTCGCTCTTTTTTTTTTCTTTTTCGAAATGTACTTTATTATTATGTATAAATGATAAATTATGGATGAAATTATGGAGCTAAACATCGTTGAAAAAAATAGATTATTAGCAAATAGGGAATAACAATTGCATGAAATTTTTTCTCTATTTTTTCATGTGCAAGCAAATTACTACATCACAAACCTAATTTATTCACTTTAAAAATCATAAAATATCATTCATAGATTTTTAATACTTTTTAAGTGCACTTAACTAATTTATTATATATATTTTTTAGTGCACCTATCATATTTATTATATAATGCTTAATTAATCAATTCAACTTAAATTTAATATTTTTTATCCTCTTATTATATTCATGCAGGTAATAGACGAACTTTAAAATATCATTAAATTAAAACTCCACGTGTAAATTAGTTTTTATTGTTCACTAGTTTAAGTAATTTTATTTTGATAAAATAGTAGGGGCTTATATATATTTTTATTATTATTTTAATATAAACATGTATGTTAAAAAAAATATAATTCTGGATATATAAAATTTATGAAAAAAAGAAAAATAGATTTATTATTAATAATCAAAATCAATACTCAAAAAATAATATAATTAAAAATTTAAATGAAAAATTAATTAAATTTTCAACTGAAGATAACACTTTAGTATAAAAAAATCAATCAAGAA
This sequence comes from Boesenbergia rotunda, assembly GCA_024364735.1. Taxonomy (NCBI): domain Eukaryota; kingdom Viridiplantae; phylum Streptophyta; class Magnoliopsida; order Zingiberales; family Zingiberaceae; genus Boesenbergia; species Boesenbergia rotunda. The sequence goes on from JAGFNQ010004717.1 coordinate 361,797, forward strand.
CTTTCTAATGATCACAAACCTAATCAATTAAATATTAATATTAACAAAGACAATAATAATAATTTAGAAAAGACTATGAAACTATTATAAAGATTGAATAACCTAGCGTTTCAAGAAAGATTAAATAATTTACTTATTTTATCAATTAAAAAAATTATATCAAAATTTGAATATAAAAGTTTAATTAATAATTTTACATCTCAAAAAATAAAAAAATCAAATTTTATATTAAAATTTTAATTTTAAATTAATATTATAATTTTTAAAATAAATTTAAACTCGCGTCTTAGTCTAAATGAAAAAGATGAGGAAAAAATTTAATTTTTTTTTAAAAAAATAATTAAAGTGCTAAATTTTTTTTTTGGCCTAGCCGTGGCCTCATGGAACCTTGAGACGGATGGATGTTTAGCTTTTGAGTTGGTAAGTACAACCTCTACTTCTCCCGGCGATGAACTGAATTTTTTCTTCGAGACTAGTCGCCGGTCAAATAAGGTTTGTTTGCAGTTGGTGTGAAATAAGTTGAATCTACTCCTGGAGCTTCAGCTGCACCATCTATATTATCACGGAATATGAACATTGTAGGAGTCACATCATCAAATCATTTGGAAACGAAGGATCTTATCTGGATTTTATGTGCCTGGAGAGATCTGATCAGAGCTTGTGATATGTTCTATCAGATCAAGCTATTGCAGCTCTTGCTATGATAGCTCCCAAAAATCCATTAGAAATATATAATGCTATATTGTAAGCTGACACGAGTGATGCTAATGTGGATGATATAATTCAAAAATATTGGCAGAAGCACCTAGATGGTGCTCAGTGTTGTCCACGGTCACCATACAATTATGCTCTTTTGTCTCAATTCAATCTGAAGCATTCTTGTATGCCATTTTCAAAGTCAAGTGCCCAAAATTTCAGTTCTTCCCGAACTCTTTATAAAGAAATTTTCATGCAAGTCTCCGGTGTATCATAATTGTAGAATTTATGCAACTGATGTAAGAATGCTCTATTATTGTGATCGAGAGAAACTCGAATGGTATCTAAGGAGATATTTGGCAACTGTTGTGCTTTGTTATTATAGAATCAGTCCTTTATGCGTTCTTCTGTAGAATGAGGATAGTGCTGTTTGTCTTGCACGAATAGCTGACTTTGTTGGTTCTTCACCTAATTTATTGGATGAACTATGTAAATATGTATTTTTTTTTACCTACGGATATAAAGTCCCGAAAGTTTTGTCAATTTGGTATCTAACTTCCTCCTAAGCTACCATATGATACTATTCCAAATTCGATTATGAATTTTCTCTATCTTGACACGGAAGACAAGAATGATTTTAATATTTTTATTATTTTGCTTAGTTGGGTTTTTAAGGCTATTTTAGTCTTTTGTATATTTATAGTTAAGATATATAAAAGCATCCTATTTAATGTTTTGAGACGATTTTGATTTAATATTATTTTCAATTGTCATTTTCTTTTTGGAACCATGAATTTTACTATTATTTGATATTCTTCTTAAAATTAATAGATTATAAAAATATTGATTTATTGTATTTGTACACGAATCAATGAACTCTATATTTTCCACTGCATCTATCAACTTACTTTACTTCATTCTTTCAGCATAGAAGTAGTTGACCTCATCACCAAGGTTTCTCGTTTTCTTAGCATATGATTCCTTATTCAACCTGCTTTTGTATCGACATTTTGAATGAACTTAAACAGAATCTTATATAATAAGAACTTCATTTTTAAAAAAAAATCCATCAGCTGCAAATGATCATGCTCTTTGTCGATATATTCCGGTAGCGATCATTTCAGATCTCTGTCTCCACTTTGAACTCATATTACAGGGAACCCAAATCGACCAAGAATTTACATGTATTCGTAGAGTGGTATACAATGAAATTGCTTTGATTTCTTTTGGCTATTAATAATACCGCAACTAGATAGGTGATGACCACTTGTCTATGATGGGACTTGGGTTTTCTCTTAACCGCATAAATTTTAGAAATAAAATATATAAGAACTCGAAAGAGAAAAGCATGAATCTATTGTTTCATCGAATCATGGCATAACAAGAATAAAAGATATAAACAAGACAAGGAACCTGATTGAAGAGTCATCGTCCTAATCATAGCGTCGTCGACTTAATCCATGTCGTAAAGAACGCAGCGAAAATAAGAAGGAGTATCTTCCAAAGGGCTTAGGGTTGACAGCACCGTAAAATTTTTTGTCAATGGAGAACAAGAAACTAGGTCAAGATGATGCCTTAAATCCTTGGAGACCTCTCTTTTATATAGGAATCCAATCTGTTATCAGCTCATAGATAATAATAGATTGGCCTAAGGGTTCTATACATTGAACCCACATCCAATAATCCGAAATCCAATAAACATAAGTTAAATCAGTTTAAGGACTTAGATTGCATTTACATGTACAACTTACAAATAAGCTCACCTAATAGGGATAATTATATCCAACAATCTCCCACTTGGGCTATATGTGAGTTGTATGTTAAATATAAGTAAAACTTTAGTTGATATCAAACTTTATGAGTATAAGATACCCCTATAAACAATTAATCTACTCCATTAACTTTATTGGTATATAACCAAAGAGGTCATATCTACGGTATATGATCGTAACAAGCCCTAACAATAATCACAATACCAATGTCATTAACGACATACATTAAGATGCGGATGTATAGAGTGGAAATTACATGAAATGTTATCCATAAGTGTCAATTTCTAACTAGTCTAAAGTGACCCAAAAGAGTCTGATCATATTTGCAAATACCTTATGCTAAACTGCAATAGCAAATCATAATTCAAACTTTATGATTCCAAAAAGGAATCTATATCATATTTACAAACATCAAATGCTAAACAACAGCAGTAAATCATGATCTCATATTCAAAGTGTCAAACAAACATATAAATTTTCATTAATATTTTGAACTTTAAGTGCGTACAATAATTAAAATAAAATGTTTATCTTTATTAATATAGAACAATAAAATAAATACAGACTCCCATTAGATGAGTTCTTCTCCCATGAGAAGAACTCTCATATTCACAACATACACATGAAATACCTAAGGCACCAAGATTTTGGTGAGTGGATCGGCCAACATGGAATCTGTACTGATGTTCTCTATCATCATTTGATGACTCTGAACTCTCTCTTTAACTGCTAGAAACTTGACGTCGATGTGGTTGGATTTCGACGAACTATGATTGTTCTTGGCATAAAGTTCTGCGACTTTATTATCATAGTAGATCCTCAGTGGCCTGTCAATGCCATCAATGATCTGCAATGTTGTGATGAAGTTCCGCAGCCAAATTCCGTGATTGGATTCTTTGTAGTTTGCTACCAACTCTGCTTCCATAATAGATGTGACTACTAGTGTCTACTTAATGCTCTTCCAAGATATAGCCCCTCCAGCAAACATAGAGATATAGCCCGAAGTGGACCTCCTGCTATCCAAGCATCCAGTAAAATCGGAGTCTGAATAACCAATCACCTCCAGGTGATCTAACCTCCGATACGTGAGCATGTATCCTTTACTTCTTTGCAAATACTGCACCGTTCTTTTAACTGCTTTCTAGTACGATGATCCTGGGTTATTAACATATTTGCCTAACATCTCAACTATAAATGCTATATCTGGTCGAGTGCAAACTTATGCATACATGAGACTTTCTACTGCTGACGCATATGAGAATTGTTCAATCTCCTTTATTTCAAGTTCAAGTCATGGACATTGTTGCAAATTGAACTTGTCACCTCTTGACACAGGTGTGTCACCAGGTGTACAGTTCTGCATGTCAATATAAGTCTATTGTGAAAGTCCAAGAATGTCTCTTGAACGATCGCGACAGATTTGAATGCCTAAAACAAAAGTTGCTTCACCAAGATCTTTCATTTCAAATTTACCAGATAGAAATGACTTGGTTTTATGCAACAATATATCGTCTACATACAGAACAAGTATAACAAACTTGTTCACACTAAACTTGACATATATACACTGATCAACGGGGTTCTTTTTAAATCAAAATGATGTAACCACTTGATCAAATTTTCGATACCATTGACGGGATGTCTGTTTTAAACCATAAATGAACTTCTTTAATCTACATACTAGGTGTTTTGAGTCTGAGGATACAAAGTTCTCCGGCTGCACTATACATATATAGACTCTTCTATGTCTCCATTGAGGAATACAGTATTTACGTTCATTTGATGTAGCTCCAAATCAAAATGAGCTACAAGTGTCATGATTACCCTAAGAGAGTCTTTCGTCGACATAGGTGAGAAAGTCTCCTTATAATCAATGTCTTCTTTCTGAGTGAATCCCTTGGCAATAAGATAAGTCTTATACCTTTCGATATTGCCCTTCGAATCTCGCTTAGTTTTAAATATCCATTTACAACCAATGAGTTTTGAACCTTCAGGCAATTCAACAAGTTCCCAAACGTCATTGTCTGTCATTGATTTCAACTCTTCTTGCCTGGTGTTAATCCACCTTTCAGGGTTAGAGCATTGTTTGACTTCTTGAAAAGATGTAGGATCACTTTCCAACCCTATATCAAAATCATGCTATTGAAGATAAACATAATCACAAGAATTCGTGCTTGTTTGTTCCCTTGTGGATTGCCTTAAGGGCACTTGTGTTTGAGGTGGTTGAGGTACTTGTTCATCAATATGAGGTAATACTTCAATTTCAGTGGTAGGCTCCTTCAATTGCATTGGAGATGCCATGGGAATATCTTGGTTCACTATGTTCACTGGATGTGCAGTATCCATAATGTGTGATATGGTAACCATACCACTACTGATCACACTAGTAGTGACCATAAAAGGATCGACAACGCTTTTCTTAAAAGAAACTGTAGGATCGGTGTCGGTCGATAGAGGGGGGGGTGAATATCGACTCGAACTTTTGTCGGAAAACTTCGTTGTTCGTTCGTCTTTCTATCAGAGTTAGTATGCAGTGGAAATATAAAATAAAATAAAAAGAAAGACACCAGAAAGACTCGAGGGATTTACTTGGTTTCCAACCCCCCAGGGTCAGTACATCCAAGGCTTAAGTACTCAGCATGAGTCCACTAGTGGTCTCCTTTCTGGACTTTCCGGAGGCGGAGAAACCCGTCTTAGAGTTTGAATTACAAGCACAAGAATAATAAATTAAATACAACTTATAAACGAAAAAGTAAACCAACGGAAAATGAAGATCCGACCAATCCGGAAGTCCGAAGTGCAGTGCACTTCCTCCTAGAGCCTCCTTGGTCGTAGAGCTTCGACTTTGACGCTTTTACTTCTCACTGATTGCTTTAGCGGATGGAAAACTTGAATTCTTGAAGTGAGGGGTCGAACCCCTTAATATACTGCGTTCTCGGGCGTCTTAGGGCTCTTGGGCGTCTACCACGTGTGGTCAAAACTTGATCCATAGCATCAAATTCGCACAGGGATAAGAACTACCTTCCCAGGCGCCTGGGAAGCCTCAGGCGCCTGGTTTGGGAAGGCCTGGCCTCAGCGAGGGCGCCTAACTTACTGGGCGCTTGATTCATTCAGGCGCCCAGGAAGCTTCTTCCCAAGTTCAATTTTTCCTGCTTTTGCTCTCCTATCATGCCTCCAACTCCAGGTACCTGCAAGACAACAAACACAAGACAAACGTACAAATAATCTTTGCCTTAATTGATTGGTTCTAACTTTGGATTTCACCCGAAACCCTAGGTCGAACCGATGCCTAATGTTCCCTTTCCCGGGGAATGCGTCCTCATCTACTCTACCCTGGAGAAGTTACCTTTGCCAACCGGGACCTCCGGTTGGACTTTTGCTTAGCCTCTAAGAATCCAGATCTTGAGACGTCCGACCTCGACCCGTCTCTACTTCTGTCCGTGATCCCCGCTCGACTAAGTCTTTTGCCAACCAGGATCTCTGGCTAGACTTTTGCTCGACCTCCGAGAACTCGAATCTTGAGACGTCCGACCTCGACCTGTCTCTACTTTTGTCCGCAATCCTCGCTCGGCAAAGACTTCGTTGCCCGATCCCCGACCAGGACTTCGTGCACAATCCCCCGGACCAAGACTTTGTGTCCAACTTCACTCACCAGGACTTAGTCCACCTAGCTTCACTCACTAGGACTCAGCTTCACTTACCAGGATTTCTTCCACCTATCTTCACTCACTAGGATTTCTTCCACCTAGCTTTACTTACTAGGATTTCTTCCACCATAATCATGTCTTTGCTAGTCATCTTAATCCTGACTAGATTTCTTCCTTTCACCTTTCAAGTAAGTATAATACCAAACCTCAAGTCCGGTTTGGTTTAATCCCTTGGTCAAACTGACCAACCTTGGATTCTATTCACTTTGCCAAACATTAGATCGTGTTTGGCTAATCCCTTTGTTAAACTGATCAAACCTGGATTTGCCCTACCAAACATAAGGTCATATTTGGTTTAACCCTTGATCACTTTGACTAACCCTAAGTATATTGTCACTTATAGTTCTGTTAAACATCAGGTCTTGTTTGGCTAACCCTTTGTCAAGCTTGATCAAACCTGGGTTTATCATACCAAACATCAGGTCATGTTTGACTTAACCCATGATCATTTTGACTAACCTTAGTATATTGTCAAACATCGAAACCCTAGAGGATGACTGTTCATCACTGATGCTCTTTGCACCAACAGAAACTTCCCTGATTTTATCGCTCCCACTATCCTCAATGAATTTGGCATTTCCCGTTTCGAAGAAGGATCTATTAGAGGGATCATAAAATTTATACCCTTTTGATTTCTTAGAGTAACCTACAAAATTGCAGCTAATAGTTCTTGAGTCTAGTTTTCTTTCATTAGGCTTGTAAGACCTAGCCTCAACTGGACAACCCCAGACGTGTAAATGCCTAATGCTAGGCTTCCTACCCGTCCACATCTTGAATGGGGTTTTAGTTATTTTCTTACTAGGTACTCTATTAAGTAAGTAAACTGCAGTCTTGAGTGTCTCACCCCACAGAGACTCCGATAGAGAAGTGAAAGTCATCATACTTCTCTCCATGTCTTTTAGGGTTCGATTGCGACACCCAGTTGCACCATTCTGACTGGGTATACCAGGCATAATATATTAAGGCACAATCCCACACTCAGCAAGGTCATTTGCAAAAGGTTCTAGACGTTATTCACCTGATCCATCATATCGACCATAATATTCTCCTCCATAGTCGGATCAGACGACTTTAATTTTCTTACCTAGTTGAAATTCAACTTCGGCTTTCAAAATTTTAAACATGTCCAATGATTACGACTTCTCATGAATAAGGTATAGATAGTCAAATCTGGAATAGTCGTCTATGAAGCTAATAAAATATGTATGTCCATTCCAAGATGTCTTAGGGAATGGTCCACAAATGCCCATATGTATTAGCTCCAAAATATCACTACAATGGCTAACCTCTTTGTTCCTTTTGTTAGTTGTCTTCCCCTTAACACACTCTATGCAGACATTAAAGTCTAACATGTCAAGTGAATCAAGAATTTCATGTGGCATAACTTTTTTAGGCGTTGTTTGGATATATGTCCTAAACGTCTATGCCAAAACATAGAAGAATTCTCGTCGGTTAATTTAAATTCTTACTTATACTATGCATTATTATGTTGTCAATTGTAGGAGTAAAGGCGTTCAATTTATAAAGCTTATCAATCAAGGAACCATTGCCAATCAAAATTAAATTACAGAAAATACTAAACATTCCATTTCCAAATGAACAAGAATAACCTGATTTGTCCAAACAAGAAATTGAAATTAAATTCCGTCTGAAAGATGATACAATGAATGTATTCTCTAAATCCAAATAGACATCAACTCCTAAATAAATCCTAAAAACACCAATATACTCGACTACAACCTGTTGGGGCAATCTAAGGTCTAGAGTGACTATGTGTTTTGATGTTTGGGCAAAGGGTTTAACTTAGGTTCACCCTTGTATTTGATTTGTGTATTTGAGTGTGTAGGTTTGCAGGATACACATGGACTTAGTTGGGCGGCTTTGGGTCCGGTGAAGGATGGGATGAGGAGACAAGTCGTGGGCTTGTATGCATCTGAGGGACCATGGACAAAGCAAGGATGATGAGCCGAGGGAAGCGGACTTCGAGGCATACACGAAGGATGGCATGGGGAGATGAGTCGTGGGCTTGCATGCATCCGAGGGACGAGAGCCAAAGTTGAAGAGGGCTTGAAGGCAACAAATCGAGGCTGCTGAATGAAGAGTCAGCTAAGTCTTGAGGGGTCGAGTGCTGAGGGAATTATACTCGGAAAGAAAATCCTAGGGTTCGAGTGCTGAAAGAAATGTACTCGAGGAAGGAAAACCTTAGGTATAGGGGTGGACCAGTCGACTGATGCTTGATCAGTCGACTGATGAAGTCCACAGAAAGATCAGTCGAGGACCAGTCGACTGATGGCAGCTGAAATTTGAACGTTATGTTGTAATGTTCGAATCCAAGTGAGACCAGTCAACTGGCCTTGGACTAGTCAACTGGTAACGATCTTTTCAGCCTTGAGCTCTATTTAAGAGAGCTCAATTTTGGCTGAGAGTTCTTGACGAAATTGGTTTTGGTTAAAGACCAATTAGTAGTCTAAGTGGTCAGAAGAGTGTTGCAGGTTGTGGCAAGATTTCTCCACCCATAAAGAGCTACACGAGCTAGCCGGAGATCTTCCGGGGAGTCATCCACCGACGGATCAAGATCATCCACTTTACGAACTGTCGTGGAGTAGGAGCTTATCTCCGAACCACGTAAATCGGTGTATCTTTCTTAGTTGTTAGTTTTAGTTTTTGTTATTCCGCTTGCGCACTAACAACTTGTAGGAAGAAGAATCGAAAAGTAGCTATTCACCCCCCATCCCCCCTCTAGCTAAACGACAAAGTCCCAACACAACCTTCTTCCCATTTCCCGTGTAGATGTATCTTTCACCATCAAGTGGAAGTCGGCTCCTAAGACAACCCTACATAATGATACTTATGTAAGTAGTAGCACCAGTATCTATCCACCATGTGTCAGTGGGTACAATAGCTAAATTAACTTCCGAACTAACAAAGTTGAGAAGTTTGTTTCCAGAATCTGCAGTTTCCTTTCCTTTTCCTTTATTATTGATCCTCTTTTGCTTCTTGCTCGTGTTGGATCGTGAAAACCGATAGAGGGGGGGGGTGAATATCGAAAATCGTTCTTTTTCGAAAAACTAAGAGTAAGTGCACAGCGGAAATAAAAATACGAGACACAGCACAAAGACACAGTGGTTTTTACTTGGTTCGGAGCCTGTGTCGACTCCTACTCCAAGGCCCACGGTCGTTGACCGTTTACTATGGGCAATTCTATATTCGCGCAAATAGATTACAATAATTTCAATTACATAGATAGTGCAATAAACTAACAAACAAATATTAAGCTCTTCGTTACCAACGTCCGGAGTGTATCGACTCTTTTTCGGGGCAACGGGACGTCGTAGGCTCGAGGTCAGGCGTTTTTGGAGCAAGGCTCGAGCGTAGAGGAGCTTTGAGGCGTTGGAAGAAGTGTGTGTCGAAGCCTGGGGTCGAGGGCCCTTTATATAGGGCTAGGGGGCGCCCGGGACGTCGGGGGCGCCCCCCTACGTGCCAGCCGATCCGTTCCGATCTCGGTCAGCGTCTGATCCCCTTATCTTCGGGATCAGTTTTGACCTGGGCGCCCGCAGCGCTCGGGGCGCCCGCATTGACCGGGTCAAAGGTTATCTGCTTGGCTTCGAGGGCTTCTTGGTTCAAGGTATGCGCCAGGGGGCGCCCGCAGCGCAGGGGGCGCCCGACCCAGTGTGTATTCGAACCAGTCTTCTTGTTACTTGTTTTGTATGGTCCTTGGGGGCGCCCGGGACGCTCCGGGCGCCCTTCTCAGCAACTGCCTCTCTCCTCTGAGGCTTTCTGAGCTGCAGACACACGTTCCTTCGGTCCTGCATCCAGGGTTAGTCCAAAATAAGATAACATAACAATTAATTAGATTTATACAGCCTTAGCTGTCTTGGTTCTGACTTTGGTCTCCAAAATGGAGCCCTAGGTCGAATCGACGCCTACTGTTCCCTCGACGGGGAACGCGTCCTCACCTACTCCTCTCGGGAGAATTTACCTGATGCCAACCGCTCCTTTGGTTGGACTTTTGTCTGACGGTCCTTTGTCAGGTCTTGGATACTGGCAGTCCTTCGCCAGTTGCCTAGCAGTCCTTCGCTAGGGCTTTAAGACTGGTAATCCTTCGCCAGTTGCCTAGCAGTCCTTTGCTAGGGCTTCGTTGCTGGCAGTCCTTCGCCAGTGCCTAGCAGTTCTTCGCTAGGGCTTGATGCTGGCAGTCCTTCGCCAGTGCCTAGCAGTCCTTCGCTAGGGCTTGATGCTGGCAGTCCTTCGCCAGTTGCCTAGCAATCCTTCGCTAGGGCTTTCTTTCCTGGCATTCCTTTGCCAGTGCCTAGTAGTCCTTCGCTAGGGCTTTTCCTGCACACTTGATTAACTTCATTAGATCACACACAATACTTAACTTTGAATCCTTTGCCAATATCAAAACCAGGTTCGATATGGTGCTTTCTGCACCAACAGCTCGTACTTTGAGAACCAGATGTTAAGTGAGCACTTTCAGATGTCTCAATCTTCAGTCTCCCCTCCTCTTACACGCATTGAGCAATAAGCTCATTCAATATCCACTTTTTCTTTTGAGTATTATACAATATCTTAAAAGGAGTAAGTCGTGCAGGCAGAGACATCAAGAAGAAATTGTTAGAGGTTGCAAGGGTGCAAACTTAGTCCCACATTGAGAAACACATGGGAAGATCATTGGTTTATAAGGAATATGGTATCTCCATTGGCTAGAAGCCTTTTGGGGAGAGCCCAAGAGCAAAACCATGAGGGCTTAGGCCCAAAGTGGACAATATCATGCCATTGTGGAGATATCCTAATTCCTTTTGGTCCTAACAAATGGTATCAGAGCCAGGTTGCTCATCCAGATCTAACCATGTGCGTTAAGCCTTAAATAAAAAGGATATGTGTGCTCCCGTGTCTTGATCAAAGAGGACCAGTTCTAGCTGCGGCTAGGTGGTGAAGTCCTAGTAGGTCAGGTGGACCTAAGGGCAGAAAGTCCTAGTAGATCAGACATCAAGAACGGAAAAGGTTTCCGTTTGTGGTGGGGGCATGTGGTCCTTTGTTTGAGGGAGGGATTGTTAGAGGTTGCAAGGGTGCAAACTTAGTCCCACATTGAGAAACACATGAGAAGATCATTGGTTTATAAGGAATATGGTATCTCCATTGGCTAGAGGCCTTTTGGGGAGAGCCCAAGAGCAAAACCATGAGGGCTTAGGCCCAAAGTGGACAATATCATGCCATTGTGGAGATATCCTAATTCCTTTTGGTCCTAACAGAAATGTACTAACATACTCTCAGACATATCGAGTTTTAGTGCTTTCAGACTTATCGCTATATTAGACATCTCTATAATGTAGTCCCTTATGTTTTTGTTTACCACTATACTGCATGGTTACCAACTTTATAGAAAGTCTGGTAGTCTCGACATTTTCATTTGAGGTTTTCGGTTTGCCAATTAGTTAAGGAGACTCCTAGCATCTTCTCTCTCTTTGATTGAACCATTTATTTGTGTTGGTATGGAAAGTTTCATGATGCTTAGACTCAAGCGATTCGATTTCTCCCACAATTGAAATCCAGCTCTCTGCTATATAGTGGTAGCACTGGTTAAAGGTGGGGTGGGGGGGGGCGATCATTCCATAATGCATAGTCTAAGTCCATGCATTCAAACAAGAAATTTATATTATACTAAGAAAACTTAATCTAGCATACAAACAATAAATTGACGAAAAACTTAAACTTTATTGCCATAAAAACGATGAAACAAAGCTAAGACTCTGATACCAATTGACGAAAAACTTTCTCCTAACCGCATGAATTATAGAAACAAAATAAGAACTCGAAAGAGAAAACACAAGACATATGAACATGGATTTATTGTTTCATCGAATCGTGACATAACAAAAATAAAAGATATAAACTGAAACATAAGGAACCTGATTGAAGAGTCATCGTCCTTATCGTAGCGTCATCGACTTGATTCTTGTGGAAGAGGATGCAGCGGAAAAAAGAAGGAGGATCTTCCAAGAGGCTTAGAGTTGTCAACGTCGTAAAATTTTTTGTCAATGGGGAACAAAAAACTAGGTCAAGATGATGCCCTAAATCCTTGGGGACCTCTTCTTTATATAGAAATCCAATCTGTTATCAGCCCATAGATAATAACAGATTGGCCTAAAGGGTTATATACATTGAACCCGCATCCAATTATCCGAAACTCAATAAACAAAAGTTAAATCACTTTAAAAGCTCAGATTGTATTTACATATGCAACTTACAAATAAACCCACCTAATAAGGATAATTATATCTAATAGTCTATACATAAATTTGAAATGTATAACCTCTAAACAAAAATGAGTGTTGATTTTGCTGTGTGTGCCTCCTTCAGAACCGGCGTTGAGGAAGCTTAAGCCGATGTTTAGATGGGATGAGGGGAGGTTGACTAATGGAAAGAGAGAGAAAGGAACGAAAATGAAAAGAAAAGGAAAAGAAAAGAAAAGTAGGGTATTTTTTTTACAATTGAGATCCTCTGTCCCAAAAAAGCGCCTGCCCTGCTCCTCGGTGACGGCCGACGAGTTGTCCGATCGCCGATCGGACACCACCGATGGGATTTGATCGTCATACCGAATCGAATGATATCCCAGAAGAACGGTGAATCGGTCGGAATTGCTGCAATTGCAATCTCGTCGAATTCGACGGTGAATGCGGCGAGATTGCAATTGCGGTGATCCCGACGGGTTCACCGTACCCCCCCAGGGTATAGTTTTGTTTAGGGCGGCGGCCGGAGGCCATCGATGGTGTCCGATCGGTGATCGGACGACTCCCCGGTCATCATTGGGGAGAGGGACATTTTTTTGGGATAGAGGATCTGCCCTCATTTTTTTATACCCCAATTAGACTGCAAATAAATAGGTCTTAGGTTGTGTTTGGTATGTATATTTTTTATTTTCATTTTTCATAGAAAATAGACTTTTCAAAAAACATGTTTGGTTTGTATTTTCTAGACTTATTTTTCAGAAAAAGATATAGCGCATTCTGAAAAATTAGAGAATGAAATAAAGCCAATTTCTAGAAAATGAAGAAATACGAGAGTGTTTGGTTTGTTTCATTTTCTATTTTTATTTTCTAGAAAATTGTGCTGTGTTTGGTAGACTTGTTTTCCATTTTTATTTTCCACAGAAAATGCGATTTTCCAGAAAACGTGTTTGGTTTGTATTTTCTAGACATATTTTCCAGAAAAAGATATAGTGTTTTCTGGAAAACTAGAGAATGAAATAAAATCATTTTTCAGAAAATGAAAAAGATATAGTGTTTGCTTCATTTTCTATTTTCATTTTTCAGAAAACCGTATTTTCTTATTTTCTGGAAAATGACTTTTTTTCATTCTCTAGTTTTCCAGAAAACGCTATATCTTTTTTTGGAAAACAAAGCTGGAAAATACAAACCAAACATGTTTTTTCAGAAAATCACATTTTCTACAGAAAATGAAAATGGAAAACAAACCACCAAACATCCCCTACTATTTTCTGGAAAATAAAAATAGAAAATAAAAATAGAAAATGGAACAAACCAAACGCACCCGTATTTTTTCATTTTCTGGAGAATGACTTTATTTCATTCTCTAGTTTTTCAGAAAATGCTATATCTTTTTCTGGAAAATAAGTCTGAAAAATACAAATCAAACACGTTTTTGGAAAACCGCATGTTCTATGGAAATGAAAATGAAAAATAAGCCTACCAAACGCAGCCTATGGTTTTCTAGAAAATGAAAATAGAAAACCAAAGAAACCAAATGTTCCCTAATGCTCTGTTTACTTGGGAGAGCGAAAAGTAAAACTAAGGAAAAGTTTTCGCAGTGAAAATTTTCCATTGTTTACTTCATTAAAATTTAAAGAGGAAAGAGAAATATAATCCATTCGCGAATAGTTTTGGAGATAAAATCGATCATCTCAAAATCGGATGGAAAGCAGCGGATGGATAAAAAAATGACTCATGTATCTCTTTTCATTCACAAAATTACATCATATATAAAAAAATAACGCATATACCTTTTTTAACTCATAAAATTACACCATGTACCAAAATTAACAAAATTACATCCTTTTTAACGCATGTATCCTTTTCATTCACATGTGCCCTTTTTCATTAACAAAATTACGCCGCATATATCCATCTTACTCAATCAAGGTAAATAATTATGTAAAGGAAGGGATTTTTTTTCCTTTCCCATTCTTTTCCGTACCCCTAAATTTGTTTGATCCTTCCATCATTGACTTCTTAAGGTAAATAGAGCATAAAAATTTTTCTTCCCTTTCCATCTTCTCCTTCCTAAATAAAGATAAAAATTATTTTCCCTATACTTACTCTTTCCTACCCTCATCTTAGTATGTTGTCATTAATTAATTTTTCGTTTGTTTTAGTGGCATTCGAATCGTTCAATGTTGCACTTATCGAAATTCAAATACGCAATTACATCAAAAATTGCATACATTCAAATCTAAAACAGCTATAGTGGTGTAAATTAAAAATAACATAGATTCAAAGATGCAAACGGAAAGTTTAATTATACAATCTCGCTTCAGTATGATGTGTAAATTGATAAGATTTAGCTAGAGTTCAACCGCCGGCACCGGCTCATACGCAGCGTGATTCTTCCTCATCAATCGCCGAGGAACCAAGAAGCCACCACCGAACCGCTGCTGCAGGCCCACGATCACCGCCAACAGCATTCCCCCACAAGGCACCGCCACATCCCACGCCACCGAGTAGAACTCCCCATCCGCCCCCGCGTAAATCCTCGACGAGTCATCCACTGCGTTCACGTAGCGCCGCTTTCGATAGGCGTCGTACAAGTGCGGCAGTGCCCGCGTGAGCGTGATCCCCGCGTAAAAGAACGGCGTCAAAGTTATCGAAGCTCTCTCCTTCGATTTCTTGAAAAGATTTAAGACGATCTGAGGCAGCAGGAATCCATCAAGCACCAGGCCGGCATAAGGGATTAGCGCAGTCCGCAGTTGGCTTGCGGAGGAGGTACTTCCGCTGACCCACCAAGCGAGCAGTGCACCGGCGAAGTAGAGCGGCAGACACAGCTTGAGGCTCCTCCTCTCTGCCACACTTTGATCTTTGTTGTCCTCTGCCGATCTGACGGACCACACGAGCTGAAGCAGGCGGAAGGTCAGGAACAGAGACGCCAAGGATAGCGTTCTCACAATCACCTCATTGACGTCGAGCCACCCACCATTTCCCAGGGAGATATTATTCCGCTTCTGGTTCACGAACAGG
The DNA here is from genome assembly GCA_024364735.1 of Boesenbergia rotunda. Classification (NCBI taxonomy): domain Eukaryota; kingdom Viridiplantae; phylum Streptophyta; class Magnoliopsida; order Zingiberales; family Zingiberaceae; genus Boesenbergia; species Boesenbergia rotunda. Next base: position 377,223 of record JAGFNQ010004717.1, read on the forward strand.
GCTTCGAAGTTGAGCACCAGAGGAATGACGAAGCCCAGATTGAGCATCACGAGCATGGCAATGGATATGGACGAAACGACGTCGGGGTGCTTCTTGGCATGGACGATCTGTAACAAGATGCACACGCATGAAAAGGTGAGTGAGATCAGAACCATGGCGGTCTCCATCTCCATTCTCCAGATCGACTCCGTTGCAGTCTCCCAGGACACGTAACGACGGTTGAGCACTGTTATTGGTTTGAAGTAAAGAGAATCGGACTCGTCTCTTGTGCTTCTGATGGTGCCATTGATGCCCTCAGCCTCAGCCTTTGGATGGAGAGGGGGGAACTGGATGTTGATCAAGATGTCGCAGTCCATAGGCATGTGATTCTCAGGGTCCAAATTTGGATACCGGCATCCCCTCATGCAGAGCATTCCAGTTGCAGAACTGTAAACTCCCTCAGCTGCAACTTCGAATTTTTCAGAAGAATTATAGAAGCGGTAGGTTATAGAACAGCTTACATTCACATCCTTATTCAACGGCCTTTTGTTAAGGGTACTACTACTTTCCTCATATTGAGTCGGGCTGCTTGCTGCCATAACCACAGTTGTACCATGGTCATATAACGTATCTCCCACTGATAACGTTTTCAGTCTTCCCCAACCAATTCTTCCTGTAGAATTATAAAAGCCCGCACGAAAGCTCAAGTCATTGGCATCGGGAAATACATGCTCGCTCGAATTCAAACCCCCAATCGCTCTGCAATTCTTTCTGACATAATCCATTTCAGTGTACTTGTAGCTAGCAATTGTAGACCCTTGATATCTCCAACTCTGGAAGGAGACGTTGCTCAAGTAGCCGGTATCATCCTTATTCTTGTTACTCCACATTTGACCAATGATGTCACTTCTGCTCTTCAGTGTTTTGACTGCGGGAAAGATCAAGCTCAATACAATGGAGCAATCACTAACAGAAGGCGCTGTGAGTGATGTTTCATTGTGGATGCGGCAAGCGACGAGACATAGCCGGTTTTTGGTATGATCCCAATACCCTTCACCAACAAGGGACTTCTCAGGCACCATTGCTCTATCATAATCACGCCAACTGGTATTCGAAAATTCCATCAGCAACTGCAGCTTGCCTTCCTCTCTGCACTGGACCATATCAAAGTACACGAATCTTGAGGAGAACACCAGGTTCGCATCTAAGGTTTTGCAGCTGCTACTCTTTCCAGAGCAACTACTCTCATAGTCTAATTTGAATGGTTGGTAAGCCAAGGATTGGAGAAAATTACAAACTGAATCACCATCAAAACTCATGGAGTTCTCAAGCTCTGGAAGGGTGGAGCATGATCGGTTGGCTTGAGATTTCATAGTGAAATTATAATTATTTTGCGCATAGGCTAAAAGAAAGATAGGATCAAAGTTGTGGAAGTCATCAGCGTCAGTACTCAAGCTCTCTAATGTCCCTTTGACAAGGCTGGTATAAATGGTGGGATTTTGTGGGTAGAAAAGCTTGAAAACGGCAGTTAGAGGTAGCGACTTACCTTGGGCTTGGATGGAGGTGCCATGGCCAACCATGCAAAGCATGCCGGTTGACTTGGACCAAAAGCCAGAGAATTGGAATCTTGTTTCTTCAGTGGTGTTGCCGCGAGAGTAGTTCCCAAAACGCCTTGAACTTGCAACGCGAAGGACTAATTCTCCATCTACTCGAAGGCTGTCCGGCGACCGGGTCTTGTAGAGGTAAATGGACCTGAAGTAGAAGGAAGAATGCTCCCGGTGGAAGAGTTTAGCACCGCCGGAAAAGTAGCCGTTGAAGATGTAGAAGGCAGAGGGTGAGGTGGTGAAGCGGTTGGTCGACTCGGCTGCGGGTACGATGTTGTTGCAGTGGGGAGCATAAGGAATTTCTCCTGCGAAAGAAAAGAAGGGAGTGGAGAGGACACAAAGGAAGAAGAAGAAGAGCGGAATCCATGGTGGAGAAGTGTGGGAAGAAGAAGAACAGGTGACCATAGCCATTGAATTGCACTATTGCTGCAGAGAAGAGGAAACTCAGTGGGGTTGAAAACGGCACCACTCACTATATATAAAGATAAGCATATCTTAGTTGCGGTCTTCCATGCGCGATGGATTCTCATATATGACGTATTTTATAAAACTTTATTTTCTAAATAGAATGTGAATTTTAGAACTGGACTTCTAAATTGGCCATTGTAAAAATTTATTTTCTAAATAGAATGTGAATTTTAGAACTGGACTTCTAAATTGTCCACTATAAATTTCTTGATTTAACTTAATAGTCAATAAAAAAAATCTTATGAGATCAAACTGAACGTCCTGTATTAGAAAAACTTGGTCAATGATTTTTTTCCAAAACAGGACGATTGATGGACCGCTTTAACTGGTCCGGTTCAGTTGTTGGTTTTCAAGTTAACCAAGGCAGTGCTTTCGGACCAGTCATTTCGTTCGACCAAATTGTAATTTTTAAATTTTATTTTATTTTTAATTGACATCATACATCTCATTTTCTATCGATTTCTACGTGATAAATTATTCATCAGTTTAATATTTTTAACGTATTAAAAAAATTATAAATTAATTCGTCAAAATTATGATTCTATCATCATTAAGTATTTGAAAAATTAAAAAAACATGCTAATGGGGGCGATCAAATTGTAAATTTGAACCAAAACAGTTGTATCAGCTAGAAATCTTGATCGAACCCTGTTTGATCTTATCCGCTCGTCTGGTTTGGCAGCACTGCCTCCCGATGCCATCAATGTCAACGTCGTGCGTTACGTGAACGAGTGCATTGCCAAGTCAAAGTGCGAGAGAAGACTTGAGACTTCACACACGAACAATAAATTTCTCTCGGCGTCACTTCGGCGTGAGTGCCAAGTAGTAGAAAAAAACGAAGAAGGATGACAATCATTCATGAACAATAATGTAACAAAAGTCTACTCCAAGTCAACAGAAGACTTCGAACGAAATTAAGAGACGTTTGATTTATTTTATTTTTTATTTTTTAAAAAATTATATTTTTTTATTTTTTGAAAATAATTTTTTTTATTTTTTTAGTTTTTCAAAAAATATTATATTTTTTTTGAAAAATAATGTTGAAAAATATAAATCAAACATGTTTTTTAAAAATCCGTATTTTTAAAAAAAAAATAAAAATAAAAAATAAGTCTATCAAATATCTCCTTACATTTTGCTCACAGTATTATTATTGGGTCCCATAAATGGATGAGTCTCGTAGAGGTGAAAAGTGTTTTCGTGAGATCTCAATTAATTAGTGGATGATAAATTTATTATAATAAAATAAAAATTAATTTTTAATTAGTATATATCTTTCAAGGAAAAAAAACTCCTATTTTATAATCATTTTAGATGAGTATAAATTAATTCCATAATTTATTTTCTTTTATATAATTTAAAAATAGAATATAAGAGCATCTACAACGATTAGTTAATCAAGCGTAATAATGCTCAATTAACGAACCACATGCGTTAATATCATTGTGGCAAATGCGTTAAAACGCTGACACGATGAACACGTTCAGATATTTGAACGTGTTCATCGACGATGACATGACATCCCCAATCGATTGGGGACGTCCCAATCGATTGGAGGCATCCCTAATCGATTAAGGAATCGATTAGGGGATTCCCTAATCGGTTGGGAGCTGCCCCAATCGATTGGGACCCCGAATGTGCCTCCAATCGATTGGTTGCTGTGATTGGAGATGCCTTCAATCGATTAGAGGCAGCCGTAATCGATTGGAGATAGACAACGATTACCTAAACGACTAGTAAACGCCCACAACGATCATAAAACGATCACAAACGGCTATTTTAATAAAAAATAAATAAATTTTCATTTATAAATACTCATCACCTTATAACTCTCATTTCAATCTTCAAACACCTCCCTCCCAATCACTCTCATTTCAATCTTCAAATACCTCCCTCCCTCTAAAAATCTCTTCTCTACTATTTTCTTCCGAAATGGATGAAAATAATCGTGATTTTTTTAAAAAAAATTTAGAAAATACTTCTTCCCAAAATTTCCAAACTCCACCAAATTATTCATATTTCCATATCCACCAAATTATCCATATAATCTATACCCACCAAATAACTCATATGGTTCATATCTACCAAATTATCCATATAATCCATATCTACAAAATTATCCGATGGAAAGTGATCTATTTACTTCGACTTTTGTTCTAGAGAGTCAAGTGTCCGACCGCGAATCCCCAATTGAAGTTATTGATTTAGAGAAGGCGGATTCTGATACAGCGGTAGAAGAAAACGATCAACATGGAGTAAGACTGAAGATGAGGTTTTGGCCAGATCGTTTGTCACTACCAGCGATGATCCAATCATCAGCAATGATGAGTAGATAAATATTTTCTGGGGTCGTGTTTCTAGCTACTACAATAAGAATCGTCCTCAAGGTACACCTAATAAAAATGCAAGTATTATACGATCGTACTGGCACAATACCATATAAAAAAAGGTATATCACTTCAACACAAATTACAATAGCATTTATAGTGTATATCGTAGCGGCTATAGTGATGAGGATATATTGTAGTTTGTGTATGAAAAATATCGTGAGGAAAATAATGGTATTGCCTTTAATCTCGAGCATGTGTGGAGAATCGTAAAAGATCGTTTAATGTTTACTCCATAGTCCGTTGATCACCTTGTTGGCAGAAGAAGGCAAGAACCTCGGAGTCGGGAGCAAGCAACACCTCATCTAACCAAGATGCTAGTCTATATGTAGACCTAAATGAAGAAGAAAATCGTCCAATGGGTTAAAAAGTAGCAAAAAGAAAAGGCAAAGGCAAAATGAAATCAGACAATGAAGGTATGACAATAAATTTGAATAATATGTTTGCAAAATTTACTGAGTATATAAACATAAAAATGACTGAAGTTGGAATGAAACAAAAACAACTCGAAATTTAATGTGATGAAAACAAAAGCGGCTAAAATGAAAGCAAAGATTGCCTCAGCCAAAGTTCAATTAAAGGAATATACAATCCTTTCGAAGGACACTTCGCAAATGATACAAAAGCAACTTATCATCCATCAACATCTATGTCAAGAGATTAGGAAGAGATGAAATATATAATTTTCATTTCTTGTAATTTTCAATTATGATACTTTTTCAATTAATATAATTTTCGATTATTATCTTTTTTAATTAATATAATTTTCTATTATTTTACTTTTTAAATTCATTTATAATTTCTAGTCAATTAATATAACCGTTGCAAACTAGCCCTTAGAATATAGTAGTTGGAATATAGCTGTTGGAATATAGTCGTTGACAAGAATAAATAAATAGACACCTTGTGCTCTATAATTCTTCATTCTTCAAGTAGTTGACGAATTCATTTCCTCTTCTTCTTCATTCTTCGATCATTGTGCTCTACAATTTGTCATTTTCCATTAGTTCTGAATTCATTTCTTCCAAATATGTCTCAATCTTCAAGTAACACTACCTCTGACTCGACAAGTGAAGAAGAAGTCCATGTTGAAGATGTCGACGAAGGTTATGATCTGGGGAATGAGTTAAAGTCATTGATACTTCAATAAAGCCGACAAATAGTTGAAGCATATCAAAGTAATAACGAGATACATCATTTTTCCGAGCATGTGAGGCTCTTCAATGATTATTTCTCCACAAACTCAGTATATCCAGATCAAATATTTCGAAGACGATTTTACGTGCGAAGAGATTTATTTTGTCGCATAGTAAATGCACTTGAGAGTTGTTCATCGTTTTTTCAACAGAGGGATAATGTTGCGAGTAGACAAGGCTTGACACCACTACAAAAATGCACAACTGCGATTCACCAATTAGCTTATGGGGTCCCAGCCGACCATCTTGATGAGTACCTATGCATGGGTGAATCAATCGTCATCTAATGTCTTTTTAAGTTCTACGTTTATGTAGTTGAACTCTTTGGTGATCAATACTTGAGAAGACCAAATACTGATGATGTTCAACGTCTTTTTCAATTGCATGATAAGAGGCACGACTTCCCTAGAATGTTAGGCAGTCTTGATTTCATGTATTGAGAATGAAAAAATTATCCAGTTGCTTGGAAAGACCAATTTACAAGAGGTCATGGATCACCAACAATTGTGCTTGAAGCGGTCGCGTCTCAAGACTTGTGGATATGACATGCATTCTTTGGTATCGCAGGTTCACGTAATGATCTTAATGTGTTGTATGAATCCCCCATATTTGATAACATCTTGCAAGGAAATGCCCAGGAGATTAATTTCACAGTCAATAACACTCAATATAAGAAGGGGTATTATCTAACAGATGAAATATATCCGGAATGAGCTATTTTTGTGAATGCTTTTCCTTGTCTGGAAGATCCCAAGAGAAAATTATTTAAGGAAAGACAAGAGGATGCAAGAAAAGATGTTGAACGAGCATTTGCGGTGCTCCAAGCTCGATGGGTAATTGTCAGAGGTTCAATTCGTTATTGATATAGAAAAAAGTTAAAACATATTATGTTAGCATGCATTATTTTGCATAACATGATTGTGGAAGATGAGGGGGCATCACGTGATAAATGAGTACAACAATGAAGGTGACGAACCCGCACAACCCGTCCAGGGCTCAAACCGAGGATTTCATGATTGTCTCCGGATAAATTCTCAACTACGTGTCAGTCATATGCATCACTAACTTCTTGTCGACTTAGTTGAACATATTTAGTCAAAATATAACAACAACCCCTGAATTAATATTTTATAGTTTCACTTTATGTTTAATTTATATATTATTTTTTAATTATATGTAAGTGTGTTTTTTTATATTGTACTCTTTCCTTTCGAATTTATAATAATATTTTAATTTCAAATAATAATAGATATATTTAAAAATATTATTATTTATTTTAAATAATAATGATTTAAATTGCGTAAATGAAATTGAAAATAAAGAATGTGTATGTGAGAAAATAAATATGTGAGAAAATGTATATGTAAGACAATGTGTATGTGGCATATGGACCTCACAAATAATTGGTGGTAAATGTCAAACGAGTGTAAGAGAATAAAGTGTTGGGATCGATGGCCCAGCTATAGGAGGGTGAATTGCTCGTCGCCCAAAATCGATTTGCTCTTCCTACACGGTTAGTTGTGTTAGGATCGAGGCGACAAGCTAGAGGGGGGTGAATAACTTTCTTTCGATTTTGCCTACAAAGATGTTAGCTCAACACAAAACAAAATCAATAAAAACAATGCTAACCCCCTGATTTACTTGGTATTCACCTCAAAGAGGTGACTAGTCCAAGGATCCACACCACACGCATGAGCTCCACTATGAATGTCTCCTTCAAGGTGGAGAAACCTTCACAAATGACACTCTTCCTCTTTACAAAGTTGAAATGAAAGTGAGAGGAAGAGCTAGAGACTTTGAGCACTTGGGACACAATTCTACACACCAGAACCACAACATTGACCTGCTCAAAAGTGTTGGGGCAATCGGCCCTGAGATGATCTGGAGGATCATGATATTTTGATGTGTGGGCAATATGGTCAAGTTAGGGTTTGTGTTGTTCTCATATGTGTACATGAGTGTGCAGGTGTACAGGTACACATGGACTTGGTTGATGTCTTCAGGTGAAGGATGGCATGGAGGTAAGCTGGAGGTTTGCGTGCGCATCCGAAGGACAGTTGGATAGCAGAGATGATGAGCCGAGGGATGTGGACTTCGAGGCGTACGTGAAGGGTGACATGAAGGCAAGCTGGAGGCTTGCGTGTGCATCCGAGGGACGAGGGCCAAAGATGAAGAGGGCGTGAAGGCAACAGTCAAGACTGCTGGTGAAGAGTCAACTGAGTTATAAGGGTCTGAGTATGAGTGTATGTACTCAGGGGCTAAGCCGGGAGGGTTTGAGTGCGGAGAGACTTGTACTCGGGAGTAAAACCCTAGGCTTAGGTGTGTACCAGTCGACTGCCCCAGGGGCAGTCGACTGGTGGCGACTGGAACAGCCTGGCAGATTTGAACATTGTCCTGTAACGGTCAAATCTGAGTGGGACCAGTCGACTGCCCCAAGGGCAGTCGACTGGTAGCGGCTGTTTTCAGATTTGAGCTCTATTTAAAGGGCTCGTTTCCTACTATCTTCTCTGACGAAACTTGCTTGGTAAAGTGGTTAGTAGTCTACTGTGATCAAAAGCGTCTCAGTGTTGTGGTGAGGTTTCTCCACCACAAGGAGCGACAGATCTAGCCGGAGGTTATCCGGGAGTGATCCACCGACGGATTCTTGATTAGTCACCGACGGTGATACCAGTAAACGATAAGTGTTAGCATTTTTAATTCCTTTGCATATTATTTTCGTTGCGCTACAATTCTGTAGAATCCAAGATCCGAAAAAGTGCATTCACCCCCCTCTGCACGCCTTAAACGATCCTTCAAAAAGTCTTCCTTTAAATAGAGTAGAGGGCAGCTCCAAAAGCTGTCTAGCCCGATACTAGTTGACTGCCCTGGGGGCAGTCGACTGATCCCGTCGCAATAGCTAGCCAACGGCTAGTTTTTCGAGTGGATCAGTCGACTGGTCCTGGACTAGTCGACTGATCTTTCCGTGAGTTTTAGTTCCTCGCTGGAAGTCGACTGATCCATCCCCAGTCGACTGCCCAGCTTACATTTTCACTCTCCCTCACTCGGACGACCACCCTTCACGTATGCCTTCAAGTCCACTCCCTTGGCTTGCCCCTTGAAGTCCTCTTCCACCGGCTGTCGTCCCTCAGATGCGCACACAAGCCCTCGGCTTGCCTTCGTGCCATCCTTCACGTATGCCCTTTGAAGTCCACTTCACCCGGCTTGCCCTTGGAGTCCTCTTCCCTCGGCTCTTGTTCCTCGGATGCGTACTTCAAGTGTGACTCACCAAGTCCTGCAAGACTCAATCACACATATCAAAACAACATAAAACCCTAACTTAACCATATTGGCACACACACATCAAAATCATGATCCTTCCGATCATACTTGGGTCGATTGCCCCAACAAGTTGCGCAATGTCTCTCTTCTCCTTCTCAGTAGAGAACAACCTCGCACAATGTCTCTCTTCCCTTTACAGTATAAAAATTAGGGTTTGAGTAAGAGAGGAGACTTGGAAGCCTTGAACACTTGATCAAGAAGATTTTTCACTGAAGAGTTAACCCTTCTCAAGTCTCAAAGCCTCCTTTTAAATAGAGGAGAGAACTGTTAACAAAATAGCTCAACCCCGACATCAATCGACTGATTCCAACCCTGGTCGACTGGTGCTTAGCCAACGGCTAGATGTCAAACAGACCAGTCGACTGCCATCCAGACCAGTCGGCTAATCTTACTCATTGAAATTCATAGAAGGTTCAGTCGATTGGTGTCCCTACCAGTCGACTAATTCTATTACACACTCACACTCATCCTCTCCAGAGTCATCCTTTGAAGCTCTCTTCCTTTGGCTCTAGTCCCTCGGATGCATCCAAGCCTTCGGCTCATCCCGATGTCATCCTTTGTGTATGCCTTGAAATATGTTTCCCTCGGCTCCACTCCGTTGCTCCTTGTCCAACGGTCCCTTGGATGTGCCATCCTTCACCGACTTCAAGGACCCGAGCACCAAGATTAGATTTCCCAATTGTGTGGTCCACCAAGTCCTGCATGACTCAATCACATATCAAACCAATATGAAAACCTAACTTAATCATATTGGCACACACATTAAAACCCATGATCATACCGATCAAACTTGAGCCGATTACACCAACAATCTTCCTCTTTTTGATGTGTGGCAATATGTTTAAGTTAGGCACAAAAATAACAATTTGAAAATTAGAGACATAGTATACTAAGAAGCATAAACATGCATCCTCCTCCTTAACCTATGTCCTATCACATGATTTTCAAATTTTGCACAAACATGAAGAAATAAGTTAAGGTATAACTTAAACCCTTAAATTCTCACCCTTTGATACCATCAAAAAGATTGCATTAATCAATTTTGACATATCAAGGTAAAACAAGGTGGGTTTTCATTCCGAAAAAAATAATAAGAAATCAGAAAACTAAGGTAGCAATCGACTGAGAAAGATATCAGTCAACTGATCTCTCTGAAAACATCCCCACAAAATTCCCAGTCGACTGGTGCTCTGTACTAGTCGACTAGCATAAAACTGTTCTAAATTTTAACCTTTTGAGCAGAATTTCAGAAATGCGTTAAAAATTTAAGAAAAAAATGAAAAATCATGAAATTTTCCAAACATATTTCTTTTGATGTCCTCTAACAGGAAAAAAATATGTTTTCATGAAAAATTAAAATATTTTTTATTTTTTGACCAAAACTCAAAAACTTAAAAAATTTTCAATTTTGTATCAACATTAATCCCTAGTTTTGAAACCATATATTTTTTAAATCAATACACCAGTAAATAAAACATAGAATTATTTTCAAAACATTTAAAATGTCCAACTATGATCTATGGGGAAGATGTCCATTAATTAAACATTTATTTTCCCCATAGTTGGTCTATTATTACTAAATTAACACATTTAATAACTCATCAAAATGTCATAAGCACAAGTGAATTATTTGTATTATCCTAACATCACATATGTATAAATAAAAAAACATAGATCAAGTTATTATGAGATGTAATAAAAGTAATTTTTACTTAGCTCATTTGATCATGAATGAATTTAGGTTAAGTGCTCTCCCTTAATGTACTAAGTCAACCAATTTTTAAAAATTTGAATGTTAACATACATGGTTGACTTATCCCTAAATCTTCTAACTCTTGAGGATTGACTTTGACACCCAATAGAAATTCTTCCTAATTGGGTTAACCAAATACTCATTAGGCATCCATTTTCTATCTATAGTCTTGATTTTTTGTTGACCTCTAATAAGTTGATAGACTTTTTGATGGTTTGGTTGACCATATCCTAGGCCAAGTGTTCTTGAAGCTTGCTCTTTGGCTTCTAATGATCATATCTAGAGTGTTAGAGCCAATTTTAAATTTCCTAAGGACTTTAGTAAAGATGTCAACCTTTTCCCTTATATTTTCCTCTTCTAAACATGAATCATTTTGGTTAGAAGAGGAGGAAGCATGCATACTATCTCTAAGTGTCATGGATTCTAATTTTTCATTAAACATGCAAATCTCATTTTTCAAACATTTAATTTTCTTTCTAGCCTTAAATAAATCATCATTAGTGCTAGAAATGATTTTAACTAAAGTAGTAGTGGGTAGATTATATACTTTACTTACCGAGACGTCTGAATCCGAAGTTTTACCTCCCCCATCACTTGAGCTCCCTTCATCTTCACTTGAGCTCTTTCCTTCTTCAACTTCGAACGACGTGGAGGCAATGTCTTCAATTCCCATTAAGGCAAAATGTGACACATGATATTCTTCCTCTTCCGATGATGATGACTCATCTCATATTGCCTTTAACTTTTGAATGTTTTTCTCTTTTTATTTTGCTTTCTTCTTTTCTTCCTTTTTTTTCCTTCCTTCTTCTTCAAAAGAGGGCATTCATCCCTCATATGTCATTCTCGTTGACAATTGTAGCATATGATCTTTCTTGTCTTACTCTTGCTTCTTGAACTTTTCCTATCATGAGATTTGTTAGATGAAAAATGTTTAAAAACTTTTCTCATTTTTCTTAAAATGTATGTCTCTTTATCACTATCCATGGAGACACTTGATTCTTCCGAATCGGATGATGAAGTCTTCTTCTTCTTACCCTTTCCCTTATTTGTCACAAGGGCTACTCCTCTTGGTTTGTAGACTTCTACATCCAATCCTCCAATCTGAGTTTCATAGAGCTACATGATTGAGAAAAATTCATCTAGAGAGCTTCTCTCTAAATCTTTGGAGATATAGTATGAGTCCACCATTGAACTCCAATTCGTATTTCTTGGGAAAGTATTGATGACTTTCATCAAGATATCTCAATTTGTAAATGTCTTACCTACAATTGTTAGTCCATTCAATATTTTTTTAATTCTAGAATGTAAACTAGATACCTTTTCTCCATTGTCAAGTTTGATGTTGTTGAGTTGGGATTGGAGAAGGTCTCTCTTTGCCAATTTTACTTCTGATGTGCATTCATGAAGTTTTACTAGCTTTTCCCATAAATCCTTGGCGCTCATGTAACTTCTAATCCTTTTTATCTCTTGTTGAGGAAGCACACTTAGAAGATGATGCAAAACTTTTAAATTTGCTAGATGATCATCCTTTTTCTTTTTGCTCCACCTTATCTTTTCGAGTGTCTTGTTTTCTTGATCCTTAGGCACTTCAAAATCGTTTTTCATAATTAACATGATATCAAAATTAGTATCAAAGAATATCACCATCCTTTTCTTCTACTAAGAAAATTCTCCTTCGAATTTGGGTGGTTGGATGTGCAAACCGGCCATTTTGATGAAAATGTACTCTTCTCAGCGGTTAGTCCGTTGATGGGCGACCTTGCGCTCTGATACCACTTATTGGGATCGATGACCCGGCTAGAAGGGGTGAATAGATCGTCACCCCAAATCGGTTTGCTCTTCCTATACGGTTAGTTGCGCTAGCGGAAATGGAAACTAAACAATAAAGAACAATACTAACACTTAACCTTTTATATGATTGGGAGATTACTTGATTCTATTCCACGGCATATCCTTGAGGTGGGTGAATGATGGACCCAAAAGAGCTGTCACGAATGTGGGTCCCAAATTTAGATATTTGTTAAGCTAGAAACCCTTTTGCAATCAAAGAATAAAATGTAGTAAAGGGGCCGCAGGTCGTATTTTTCCTAGGGCTAGTCAAGATTGGTTGATTCGAGCTTGAGTTTATGTGTAGTTGATTCTTTTTGGGTTCCAAATAAATCGTGGGTTTGGTGTCAATTAGAATTGAAATTGCAATGTCAATAAAGGAAACTTAGCTAGTGAACTAAACAAAGTGATGACAATTAACAACTCAACCAATGGGAAACCTAATTAACCAATGCGACTTGATTGAATTTGGAAGAGCAAACCTTACTTCAAATGCAACTGAATGCTAAACTAAGGAATGAAAACAGTAGCTGAATTTTCGATTGAGACTATGCAAGAACTTGTCCTCGGAATCAAACTTAAAACAAGCAAAATAAAAACTAGCTACACACTTTGGAATCAAGCAAGTGCAAACATGATGGAAAGATGCAGAATCAACCGAATTCCAAACAAGCTATCCACTATCTGAAAATTGGTTTTCACTTAATCTAAACTTGTAGAAATGATACTAATAACTTGCAGGAATGAAGATTACAACTCAGTAACAATTCGAATACAAATAGAATTGAAATTAAGGGCAAAAACTCACTAAGGTTTGAGTTACACTTGGTACCTCTCAATGCTTGGAATGAAATTCAGATAACTAATGTTCTCTTAATACCAAACTCACAAGCTCTAATGTTACTGAGAAAATAGGCTGATCAATTCAGAATCATTTCAGAAACTCAAAGACAGGACTACAACAACTAACCGGATGCAGAATTCCAAAATGACTAATGCAGAAATGAGATGCAGACTTCAGAAACTCAAAGACAGAAATGCAGCTACTGATTCGGTGCACAATTGAACCAAACAACTGATTACAATGTATCAAACTAGTATTAAGAAATGAATTAGGATTAAACTGACTAACTGATATGAAATTCAGGCACTAAATGGCAGAACTGATACGCAAACATTTAAGTTGGCACGCAGCATGAAAACTGAAATGCAAGCTTTGAATCATTAGCTAAACTGAAATTGAGAACAATTGTTCACTAAACCAGCTTCCTAGCTACTTAACTTGCAAGACTACAACCTAATTACGGCAGAGACAATTCAGAAAAGACAATCAAATAGCTGCTACAAAGTTTCAGAAATGAAATGATTGCAGAAATCGAAATTACAACTAATGAAATTGAAATTCAGCAAGAAACTAAGCCTCGATCATTCCCTTGGCTCAAAATCTCCTTGCCGTCACACAAGAGCAAGCTAAGAACCCCTTCAGCTCCGCAAATCAATGGGAAAGTGGCTTCGATTTCGACTCTGCTCACAGACTGCACCCAGCTAACAAAAACCTATCGATCTCTTCGATCTTGCGATGTTGAGGTGTGCTGATGATTTGGTGATGATCAAAACATACCAGAGGACCCTCCAGTAAGCTCCGATGGAAGAAAACGACACACGATCACGATTAAATCGTTCAGATTATAGAAATTGATGAAACCCTCAATCAACTCTGTTCCGGTGCAAATCCGAGCTTGCAGCTCAACAGAAACCTCCTCCCGATGATCCAGATCTTGTTCCAAGGTCAGAATCGAGATGGCCACGCCTTCAGATGGAAAACCCCACAGTAGAAATGAAGAACAAGTGAAGAAATTCGAAGAAGCTGGCGATGACGCGACACTGTAATCGGGAGCAGAGTGCAGTTTATATAGTTAAGAAACGGACGACTCAGATTAACCAACACTCATCCAACGGTTGATCCTTTTCTGATTTAGATCAAACTTTCCAGATCTTGATCAAAGGTCAGGATCTATCTCTCAGTGGCTCGGATCTTCCAGACTTGCAATGGATGGTTCAGATCACCTTGATCTTTGAATGGACGGTCTAGATCCTCTTAGCTTGATCTGACGGCCAGATGATCTCTGATTTGGATGAAACTTTCAAATCTTGATCCAAGTGCTTGATTAACCTTAACCCTATCTTGGATTGACCAGAAGTCCTCAGATGGCTTAGATCTAGCAATTTTTGAATTGGATGGTCCACATTAATTGACGCTTGATCACTTGATCCAGTCCACTTTTGACTCAACTTTGACCCAACATGACCTAAGTCCATGATCCTTCCAAGCCTACCAAAGTAGATCAACAATTTAGTGACAAAACAATTCAAATATATCAAAATTTGCAATTAGGTCCAAAATGAATGTAAATCCTAGAACCTAGGGTAAATCCATCATTAAGCAAGTAAAACATGAGTCAAAAATATATTCTAGAACCTTAAATGGTCAACAAAATGATACTTATTAACTCCCCCACACTTAAGCTTGAGCGTCTCGTGAAAAGTACTAAATATGTATCCCCTAGCTTTTCTTATACATAAGTTGAAGCAATTGAAAAGAAATTACCTAGGGTTGTCAACTCTCAAAAATCTAAGCTTTATGGACTAGTATCTTGTCCTTAAATCAACAACTTAGCATTTTTCATCCTTCATGATTCATTGAGATGAATTACAATCACTAAGCCTTTCAAGGGAATTTGGGTGGCTCTCCTCTTGAGTCCTAAGTGTATGATGAAAGTGGAGCTCACTTAAACACACATGCTTTTTGCACTACCATAGGCTTGCTTGTTATCTACTCTCCACCATTATTCATGGTTAGGATCAACATCTACAAAAGTTCATCCAAACAAGTGAAGAACATATGAAATGGTAAGAATGAAGTAAAAGCCAAGAAAATAGCAAATTTGATGAAGTGGAAAACTTGGATGCTCAAGGATATTTTCAATGCACTTTGCCCTCTTGTCAGTCCTCATAATGAAGTCAAAGTGTGATGAAGTGAGGCTTTGGCATTGCCCTTCAAAAATTTGATGAAAAGACCTCATCAACTCCTTTGTGCCAATTATCCATCTTGCGTGCCAATTTGCTTCCTTCTCTTTTCTTTTCTGATTTTTTTTAGTAAAGTTAGAATGTAATGGAGTAAAGCTTTTGATTCGGATGAGAGAAACTTCACTGATTTAATGGTGCCAAGTCTTCAATTGTATGCCAACTTTGCCTCTTTGTTTCCTTCTTTTTTTTTCTATTTTTTTTATAGTCAGCTGCTGCTTTCGATTTTTGAACTTCATTCTGTTCAGCCATGATGTGCTCAGGTCCCAGATCCTTATCAGAATCAGCTCCAATCCTTTCTAGTGCCGTGAGCTTCAAAGGAGTTGCTACTTCCCATGTTTACTCTGCATTTTGTTTGTTGCTGCAGTCAATTAGCTTCTGAAATTCTTTAGAGCTTCAGAATTCTGTACCAAATGAAACTCCAACAAGCTGATTGGAATCAGCTTGTGTCTCAGTCGGATTGCTTCTGCAATTTAGTGTATTTTTCCTCTAATGTCCAACTCTTCTTCTTTTCCCATAGCTCCATTTTTCCTCTTCCAATCTATTCTCTTTTTTTTTTCCTTTCAGGTCTGATCTGAAAATCCTAGCAGCTCAACCTTACTGTCGAGTGGTTTTGGTCATAATCCTTGCAGCAACCACATTAGTTTCCGATCAGTTCAGCTTCACTTCCATTACTGAACTACAAAGAAAAATTCTTTTCTTTTCTTCCTCTGTTTTTGGCACAGATTTGCTGCAATTGTTTCAGATTTTTCCGCATTTTCCTGCTTCAATTCAGACTTTAAAATTTCAATTCAAACTTTAGCAAAGTGTTGCTAATCTTAACTTCCATAATTCCAACTTCCCAATACTTGATTCAAACCATTTGTGATACAAACTTCATTGATTTCAGATTTTTTTTTTCTTCTTGGCACAGTTTTTTTTTCATTTGTGTGCCACTTGTACTTTTTTTTCTTTCTTTTTCGATCGAATGAAACTTGGCAAAGAATGGCTTGAATCTCCAAATTAGCAACAGAAATCTGGATGCTCCAATGGTTTCTCCTCCTTAACACTTCTTCTTGTTTATTCTTGATACCAAACTCACTTCAATTGGGCATTCTTTTCGGCTTCCACCATAGAAATTTTTTTTCTTCTTGACATGGAATGCCTTTTTGATACAAATTTTTTTCCAAAACACTAGCTACCTCCCCCACACTTAATCCTTTGTCCGTCTCGGGCAAAATAACATCAAGAAATATCCCAAAGAAATAAGTTCATGAAGAAATATGGTTAAGAGTAGGAAATGTAGGTAAGAAAATAGAATAGGGATGTATGAACTATGATTATTGCCAAAGATTTATATGGAAAGGAGAAACAAATTGATTAGCCTCTATAGATGTGATCCAAACATAGAAATATGGTTTTGAAAGAACCTAAGCAAGTTCTAGAGTACAATCACATATGTGTATCACAAATATAAGGCTAATTCTCACTAGGTGCAATTAATTCATTTCAAGTCATCAATTAAGAATCTAAAGCCAAGTAGTACTCAAGCATCCAAGATTTCATCCATTAGCTCAAACCTTAAGTTTTAACAATCAAATTTAATTTATTTTCAAGAGACTCTAAAATGACATGAAGACAACCTAGAGGGATACATTTATTCTTATTCATTAAGAAAAAGTGCCAAAAGACATAAAATGGTATTTACAATGTCTATTTATTCATCCTACTTACCTAAGAATTTATTAGCAACAACTCATTCCACAAAGAAAATTACTTCTAGAATATGAAAATGATATATACAATGACATGTAAGTGTATGAAAAGTGAACTCCCCTTAAGTTAGGTAGATAGCCTCGTTCATGTCTAAACCATCCACCTCTAGCTCCTTTAATTCTTCAAAGTACCTTTTGAGCCAGTGGCCATTGACTTTCCAAATAAAACCATTAGATACATCTTGAATTTCCACAACACCATAGGGAAAAATGTTAGTTACAATAAATGGACCTTCCCACCTTGACCTTAACGTACCTTTTATCAATTTGAGTCTTGATTTGTACAATAATACCTTGTCACCAATTTGGAAGTCCTTCTTCAAGATGTGCTTGTCATGGAAGTTTTTGGTCTTTTCCTTGTAGATCCTTGAATTTTCGAATGCTTCTAGCCTAATCTCCTCAAGCTCTTGAAGTTGCAATTTTCTCTCTTCTCCCCCTTTGGTAGCATCGAAATTACATGCCTTTACTGCCCAATATGCTTTGTGCTCTATTTCTACGGGAAGATGACAAGCTTTGCCATAGACCAAACGGTAAGGGGACATGCCAATCAGGGTCTTGTACGCAGTTCTCTACGCCCAAAGTGCATCATCTAACCTCTTGCTCCAATCTTTTCTAGTAGGTCCAATGGTCTTCTCCAAAATGGATTTGATCTCTCTGTTTGAAATCTTAGCCTGTCCATTTGTTTGGGGGTGATAGGATGTAGAAACTTTATGTACAACCCCATATTTATTTAGCAAGACTTTCATGAGTTTATTGCAAAAATGAGATCCTTGGTCACTTGTTATTGCCCTTCGAATTCTAAACCTGCAGAAAATGTGTGACCTAACAAAACTCACAACAACAGAAGAATCATCAGTCTTGGAGGGAATGACCTCTACCCATTTTGAAACATAATCCACAGCAAGTAAAATGTACAAATAACCATAAGATGCAGGAAAAGGCCCGATAAAATCTATTCCCCAAACATCAAAAATCTCACAGAAAAGCATAGTGTTTTGGGGCATCTCATTTCTTGCTCCTATATTTCCAGTTCGCTCACATCTATCACAATTTTTATATAAAACATATGAATCATGAAATAGGGTGGGCCAATATAATCCACACTCTAACACCTTCCTAGCAGTTCTCTGGGGTCCAAAATGCCCCCACAAGCTTATGAATGACAAAATGAAAGTACAGAAGTAAACTCATGATCTGGTACACATCTCCTAATTATTTGATTATTACAAAATTTCCATAGATAAGGATCATCCCACACATAAAATTTTGCAGTGCTTTTAAATTTATCTTTTTGAACCTTAGAAAAGTGTGCAGGAAAAACATATGCTACTAAGAAATTAACTAGGTTTGCATACCAAGGTGTCTCACCATGTACTGCAAGAAGGTGCTCATCTCTAAAATCATCATCAATGGTGGTAGAAGATTCATTTCCTTCAATTCTGCTTAAATGATCTGCAACTAGATTTTCCTTGCCACTTCTGTCTCTGATTTCCAGATCAAATTCTTGGAGCAGGAGCATCCATCTGATCAGTATAGGTTTTGCATCAAGCTTCTTCAACAAGTATTTCAGAGCTGCATGATCAGAAAAGATAATAACATGTGAGCACAATAAGTAAGACCTAAAATGATCCAAAGCAAAAACAATGGCAAGAAGCTCCTTCTCAGTGGTAGTGTAGTTTGCTTGGGCGGCATCCAGGGTTTTTGAGGCATAGCATATGACATGAGGTGCTCCATCCACCCTCTGTGCTAGTATAGCTCCCACTGCAAAATTAGATGCATCACACATTAATTCAAATGGCAATTTCTAATCATGTGATTTAATAATAGGAGCAGAGGTAAGAGCCTCTCTGAGCTTGTGAAAAGCTTCCTTGCAATTATCATCAAAGAAAAATGTAACATCTTTTTGCAAAAGTTTTGTCAAGGGCCGAGCAATCAAGCTGAAGTCTCTAATAAATCTACGGTAGAAACCTGCATGTCCAAGGAAAGCACGAACATCCCGTACGCATACGAGGTAAGATAAAGAAGAAATAACACTAATTTTGGCAGGATCTACCTCTATACCTCTCCTAGAGACTATGTGTCCAAGTACAATACCATGCTCTACCATGAAGTGACACTTTTCAAAATTAAGAACAAGGTTAGTCTCAATGCAACGGTGTAAAACCCTAGACAAATTTTCTAAGCATGAATCAAAAGATGTGCCAAAAACTGAAAAATCATCCATGAATACCTCCATACACTGCTCTATCAACTCACCAAATATACTTACTATGCATCTCTGAAATGTACCGGGTGCATTGCAGAGTCCAAAAGGCATCCCTCTGTAGGCAAAAGTGCCAAAGGGGTAAGTGAAGGTAGTCTTCTCTTGGTCCTCTAGATCTATACAAATCTGAAAGTAGCCTGAATAACCATCTAAAAAATAATAATGTGACTTCCCTGCCAGTCTTTCAAGCATCTGATCAATAAAGGGTAGAGGGAAGTGATCTTTCCTGGTAACCATGTTGAGCTTTCTGTAATCAATGCAGACTCTCCATGAATTCTTAACTCTGGTGGGTACTAATTCATTGCTTTCATCTGCCACCACTGTCACTCCGGATTTCTTGGGCACCACGTGTATGAGGCTAACCCACTGACTGCCAGAAATAGGGTAAATAATACCTGCCTGAAGAAGTCGAGTCACCTCTTTCTTTACAACATCCAAAATGAGTGGGTTAAGTCTTCTTTGTGGCTGCCTCATGGGTTTTACATTTTCATCCAAGAATATCCTGTGCATACATATAGCTGGGCTATACCTGATAAATCTGATAAAGTCCACCCAATTGCCTTCTTGTAATGCCTCAGGACTTGTAATAATTTATCCTCCTGCTCTGATCCCAAATGCTGCGCGATAATAACTGGAAAATTTTGCTCCTCTCCTAAGTACACATACATCAAGTGGCCTGGTAATGGTTTAAGCTCAATCTGTCCCTGCTCAGTAAGTATGAGTGATCCTTGGGGCTCTGTGCAATCCCCTACACTACCATACCTGTGCTCTGAGTCCTCTGAAACCTCAATAGAAATGGTTGATCCTTGGGGCTCTGTGCAATCCCTACACATAGAATATCCTCACCAACTGGAAGTGAATATGAAATAAACTCTGAAATCATCTCAGCCTCTGTAGCAAACACATCCTCAACCCCCTCTGCAGAAATAATTCCTCCAGAAAAGACATGTGAAACACCCTCAGACTCTAAATCTGTACCAACCAATCCATCCAAAATGTCAATGCTCATAATAGAATAGTCCTCTCTAGGGTGCTTCATAGCATCAAAAATGCTAAACTGAACTACAGTATCTCCAATTTCCATCGAAAGCATACCAGCATAAACATCTATCATCGTTCTAGCAGTCTTCAGAAATGGTCTTCCTAAAATAAGTGGAGAACGATGTGTGAGATAATCTCCCTCCACATCCAAAATATAAAAATCTGCAGGAAATATCAGCTCCTTTACCTTCACCAAAACATCTTCAATCATACCAGTTAGGTGGGTCTGACTCCGGTCTACTAGCTGTATCACCATGCCAGTAGGCTGTAAAGGGCCTATACCAAGCATCTGGAATACTGACCTGGGCATCACATTTATGGAAGCTCCTAAATCCAACATAGCATCATGAAACATGGTCCTCCATATCTCACTGTTGAGGCAATCGACCCTTTAAATGATTGGAAGATCATGGTTTTGATGTGTGGGCGAATAAGTTTAAAGTTAGAGTGTTATGTTGTATTTGATTTGTGTGATTGAGTTTGCAGGACTTGGAAGATCACACTTGGTGGACCTATCCGAGGGACGAGAGCCAAGGGAGGAGAGCTCCAAGAGCAAGCCGGGAAGTGGACTTCAAAGGGCACACGTGAAGGGTGGCATGGAGGCAAGCCAAGGGAAGGCTTGTGTGCGCATCCGAGGGACAATAGCCAGAGGAAGAGGACTTCAAGGGGCGAGCCAAGGGAGCATACTTGAAGGCATACGCGAAGGAGAAGGTTTGAAGTAACTTGAACTGAGCTGGGAGGCAGGGCAGTCGACTGGCCCGAAGGCAGTCAACTGCCAAAACCCACAGAGAGTTCGCAGCCTTGGACCAGTCGACTGGTACACCCCAAAAACTAGCCGTTGGCTAGCTGTTTGCTAGCCGTTGGCTAGCCGTTGGCTAGCCGTTGGCTAGCCGTTGGCCGGCATTTAATGCAGGGCCAGTCGACTGCCCTTGGGGCAGTCGACTGGTGGGCGTCTGGACAGACTGCGAATCTGTCCTTTTCACCTATAAAAGGTGGCCTCGTTACACGTGTCTGTACCGTCCCGCACAGTAACGAAGTGCCGCCGAATTGTAAAGTGATTCCTTGCTTCCTTCATCTCAATTTTACATCTGTAAAGAGGAAGCTCTTGCTGTGAAGGGTTCTCCACCTAAAGGAGACTTTTCTATAGTGAAAAGTGGTGCTCGCGGCGTGGATCCTTGGACTAGTCACCCATCTGGGTGGATACCAAGTAACTGAAAGTGTTAGCATTGTTATTTGTCTTTTGCATATTATTTCCGCTGCGCTAACGTCTGTGTAGAGTTCAACGATCCGAAAAAGTGCATTCACCCCCCCTCTGCACGCCACATCGATCCTTCAGTTGGTATCAGAGCCAGTGCGTTTTGGAAGATCTAACAATCAACCAGAACATCTGAAATGGCGTTTCAAGAGGGATACTCCACCGCACGACCACCGTTCTTCGACGGCAACGACTTCGCGTACTGGAAAGGTAGAATGCAATACTATCTTATGAATGACATCGAGACTTGGATAAGTGTTGCAGATGGTTTCGAGGTGCCCGTCGATGAAAGAGGAGATCCTACTCCTATGAGAACATGGTTCAAAGAAGTGATGAAAAGGGCGCAGTCAAATGCCAAGGCCACCACTACACTGCAGTGCGGGCTCTCGAAGGAGCAACTGAACAAAGTGGGGCCGTTCAAGAGCACCAAAGAGCTATGGGACAAGTTGATCGAACTGAACGAGGGGTCAAACGAGTCTAGACGAGCCAAGAAGGACTTGTTGGTGGCCCAACTGCAATCACTCTCCATGAAGAGCAACGAAATAGTCAGTCAGCTGCATGGAAGGGTAAAGGAAGTGATCAACGAGCTCCATGTAATTGGAGAGAAAATCGAAAACCGGGACATGGTCAGGTATGTCTTACAAGCCTTCCGAAGGACCACTCTGTGGGCATCCATGGTTGATGCTTACAAGGTATCGAGGGATTTATCCTTAGTAAAATTAGACGATTTATTTTGTGAATTTGAACTGCACGAGCAAGCTAATATTTCGGCAAAAGAGAAAGGTATTGCGTTTGTTGCAGAGAAAGAGAAGAGGAGGAGAAAGGAGAAGAAGAAGGTGATCTACTCATCATCCTCGGACTCGGAGGAGTCAAGCGCCTCCATGGAGAGTGACCAAGAGGCCTTTATGGTAAGGATGTTTCGTAAGACATTTAAAAGTTTTTCTAACAAATCATATGCTAGGAAAGGGGCCAAAGGTAAGGGTAAGGCCAAGGAGATCATATGCTACAACTGTCACCAAGGGGGACATATGAAGAACGAATGTCCCCAGTTGAAGAAGAGGGAGGACAAGAAAGAAGAAAAGAAGAAGAGTGACAAGAAAAAGTCAAAGGGAAAGGAGAAGAGTGCCACAAACCTCAAGACGACCTGGGACGATCCCTCATCCTCAGAGGAAGAAGAAGAGCAAGTCTCCCACTTCGCTCTTATGGCACAAGATGGTTCAGATTCTTCAGACGATGAACGGAGTTCAAGTAGTGAAGATGAGAGCTCCTCCACCTCATCATCATCAGAGTCAGAGACTTCGGTAAGTGAGGTATACCACTTACCCTCTTCTACTTTAGTGAAAATCATTACTAGCACTAACATGGACTTAGCTAAGGCTAGAAGCAAAATTAAGGATCTTAAGGAAGAAATTGCCATGCTTAGAGTAGAAGCTATTAAACTTAAGGATTTGCATGCTAGCTCTACCTCTTCACATGTCTCACATACTGAAAATGAAAATAAGGAATTAAGGAAACAAGTAGATGACCTCACAAAAGCACTCAGAAAATTTCAAGTAAGATCAAGCAACCTTGACATGATTATCAATAGTCAAAGGGCTGTATACAACAAGGCTGGATTAGGTTATAGGCCCAAGACCAAGGAAGTAGCTTTTGTTTCACTTACCGGTAGGATTGGTGCAACTAGGAGATTAGAGGCTAGGGGAAACACCAAGAAGGCATGGGTGCCTAAGAAATTTTTAAATGATGCTTATGGATCTAAGATATAGGTACCAAAAGAATATGTTTTCCATGTTGTCTAGGTAAAGGTGAAGGAGGCCCCAACCTTGTGGATAGTAGATAGTGGATGCTCAAGACACATGACCGGGGATGTGAGCAAGTTCACCACTATTAGCTACCTAAGAGAAGGAACGGTCTCCTTTGGGAACAGTGGAAAGTTAAGGATCATTGGTAGGGGCACAATTGAGGTATCTCCCACTATTTCAATTCATAAAGTGCTCTTGATTAAGGATATGAAGTTCAACTTATTGAGTGTAAGTCAATTATGTGATGCCGGGTTTAGAGTAGAATTTCATGCTAAGAAATGTGTAATAAAACAATGTGAATCAAACACTATCATATTAGAAGGGTTTAGAGAAGCAAACTTATATTATCTTGATTTATCTTATGCTACTAACAATGTTGTTAAGTGTCTCATGTCCAAAGAAGAGGAAGGGTGGTTATGGCACCGGAGACTTGGACACGTCAACATGAGGAACATTGCAAAAGTGGCTAAGGAAGAATTGGTGAAGGGGCTTCCAATGATCAAATACGAAAAGAACAAGTTGTGTGATGCATGCCAAGAGGGTAAGCAATCCAAAGCATCACACAAAGGTAAAACTTTAATTACCACTACCTTGCCTCTAGAACTCTTACATATAGACTTGTTTGATTACCATAGCACTCCATCACTTGTAGGGAGTAAGTATTGCTTAGTAATAGTAGATGACTTTTCAAGGTTTACTTGGGTCTATTTCTTGAAACATAAGGATGATTCCCTAGACACATTTATAGGATTTGGTAAAAGGGTAGAAAACGAAAAGAACATCAAAATAAACCGAATTAGGAGTGACCATGGTGGGGAGTTCCAAAACGCTAATTTCACACAATTTTGTGTGGAAAATGGGTACAAGCATGAGTTTTCATGCCCTAGGACTCCTCAACAAAATGAGGTAG
Source organism: Boesenbergia rotunda (assembly GCA_024364735.1). Classification (NCBI taxonomy): domain Eukaryota; kingdom Viridiplantae; phylum Streptophyta; class Magnoliopsida; order Zingiberales; family Zingiberaceae; genus Boesenbergia; species Boesenbergia rotunda. The sequence goes on from JAGFNQ010004717.1 coordinate 401,864, forward strand.
TTGAGAGGAAGAATCGAGCCCTACAAGAAGCCGCTAGGACTATGCTTAATGCATACTCTCTTCCTAGCTACCTTTGGGCCGAAGCGGTTAACACCGCTTGCTATATTCAAAACCGGGTGTTAGTACATAGGATTTTAGGAAAAACACCCTTTGAACTTTGGAATGGAAGGGTACCCCAAGTCCACTATTTTAGAGTCTTCGGATGTAAAGTTTACATCTTAAACACCAAAGACGACCTAAGAAAATTTGAGTCAAAAGCCGATGAAGGAATCTTAGTAGGGTATTCATTAACTAGTAGGGGTTATAGAGTGTACAACAAGAGGACAAAGGTGATTGAGGAGTCCTCAAATGTCAAATTTGATGAAACCACTAGTACTTACCCTAGAAAGGCTTCTATTGATAAGGATATAGAAGAAGTCCAACCCCTTGCCCAAAGACTTTAAGACCTACATTTGGAGGGCAATGATCAAGGGGGAGTAAGAAACATACTAGAGGATGAGGAAGAAGGATTAAATGAACCCACAACCTCTAGACCCTTGAGACATCACCATGATCATCCCATTGACCAAATTGTGGGTGATGTCACTCAAGGAGTGAGGACTAGGTCATACTTTAGGGATCAAACTAGTCAAATAGCTCTAATCTCCCAATTAGAACCCAAGACCATTGATGAAGCATTGGGGGATGTTGATTTGGTCTTGGCCATGCAAGAAGAGCTAAACCAATTTGAGAGAAGTGAAGTATGGGAGCTAGTTCCTAGACCCACTGATTGTACCATTGTGACCACTAGATGGGTTTTTAGGAACAAATTAGATGACCAAGGTAAAATCACTAGGAACAAGGCTAGATTGGTAGCTAGGGGGTTTAACCAAGTTGAGGGATTAGATTATGATGAGACCTATGCCCCCGTAGCTAGATTAGAATCAATTAGAATTCTATTAGCCTATGCCGCTCACATGGGTTTCACACTTCATCAAATGGATGTGAAGTCGGCATTCTTAAATGGGATCATTAAGGAAGAGGTTTATGTAGAACAACCCCCCGGGTTTGAGGACCCTAACTTTCCAAGACATGTGTTCAAATTAAGAAAAGCCTTGTATGGATTGAAACAAGCCCCCCGGGCTTGGTATGAGAGGCTTTCTTCATTTTTGGTGTCTAAGGGGTTTAGAAGAGGAACAATTGACCCTACATTGTTCCTAAAATTTAAGGATAAGGACATATTTGTTGCCCAAGTCTATGTAGACAATATCATCTTTGGGTCAACAAATAATGACTTCTTACAAGAATTCATCAAGTGTATGGAAGATGAATTTGAGATGAGTCTTGTAGGAGAGTTAACCTTTTTCTTAGGCCTTCAAGTTAAGCAAACAAATGAAGGTACACATGTGTTTCAAACCAAATATGCTAAGGAGATGCTAAAGAAATTTGGTTTAGAACATGCTAAGGAAGCATCTACACCCATAGGAACCAATGTGAAAATGGATAGTGATCTTGAAGGCAAAATGGTAGACTCTAAACAATATAGGAGCATGATTGGTAGCCTCCTATACCTAACCGCTAGTAGACCCGACATACTTTTTGCGGTAGGTATGTGTGCTAGGTACCAATCTTGTGCAAAAGAGTCTCATTTAATTGTAGTCAAAAGGATCCTAAGGTATGTGAAAGGAACCCTAAATGTCGGACTTTGGTATCCTAGAACCCCAAATGTTGACCTAATTGGATACACCGACTCGGACTATGCGGGTTGCAAGTTAGATAGGAAGAGTACAAGTGGAGGGTGTCAATTTCTTGGGTCCTCATTAGTTAGTTGGAGTAGTAGGAAACAACCATGTGTTGCCCTATCAACAACAGAAGCAGAATATGTGGCAATGGGTGGATGCGTTTCCCAACTCCTTTGGATCATGCACACCTTAGAGGACTATGAGCTACATTACACCAAGGTAAAAGTCTTATGTGATAATGTAAGCACGATCAACCTAACCAAAAATCTGATTCACCATTCTCGAACAAAACACATTGAAGTGAAACACCACTTCATTAGAGACCATGTGGCAAGGGGAGACATAGAATTACACTATGTTGAATCAAAGTCGAACCTAGCCGACATTTTTACCAAGCCTCTCCCCGAATCGGAGTTTACATCCTTAAGAAGAGACCTTGGAATGTATTTTGTGGAATTATAGAATGAACTTGGACACATTAGCTTTGACAAAGGGTGTTTGATCCATTAGGGTGATACATTTGGCTCACTTGTGCTTGTGGCACATTGTTGAACCATTCAAAGTATCAAAATATCAAAACTAGACCAATTATGGGGGAGACAAGTGTTTAATCAATGGACACTTTGCCAAAGATCATAGTTGGACATTTTAAACCTTTGAAAACCATTTTATGTTTTACATATTATGCCGTGCCTTTAAAAGTCACATATTTGCAAAATTGGTTTCAAAGGTTGATACAAAATGTAGTGTTTTTTAAAAGTTTTGAGTTTTTATCAAAAGACGTGCATGGTTGAAATTTTATATGGTTTATTATTTTTCCCTGATAGAGTATAACATTTCAAACATGTACGCAAAATTTTACAATTTTTGGAATTTTCTGGAATTTTCTGGGAGTTTCTGAATTTTGGCAGAAAATCTGTAAATTCAGACTGATAGCGTATCAGTCGACTGCCCTATGGGCAGTCGACTGGTACAGCTATTTTCAGCTGCTGTAAGAAACTTCAAAAATCCATAAAACTTACACTTGATGCCATAGGGATTGATTGCTTGAGGCAATCATTTTGATGATGTCAAAGGGGGAGAATGGGTAGTTTAAGTTAGACTTGTGACTTAAAATGGGTAGTTTTAGGTATTTTTGTCTAACATAGACCTTGAAAGGTTAAAACCTGAAAAGAAGACATGGATTAAGGGGGAGGTACCTCTTAGGTTCGGATATGTCTTACATTCTTATTGATGTAGTGGAAACTTAACCTGGAATATGATTAGAATTGAAACTGTGGAGAGGACATAGGTTAAGGGGGAGGTTACCTCTTAGGTTTATTATGTCTCATAATGTTTCAATTGCTATCTTTTGCCATTACTATTGCTGTTATTTATCTCTAACTTAAACATATTGCCACACATCAAAAAGGGGGAGATTGTTGAGGCAATCGACCCTTTAAATGATTGGAAGATCATGGTTTTGATGTGTGGGCGAATAAGTTTAAAGTTAGAGTGCTATGTTGTATTTGATTTGTGTGATTGAGTTTGCAGGACTTGGAAGATCACACTTGGTGGACCTATCCGAGGGACGAGAGCCGAGGGAGGAGAGCTCCAAGGGCAAGCCGGGAAGTGGACTTCAAAGGGCACACGTGAAGGGTGGCATGGAGGCAAGCCAAGGGAAGGCTTGTGTGCGCATCCGAGGGACAATAGCCAGAGGAAGAGGACTTCAAGGGGCGAGCCAAGGGAGCAGACCTGAAGGCATACGCGAAGGAGAAGGTTTGAAGTGGCTTGAACTGAGCTGGGAGGCAGGGCAGTCGACTGGCCCGAAGGCAGTCGACTGCCAAAACCCACAGAGAGTTCGCAGCCTTGGACCAGTCGACTGGTACACCCCAAAAACTAGCCGTTGGCTAGCTGTTTGCTAGCCGTTGGCCGACATTTAATGCCGGGGCAGTCGACTGCCCTTGGGGCAGTCGACTGGTGGGCGTCTGGACAGACTGCGAATCTGTCCTTTTCACATATAAAAGGTGGCTTCGTTACACGTGTCTGTACCGTCCCGCACAGTAACGAAGTGCTGCCGAATTGTAAAGTGATTCCTTGCTTCCTTCATCTCAATTTTACATCTGTAAAGAGGAAGCTCTTGCTGTGAAGGTTTCTCCACCTAAAGGAGACTTTTCTATAGTGAAAAGTGGTGCTCGCGGCATGGATCCTTGGACTAGTCACCCATCTGGGTGGATACCAAGTAACTGAAAGTATTAGCATTGTTATTTGTCTTTTGCATATTATTTCCGCTGCGCTAACGTCTGTGTAGAGTTCAACGATCCGAAAAAGTGCATTCACCCCCCCTCTGCACGCCACATCGATCCTTCACTCACAAGATACAGTAAATACCCCTGGGTCTTCACACTTCTGAGGAATGGAGTGGATAAGTGCTGAAACATTCTTCCGCAAGCTGACTAACTCATTTTTCTTAAGCTTCTTTTTGTGAACACACAAATCTTTCAAGAACATAGCATACTTAGGAATCTGTTTAATCATAGTCAACAAGGGTACATCGATCTCTACCTTACTGATCAACTTCACTAGCTCATTATACTCCTTAGCTTTCTCCTCCTCCACTTGCTTCTTAGGTTGAGTTTTGCGATGAAGGAAAGGTAAGGGAACAGGAATTTCCTCCTCTTGAGCCGAAACTTGAAAAGCTAGATTTGGGACTAATTTTTCCACTGAAGTATCTGCTGTGAGGTTGGTCTCGCCACTGATTCCTCCACCATTCTCCACCAAAATCATAGGATCACTTGGTGAAGGGATTGAGCTTGGCCTAGGGGTGGAAGCAACTGAGTTTGAAGAGTTCCCATGGCTGTTTTGAGCTAGAATTGAGGGTGTTGTCCCATTTTCAGAAAATTCTGCTCTTGGACCCTTTCGAGTTGAAGTAACCTTCCCACTCATCAAAGTAATAGCGCTAACATTTCCCTTTGGGTTGGGAATAGCTTGAGAAGGTAGTTGGCTTGATCCTTGAGCTTGTCCTTGATTCATCCCACTAGCTAATTGTCCAATTTGCCTTTCGAGGTTTTGTATTGCAGGATCATTCCTTCGTTGTTGTAGAAGTTGTTGGAGCATCTCTTCTATTCTTTGTTGTTGTGCATTTCCTCCACTAGACCCTTCATATCCCCCTTGATTAGCATACAGTTTTGATTGACCTTGAAAGATAGAAGTAGGTTGTTGAAATTGTTGCCCTTGCTGAGATCCTTGAAAATAGGGCTGTTAGGGCTGATATGATGGCTGAAATTGTTGTTGATAGGGTTGATAATTTGGCTGGAATGTTGGGGAAATTGCTGAGAATTATAACCTTGAAAATTCTTATTTTGAAAATGGAACTTGTTGTTGTGAGGACTGAAATTGATGGGGTTGAAATCCTTGACTTTGTGGCTGAAAACTTTGATTCCAAGGCTGGAAACCTTGCTGCGGTTGTTGGACTTGCTGCTGTGAAGGTTGATATTGCTGTGGATAATTCAGATTGCCTTGGAAACCTTGTTGAAACCCTTGAAATGGCTGCTGAAATGTTTGCTGGAATTGCTGATTTGGAGGCTGAAATTGCTAATTTAGCTGCTGTGATTACGGTTGTTGTGGCTGAACTTGCTGGAATGTTTGTTGGGGTTGCTGAAATTGTTGTTGTTGTGGGCTTTGTTGGTAAAAAGAATTTCCATACCTCAGATTTGGATGATCCCTCCAACCAGGGTTATAAGTAGAAGAGTATGGGTTATTCCTAGCTTGAAATTGTCCCCTAACCAAAGCTGCTATTGACTCATCTTCTTGGAGGTTGGGACATGAATCTGAATTGTGTTCCTGGCTAGAGCAAATACCACATACAGTCATCACTTGGCTTGATTGTGGAGGTACCGAAGAAGTTGAATTTTGACTTGCATTATTAAGACCCATTTGCTTAATCGCTGATGTGAGCTCTACCAATGCATTCTTAATCTCCCTTTGTTCATTAGAAGCCACCTGGATTTCATTAATTCCTCTAATAGATAATGCTCTGCTTCCAAACTACTGAGAATTTTCTGCCATGTTCGAAATAAGCTCCCTAGCATAATTTGGCGTTTTGTTTAATAGGGCTCCTCCAGCTGCATCATCTATCATGATCCTATCCATCTGCAATAATCCCTCATAAAAGTACTGAATAAGGAGCTATTAGTGATATGAGAGAAGTGTCCTAAGGCAATCGCCTTATGATTGTAATCATTTATTTTAATAAATGAATATTCACTATTTGAGTATACATGTTTGTGTATTTGATTGAGATCTTAAACTCATTTACAGAATATCCGCAATACAATTCACAGCATGAGAGAATTTGTGATGAATTCACAACTAGTGATTATCTCTACATGTGCAATTGTGAAGTATTGAAATTGTCCCTAGTCGATGAATTGATAAATAAGGGCACTATCAATTCTGTTGAGACTAGAATGGGTTATTCTCTAATCAGCTGATTCTCACTAGCTGGTGACATTGAGATGTCCGGAGATAAACATGAATGCTAGTTAAGGGAACTAGTTCATTGGAGTGACTGGCTGTAAAACGTCATATGGTAGTCTACATATAGATATGTCAATGAAGTTCTTACTACAGCTTAAGTGCGATGTTCCTTTGACTTGCGGTGTTCAAGTCATCTTGGTCATGGAGACTTATACTTTGACATCTTAAGTAAGCATCTCCAAGGAGGTGTGGACCTAGGATGATTGGGTATAAGTCGAAGTGCCCGAAGATGTTTGAATAGCCTACAAAGGATTCACCACTCCTTGCGAGGAGATGTATACCCATGGCCTATCGTCGGATTGTTACTCGAAGCCTCTGGCCAGAGCATGACATGTTCAGAGTATGAATCTCTTAAATACATGAGAGTAATTAGAATCCGTAGGACGAGAAAACGTTACTTGGGCTAGGTGTGACCTAGTCAGCCTAGTGGGGACTGACACACATAGACCATGTTCTGAACAAAGTGGGTATAAGATGGTGAAGGAAATGAGGCACGATTCATTATAGCTGCTGAAGGGTTTCAGAATTGTTCTAAGGTCAACCATTGATCTTTCGATTAATTGGGGATCATGATGTACTACTAGGTGCCACTCATGATCGTTCAATAATTAATTAATTATAGACGACCAACATAAATCGAAAGCCTATTTAGTCACACGCACTACGAGTAATCCGAGGGATTTAAAACGAGTTGAAAATTGGATTTTCCAATCAAGAGAGATTAGGTTTAGTTGAGTCAAACGATAAGTCGAATATGAATTTTCAGAGATGCATCGGAAGCGTAAAATGGCTAAGTCTTTTGAAGACTTAATAGATGAATTAAATAAGTTAAATTCATTGGGGCGTGGCTTGGATGGGCAAGCCAAAGAGGGCCTCCATCCTCTTTGCTTGGCCGGCCACAACAAAGGGAGAGAACCAAGTTTTTGGTTCAATTTATAAAATAAACCAAGTGTGGTTTGTTTTATAAAATTATGGATGATATAAATTTTTAAAACCAAGGTTTGGTTTATTTTTCATGGAAATTAAAATGAACCATGAATTGGTTTGTTTTATAAAATCAATCATGAATTGATTTACCATGATAAGGAAATTTATTTCATAAGAGAAAAGAGACTTGATTGATTTTTATCATGAATTAAAATATGATTTTAACCATGATATAAAATCAAACTTGGCATGATGGAATAAGTCATTCCATATTTGAGAGGCTTGATGGTTGAGAGTCCACTATATAAAGGACCCAAGGCAAGGCTTGGAAAAAAATCGAAGTGATGAAGGCATAGGCTCTCTCCCTCTCTTTCTCTCCTTCTCTCCCCTTCTTGCCGTGCGCCAACCAACCCCAAGTAGGATCTTTTGCCGCAAGCTTCTTCTTTTGCATTGCCGGAATTTTGATTCCGGCCATGCTTTTGTGGTTAGTCTTCCGACTTCTCTCTTGGTTTTTCTCGTCGCGTTCTCGGAGAATCTAGTAGTTCTCGAGAACACGAAACTCGTGGCTTTGCGAAGTCATCCCGAAGATACTCGGCGTGGACGCGAATAGAGGTGGAGCTTCCAAGGGACGCTTACGGTTGGATCTCGTCCCTTCCTTCGAGTTACGCGAGGTAATACGTAAATTAGTTTATGTTTCTGCAAAATTTTTAAATATATGATCATGTCTACACAAGATAAAATTGCATTCTTAGATGTGTGGTTAAATAATTTGAGAAATTATTTATGCTAAACCTTCCGCTGCACGTAATTAATTTTAAAATTATGAACCCGCATCCATGTCAACATGCACCCGGTCCCAACAGTGGTATCAGAGCGAGGTTTGTGTTCGACATAATCATATAATTGTTTTTTCGTAATGCTTTGTCATGATCTCAATTTTCGAAATTTTTCCAATTATGGAAACTTTCCAATTATGGTAAATGTTCAATTTAGGAATTTCAAAGTTTGGAAATCCTCATGAAATTTCGTAAACTTTTGAAATATCTTTGTTTCTGAAATTTAATGATAATTGTGAAAACTTTCCATTTTTGGAAACTTTCTAATTTTGGAAATTTCCTATTTTGGAAATTTTTCAATTTTGAAAAAAACCTAAGTTTTCTTTGTACCAGAAACTTACAATTATTCTTAAAACCTTTTATTTTTGGAAACTTTCCATTTATGGAAAGCTCACAATTTTGGGCACTTTCTTTCAAGAAAGTTTAGACAAATTATGGGAATATTAATTGGCATTTAAATTCATAATTGGAAATTAAATTATTTACAAAATTCTTTATTTTGGATTGAGCCTCGGGGAGCCGTCCAATTTAAAGTTAGTTGTTATAATTAAATTTCCTAAATTGAATTTAAACTGTCAAATTCTTATTTTGGATTGAGCCTCGGGGAGCCGTCCAAATTAAGTTATTGATATTAATTTTCCATAAATAAAATATGTGATCAAATCTTGGAAATTTTTGAGGTGATTCTCAAACGATAATTTCCTTATTTGATTTATGAGGTGATGCTCTTACATATTATTGTCTCCAAAATTAATTAGGAACCCAATGATTTATGCAAAGAGAGGTGCAGTTGGGTGCTATGTATATTATTGCATACTTGTTAATGAGTTAACAACCATATTGAGCTCCAACCATATTAAAACTATTTCTTGATTAATGGATCAGCCTTAAGCTTGGAGCATCGATTTGTTGTGCCACAGCCAAGGTCGATGTAAAGAGAGGTGCAGTTGGGTGCTATATATATTGTTGCATACTTGTTAATGAGTTAACAACCCAATGATTTATGCAAACATTCAATTAGTGGATAGCATAATGTGATAGTTACATATGTATAATATGTAATCGGTATAATTACCTTCCTTCATAGCTAAGAATAACTTGATGGACTCTAGCCATGGTTGTTCTTATCTATAGTTGGATATCAACCTATTTGGAGATGTTCCTACAATCTCCCGAATTGATAAAAAATAAAGGGTTATTCAATTCGTAAAATAAATATGATTTAATTAATGTATATTGATGCATTCTTTATCATTCTCATCACATAACTTCAATTTGTAATTCTAGGATAAACACCTGATCATGTCTTCTCTGAATTTGCGTTCCATTTTGGACACCAATAAGCTGACTGAGCCAAACTTCATGGACAGGCTTCGAAACCTGAGGATAGTCCTCAATGCAGAAAAGCTTGCTTATGTCCTTGAAGAACAACTTCCCAACCATCCTCCTGAAGATGCAACTCCAGACCAGTTAGTGGCCTATCAGAAACATGTGGCCGATTCTGAACTTGCGAGTTGTATCATGCTGGCCGCTATGGTACCTGAGCTACAAAAGTAGCATGAGCATATGGATGCTCATACCATTGTCTTCCATCTTCATGAGCTGTTTGATGAGCAGGCGAGATCTGAAAGGTTTGAGGTCTCCAAACTCCTCTTCACCTCTAAGATGCAGGAAGACACTTCTGTCTCACAGTTTGTGTTGAAGATGTTGGGGTACATTGAGCGACTAGGCACACTCGGATTTGCAATGGATCACGAACTAAGTATTGACTTAATTCTGCATTGTTTGCCCAAGAGTTACTCACAGTTTGTGATGAACTATCGGATGAACAAACTGGAAACTACCATTCCTGAGTTGCTTAACCTGTTGAAGACTGTAGAGCCTTCTGTAAAAGCAGGATCAGAAGACGGTACTGTTAGTTGGTTCCTCAAGAAAGACTCTAAGAGGAAGCCCAAAGAACAAAATAAGGGAAGGAAGAAAAGAGCCAAAAAGATTGAAAAGACACCAAAAGGCACTTGCCATCACTGCGGCAAGGAGGGCCACTGGCGAAGAAACTGCAAGGTTTATCTTGAGTCCTTGAAGAAGAAGGCATCTGATGCCCCATCCTCTTCAGGTATCTTCGTTATTGAATGTCACTCTATTTCCTCGTACACCTGGGTACTTGATACTGGGTGTAGCTCACATATATGTAATGACATACAGGGGCTAAGGAATAGAAGAAGACTCGTCAAGGGAGAAGCGAATTTGCGAGTTGAAAATGGAGCAATGATTGTTGATGTTGCCATCGGAACATATTTGCTAAAGCTCCCTACTGGACTTGTCTTAGAATTGGATAATTGTTATTTTGTTCCTTCGTTAATAAAGAACATTGTATCTATTTCATGCTTGAATGAAAAGGGTTATCATTTAACTTTTAGTAACAATTGTTGGTCCATAACTTTAAATGGTGTTCTTTATGGGACCGAAAATTTATGCAATGGTATCTACACGTTAGATTTATCCGGTGACTTTTTCAATATCGAAGTTAGCAACAAACGTGCTCGAATAGATAATCAAATAGACTCCTATACGTGGCATTGTCGTCTTGGCCATGTAAGCAAGAAACGCATGACCAAATTATACCGATGTGGAATTCTGGAATCATTTGAACCTGGTTCATTTGAGACATGCGAATCATGCTTAAAAGGCAAGATGACCAAATTACCCTTTTCCGAAAAAGGTAAACCAATGGGAGCATTGCTTGGTCTAATACATACTGATGTATGTGGACCAATGTCAACTCTTGCACAAGGAGGCTATAGCTACTTCATTACCTTTATTGATGATCACTCACGATTCGGGTATGTGTTCCTAATGAAACACAAATCTGAAGCTTTTTAGAAATTCAAAGAGTTCAGAAGTGAAGTAGAGAAATAGCTTGGCAAAAGTATTAAGATACTTCGATCCGATCGGGGTGGTGAATACTTAAGCCAAGAGTTTCAAGATTATCTTAGGGACAATGGGATATTGTCTCAATGGACTCCGCCATATACACCACAGCATAATGGTGTATCTGAGAGGCGTAACCGAACCTTGATGGACATGGTTAGATCTATGATGAATCATGCAACTCTTCCAAAATCCTTTTGGGGCTATGCGCTTAAGACAGCTGTTTACTTACTAAACAGAGTCCCGACCAAGGTAGTCTCTACTACTCCATATGAGACGTGGAATAGTAAGAAACCTCATTTATCTCACCTAAAGATATGGGGTTGTCCTGTTTATGTAAAGCGAACTGTATCAGACAAATTGGATGCTAAGTCTGATAAATGTCTATTTATTGGATACCCTAAGGAAACGAAAGGTTACCAATTCTATTATCCCTTGGAACAAAAGGTGTTTGTTTCAAGGCATGCTGTATTTCTAGAAAAAGAATTCCTTTTACAAGAAAACAGTGGGAGTAGCATTGAACTTGAAGAAGTTCAAGAAACTCCAATAGACATTACAGAGACACCTAGTCTAGACCCACAACCAATAACTTATAATGATGAGCTATCAGTTGACCTAAAACAACACCACTTCTTCGTAGGTCTAATAGGACACGCAATATTCCAGAGAGATACGGATTTCTCATAAGTGAATCGAACGACGTGTTACTCATTAACGATGACGAACCTATCAGTTATGAAGATGTTCTGAAAAATTCAGAAAGGGATAAATGGCATGAAGCCATGAAGTCGGAAATGGATTCCATGTACAAAAATCAAGTATGGGACTTGGTTAACCCACCTGAAGGGATTAAGCCCATAGGGTGCAAGTGGGTTTTCAAGAAGAAAACCGACATGGAAGGTAATATTGTTACCTTTAAGGCTAGATTAGTGGCAAAAGGATATCGTCAGAAACAAGGAATTAATTATGACGAAACCTATTCGCTAGTAGCTATGCTTAAATCCATTCGGATGCTCCTGGCCATAGCAGCTCATTATGATTATGAGATATGGCAAATGGATGTGAAAACAACTTTCCTTAATGGAAACTTACTTAAGGATGTATACATGATCAACCTAAAGGTTTCACATCGGTTAATAAAACCAAAGTATGCATGCTTCGACTATCCATATATGGACTAAAGCAAGCATCTAGGGGCTGGAACATCCGTTTTGATGAGACAATCAAAGAGTTTGATTTCTGACAAAATCCTGACGAACCTTGTGTGTACAAGAAGGTTAGTGGGAGTGTAGTCGTATTCCTAGTGTTATATGTCGATGACATATTACTTATAGGAAACGATATATCAGTCTTACAGTTAGTTAAAATTTGATTGTCCAAAACTTTCTCCATGAAAGACCTGGGAGAAGCAACCTATATCCTTGGGATTAGAATCTACAGAGATAGATCAAAACGATTGCTTGGTCTTTCACAGTCTACATATATAGACCGAGTGCTAGAAAGGTTTAGCATGTCGGAATCCAAGAAAGGTTACCTTCCCATCAGGCATGGGATCAACCTTTCGAAGTCTATGTGTCCGCGCACAGAAGACGAGAGGATTTATATGAATAAGATTCCTTATGCATCCGCGATAGGATCTATCATGTATGCTATGTTATGTACTAGGCCCAATGTATCGTATGCTCTGAGCTTCACAAGAAGATACCAGTCTGATCCAGGAATGGATCATTGGGCGGCTATCAAGACAATCCTCAAGTACTTAAGAAGAACTAAGGATGTGTTCCTAATATATGGAGAAGGTGATATGGTAATACGTGGGTATACAGATGCCAGTTTCCAGACAGATAAGGATGACTCTAAATCTCAGTCCGGATACGTATTTATTTTGAATGGAGGCGCAATAAGTTGGAAGATTTCCAAGCAAGACACCGTAGCGGATTCTACCACGGAAGCGGAATATATTGCAGATTCGGAAGCAGTAAAGGAAGCAGTCTGGATCAAGAAGATTGTCTTAGAACTTGGTGTGGTTCCAACCATTGATGAAGCAATACCGGTTTACTGTGACAACAATGGAGCTATTGCACAAGCAAAGGAACCAAGGTCTCATCAGCGATCCAAACATGTGCTTTGCCGCTATCATCTGATCAGAGAGATTATAAGTAGGAATGATATACAAATTGAGAAAATTCCCACTAAAAGGAATTTAGCGGATCCTTTAACTAAGGTCTTGTCTCAAAGCAAGTTTGAGGGTCATGTTAGAGCCTGTGGTATTGGGTACCGTAGCGATTGGCATTAGGCCAAGTGGGAGTTTGTTAGTGATATGAGAGAAGTGTCCTAAGGCAATCGCCTTATGATTGTAATCATTTATTTTAATAAATGAATATTCACTATTTGAGTATACATGTTTGTGTATTTGATTGAGATCTTAAACTCATTTACTAAATGCCCGCAATACAATTCACATCATGAGAGAATTTGTGATGAATTCACAACTAGTGATTATCTCTACATGTGCAATTGTGAAGTATTGAAATTGTCCCTAGTCGATGAATTGATAAATAAGGACACTATCAATTCTGTTGAGACTAGTATGGGTTATTCTCTAATCAGTTGATTCTCACTGGCTGGTGACATTGAGATGTCCGGAGATAAACATGAATGCTAGTTAAGGGAACTAGTTCATTGGAGTGACTGGCTGTAAAACTTCATATGGTAGTCTACATATAGATATGTCAATGAAGTTCTTACTGCAGCTTATGTGCGATGTTCTTTGACTTGCGGTGTTCAAGACATCTTGGTCATGGCAACTTATACTTTGACATCTTAAGCAAGCATCTCCAAGGAGGTGTGGACCCAGGATGATTGGGTGTAAGCCGAAGTGCCCGAAGATGTTTGAACAGCCTACAAAGGATTCACCACTCCTTGCGAGGAGGTGTATACACAAGGCCTATCGTCGGATTGTTACTCGAAGCCTCTGGCCAGTGCATGACATGTTCAGAGTATGAATCTCTTAAATACATGAGAGTAATTAGAATCCGTAGGTCGAGAAAACGTTACTTGGGCTAGGTGTGACCTAGTCAGCCTAGTGGGGACTGACACACATAGACCATGTCCTGAACCAAGTGGGTATAAAATGGTGAAGGGAATGGGGCACGATTCATTATAGCTGCTGAAGGATTTCAGAATTATTTCTGAGGTCAACCGTTGATCTTTCGATTAATTTGGGATCATGATGTACTACTAGGTGCCACTCATGATTATTCTATAATTGATTAATTATAGACGGCCAACATAAATCGAATGCCTATTTAATCACACACACTACGAGTAATCCGAGGGATTTAAAATGAGTTGAAAATTGGATTTTCCAATCAAGAGAGATTAGGTATGGTTGAGCCAATCGATAAGTCGAATCTGAATTTTCAGAGACGCATCGGAAGCGTAAAATGGCTAAGTCTTTTGAAGACTTAATAGATGAATTAAATAAGTTTAATTCATTGGGGCGTGGCTTCGATGACCCGGCCAAAGAGGGCCTCCATCCTCTTTGCTTGGTCGACCACAACAAAGAGAGAGAACCAAGTTTTTGGCTGAATTTATAAAATAAACCAAGTGTGGTTTGTTTTATAAAATTATGGATGATATAAATTTTTTAAACCAAGGTTTGGTTTATTTTTCAAGGAAATTAAAATAAACCATGGATTGGTTTATTTTATAAAATCAATCATGGATTGATTTACCATGATAAGGAAATTTATTCCATAAGAGAAAAGAGATTTGATTAACTTTTATCATGAATTAAAATATGATTTTAACCATGATATAAAATCAAACTTGGCATGATGGAATAAGTCATTCCATATTTGAGAGGCTTGATGGTTGAGAGGCCACAATATAAAGGACCCAAGGCAAGGCTTGGAAAATAATCGAGGTGATGAAGGCATAGGCTCTCTCCCTCTCTTTCTCTCCTTCTCTCCCCTTCTTGCCGTGCGCCAACCAAACCCAAGTAGGATCTTTTGCCGCAAGCTTCTTCTTTTGTTTCGCCGAAATTTTGATTCCCGCCATCCTTTTGTGGTTTGTCTTTCGACGTCTCTCTTGGTTTTTCTCGTCACGTTCTCGGAGAATCTAGTAGTTCTCGAGAACACGAAACTCGTGGCTTTGCGAAGTCATCCCGAAGATACTCGGTGTGGACGCGAATAGAGGCGGAGCTTCCAAGGGACGCTTACGGTTGGATCTCATCCCTTCCTTCGAGTTACGCGAGGTAATACGTAAATTAGTTTATGTTTCTGCAAAATTTTTAAATATATGATCATGTTTACACAAGATAAAATTGCATGCTTAGATGTGTGGTTAAATAATTTGAGAAATTATTTATGCTAAGCCTTCCACTGCACGTAATTAATTTTAAAATTATGAACCCGCATCCATGTCAACATGCACCCAGTCCCAACAGGAGCTGCTCACTAATCTGATGCTGGGGGCAACTGGATCAAAGCTTGTTGAATCTCTCGCAGTAGTCATAAAGTGTCTCCCCCACCACTTGCTGAATGCCACAAATGCTTTTTCTAATGATTGTAGTTCTGGAGGCTGGAAAATATTTCTCTAAAAACACCTTGTTCATGGAAATCCAGCTAGACACATGCCCGGTAGGTAAGTAGTAAAACCAGTCCTTAGCTGCTCCAGTCAAAGAAAAGGGAAAAACCCTCAGCTTGATATCTTCTTCTGAAATACCCTGAGGCTTCATAGTGGAGTATACAACATGAAACTCATGCAGGTGTCTATTTGGGTCCCCCCTAGACTGTCCTTGAAATTTGGGTAGCATGTGGATGAGTCCAGATATAAGCTCAAAATCACCAGCCAACTCTGGATAAGCAATGTTGGAGTACTGAAAAGTGTCATCTGGTATTGCAAGTTCTTTCATGGTCTTCTGGTGGTCTGCCATCTGATCAACTGAATAAGCTGCAATAGACTGAGTAGGGAGAATGTCAAAAGCCTCTGAAACACTGAGCTGGTTCCTCCTAGCTCTGAAAGTTCATTCAATCTCTGGGTCAAAATCTTCAAGATCACCACCTATAGACCTGGTCGTAAAATTAAAAACAAATCATAGTAAAAGTATATAGAAAGATGAAACAAATAAAATCAAATCAAAAGATATAGAAGTAAGTGCAAAAAATGGATCAAGAAAAATATGAAATGAGCACACAAGCAAAAATCAAACAACTCAACTAGTATGTTCCCCGGCAACGGCGCCAAAAATTTGATGGACCCAAAAGAGGTTGTCACGAATGTGGGTCCCAAATTTAGATATTTGTTAAGCTGAAAACGCTTTTGCAATCAAAGAATAAAATGGTAGTAAAGGGGCCACAGGTCGTATTTTTCCTAGGGCTAGTCAAGATTGGTTGATTCGAGCTTGAGTTTATGTGTAGTTGATTCTTTTTGGGTTTCAAATAAATCGTGGGTTTGGTGTCAATTAGAATTGAAATTGCAATGTAAATAAAGGAAACTTAGCTAGTGAACTAAACAAAGTGATGGCAATTAACAACTCAACCAATGGGAAACCTAATTAACCAATGCGACTTGATTGAATTTGGAAGAGCAAACCTTATTTCAAATGCAACTGAATGCTAAACTTAGGAATGAAAATAGTAGCTGAATTTTCGATTGAGACTATGCAAGAACTTGTCCCTGGAATCAAACTTAAAACAAGCAAAATAAAAACTAGCTACACACATTGGAATCAAGCAAGTGCAAACATGATGGAAAGATACAGAATCAACCGAATTCCAAACAAGCTATCCACTATCTGAAAATTGGTTTTCACTTAATCTAAACTTGTAGCAATGAAGATTACAACTCAGTAACAATTCGAATACAAATAGAATTGAAATTAAGGGCAAAATCTCACTAAGGTTTGAGTTACACTTGGTACCTCTCAATGCTTGGAAATAAATTCAGATAACTAATGTTCTCTTAATACCAAACTCACAAGCTCTAACTGTTACTGAGAAAATAGGCTGATCAATTCAGAATCATTTCAGAAACTCAAAGACTAGACTACAGCAACTAACCGGATGCAGAATTCCAAAATGACTAATGCAGAAATGAGATGCAGACTTCAGAAACTCAAAGACAGAAATGCAGCTACTGATTTGGTGCACAATTGAACCAAACAACTGATTACAATGTATCAAACTAGTATTCAGAAATGAATTAGGATTAAACTGACTAACTGATATGAAATTCAGGCCCTAAATGGAAGAACTGATACGCAAACATTTAAGTTGGCACGCAGCATGAAAACTGAAACACAAGCTTTGAATCATTAGCTAAACTGAAATTGAGAACAATTGTTCACTAAACCAACTCCCTAGCTACTTAACTTGCAAGACTACAACATAATTACGGTAGAGACAATTCAGAAAAGACAATCAAACAGCTGCTACAATGTTTCAGAAATGAAATGATTGTAGAAATCGAAATTACAGCTAATGAAATTGAAATTCAGCAAGAATCTAAGCCTCGATCATTCCCTTCGCTCAAAATCTCCTTGCCGTCACACAAGAGCAAGTCAAGAACCACTTCAGCTCCGCAGATCAATGGGAAAGTGGCTTCGATTTCGACTCTGCTCACAGACTGCACCCAGCTGACAAAAACCAATCGATCTCTTCGATCTCGCGAT
This sequence comes from Boesenbergia rotunda, assembly GCA_024364735.1. NCBI lineage: Eukaryota > Viridiplantae > Streptophyta > Magnoliopsida > Zingiberales > Zingiberaceae > Boesenbergia > Boesenbergia rotunda. The sequence goes on from JAGFNQ010004717.1 coordinate 419,470, forward strand.
GTCGAGGTGTGCTGATGATTTGGTAATGATCAAAACATACCAGAGGACCCTCCAGTAAGCTCCGATGGAAGAAAACGGCATGCAATTAAATCGATCAGATTACAGAAATTGATGAAACCCTCAATCAACTCTGTTCCGGTGCAAATCCGAGCTTGAATCTCCACAGAAACCTCCTCTCGATGATCCAGATCTTGTTCCAAGGTCAGAATCGAGATGGCCACGCCTTCAGATGGAAAAACCCGCAGTAGAAATGAAGAACAAGTGAAGAAATTCGAAGAAGCTGGCGAAGACGTGACACTGTGATCGGGAGCAGAGTGCAGTTTATATAGTTAAGAAACGGACGACTCAGATTAACCAGCACTCATCCAACGGTTGATCCTTGTCTGATTTAGATCAAACTTTCCAGATCTTGATCAAAGGTCAGGATCTATCTCTCAGTGGCTCGGATCTTCCAGACTTACAACGGATGGTTCAGATCACCTTGATCTTTGAATGGACGGTCTAGATCCTCCTGAGCTTGATCTGACGGCCAGATGATCTCTGATTTGGATGAAACTTTCAGATCTTGATCCAAGTGCTTGATTAACCTTAACCCCAGCTCGGATTGACCAGAAGTCCTCAGATGGCTTAGATCTAGCCATTTTTGAATTGGACGGTCCACATTAATTGACGCTTGATCACTTGATCCAGTCCACTTTTGACTCAACTTTGACCCAACATGACCTAGGTCCATGATCCTTCCAAGCCTACCAAAGTAGATCAACAATTTAGTGACAAAACAATTCAAATATATCAAAATTTGTAATTAGGTCCAAAATGAATGTAAATCCTAGAACCCAGGGTAAATCCATCATTAAGCAAGTAAAACATGAGTCAAAAATATATCCTAGAACCTTAAATGGTCAACAAAATGATACTTATCAACCCTCCATGTCAAGGATGCAGATTCATGGCGAAGGGCAATGAACTCCGAGATAGAATCGATGGATTCTAACCATGTCTGGGAGCTAGTAGAACCACCCAATGGTGTAAAAGCCATTGGATGCAAGTGGATCTACAAGTGAAAGAGAGGATCAGACGGGAAGGTTGAGACCTTCAAAGCAAGGCTTGTTGCGAAAGGGTACACTCAGAAAGAGGGTATCGATTATGAGGAGACCTTTTCGCCAGTAGCAATGCTCAAGTCGATCTGGATTCTCTTATCTATAGCAGCTCATATGGATTATGAGGTATGACAAATGGATGTCAAGACAGCCTTCCTTAACTGGATTCTTGAGGAGACCATCTACATGCGGCAACCAGAAGGTTTCATTGCCAAGGGCAAAGAGCATCTAGTGTGCAAGCTTAATCGATCCATCTATGGATTGAAGCAAGATTCAAGGTCTTGGAACATCCGCTTTGATGAAGTAATCCAGTCATATGAATTTACTCAAAACCCGAATGAGTCATGTGTGTATAAAAGATGTGACGGAAACGTTGTGGTGTTTCTTGTACTTTACGTAGATGACATTTTGTTAATTGGCAATAATGTCAAAGTGTTATCAGATGTAAGGGTCTGGCTATCAAAGCAGTTTGATATGAAGGACGTAGGAGAAGCGGGGCACATCCTTGGGATCAAGGTCATAAGTGATCGCCAAAAAAGGATGTTGTGCTTATCCCAAGTTTCATATGTTGACGCAGTCTTGTCTCGTTTTAGCATGGAAAACTCCAAGAAGGGTTTCCTACAGTTCAGGCATGGAGTTCCTCTATCCAAGGAGATGTGTCCGAAAACATCAAAGGAGATAGACGAAATGAAGGTGGTTCCTTATGCTTCGGCAGTATGAAGCCTCATGTATGCTATGTTGTGCACGAGACCTAATATCTGTTTTGTCATGGGCATGGTTAGCAGATATCAGAGTAACCCTGGACAGGGACATTGGACAGCAGTAAAACATATATTGAAATACCTGAGACAGACTAGGGATTATATGCTAGTTTACCGGGCAGACCAATTAGTCCCTGTGGGTTATACAGAGTTAGATTTCCAATCAGATAGGGACAAAAGTAAGTCTACCTCTGACTTTATGTTTACTTTAGGAGGTGGAGCCATTGTTTGGAGGAGTGTCAAGCAGAAGTGCGTGGCAGACTATGTTGGGACCAGGTGCATGTTGACATGGATGCGGGTTCGTAATTTTAAAATTAATTACGTGCAGCGAAAGGTTTAGCATAAATAATTTCTCAAATTATTTAACCACACATCTAAGCATGCAACTTTATATTGTGTAGACATGATCATACATTTAAAATTTTGCAGAAAGTAAACTAATTTACTTAATACCTCGCGTAACTCGAAAGAAGGGACGAGATCCAACCGTAAGCGTCCCTTGGAAGCTCCGCCTCTATCCGCGTCCACGCCGAGTTTTCTTCGGGATGACTTCGCAAAGCCACGAGTTTTGTGCCGACAAGAACTACTAGATTCTCCAAAGGCACGACAAGAATACCAAGAGAGAGATGGGAAGACTAACCACCAAATGAAGAACGGAATCAAGATTCCGGGAAGAAGGAAGGAGTTGCGCCCGCTTCTTCTTCTTGTGGCAGCTTCTTGGTGGCCAAAGGTGGCTGATTTCCGGAGCTTGGACGCCGGAGAAGGAGGCCGGTGGTGGTTGTGGCTCACGGCAGCAGGGAGGTCCTTCAGGGCCGGCGGCACTAGAGGAGGGAGAGGGAGAGAGGGAGAGAGAGAGGGCTTATTCCTTGATCTCTTAGATTGATTTGCAAGCCTTGCCTTGGTTTCTTTATATAGTAGCCTCTCAACCGCCAAGTCTCCTTTTTATGGAATAAATTTTCATAAGAAATTTATCATATAAATTTTTCTATGATTTATTCCATCATGCCAAGTTTTTATCATAATTTAATTTATAATAAAAACAACAATGTCTCCCTTTTCTTATGGAATAAATTTTCATAAGAAATTTATTATATAAATTTTTCTTATCATGGAAAATCAATTCATAATTGATTTTATAAAATAAATAAACTATTTAAGTTTATTTTAATTTCCATGAAAATAATAAACCAAACCTCGGTTTATAAAATTTATATTATCCATAATTTTAGAAAACAAACCACACTTGGTTTATTTTATAACTTGAACCAAACAATTTGGTTTTCCCTTTTTGATGTGGCCGGCCAAACAAAGAGGGTGGGGACCCTCTTTGTCCGGCCAAACCCAAGCCAAGACCTTATGAATTAAACTCATTTAATTCGTCCAATAAGTGTGCAAAAGACTTAGCCATTTTATGCTTCCGATGCGTCTTTGAAAAATTTAGATTCGACTTATCTCTCTTGATCGGAAAATCCAATTTTCAACTCGTTTTAAATCCCTCGGATTACTCGTAGTGCGTGTGACTAAATAGGCTTTCGATTTATGTTGCCCGTCTATAACTAACCAATTATAGAACGATCATGAGTGACACCTAGTAGTACATCATGATCCCCAATTAATCGAAAGATCAACGGTTGACCTCAAAAATGATTCTGAAACCCTTCAGCAGCTATAATGAATCGTGCCTCATTCCCTTCACCATCTTATACCCACTTGGTTCAGGACATGGTCTATGTGTGTCAGTCCCCACTAGGCTGACTACGTCACACCTAGCCCAAGCAATGTTTTTCTCGTCCTACGGATTCTAATTACTCTCATGTATCTGAGAGATTCATACTCTGAACATGTGATGCTCTGGCCAGAGGCTTCGAGTAACAATCTGACGATAGGCCTTGGGATACATCTCCTCGCAAAGAGTGGTGAATCCTTTGTAGGCTGTTCAAACATCTTCGGACACTTCGGCTTATACCCAATAATCCTGGGTCCACACCTCCTTGGAGATGCTTGATTAAGATGTCAAAGTATAAGTCTTCATGACCAAGATGACTTGAACACCGCAAGTCAAAGGAACATCGCACTTAAGCTGCAGTAAGAACTTCACTGACATGTCTATATGTAGACTTCCATATGAAGTTTTACAACCAGTCACTCCAATAAACTAGTTCCCTTAACTAGCATTCATGTTTATCTTCGGACATCCCAATGTCACCAGCCAGTGAGAATTAGCTGATTAGAGAATAACCCATGCTAGTCTCAACAGAATTGATAGTGTCCGTATTTATCAATTCATCGACTAGGGACAATTTCAATACTTCACAATTGCACATGTAGAGATAATCACTAGTTGTGAATTCATCACAAATTCTCTCATGCTGTGAATTGTATTGCCGACATTCAGTAAATGAGTTTAAGATCTCAATCAAATACACAAACATGTATACTCAAATAGTGAATCTTCATTTATTAAAATAAACGATTACAATCATAAGGCGATTGCCTTAGGACACTTCTCTCATATTACTAACAAACTCCCACTTGGCCTAATGCCAATCGCTACGGTATCCAATACCACAGGCTCTAACATGACCCTCAAACTTGCTTTGAGGCAAGACCTTAGTTAAAGGATCAGCTAAATTCCTTTCAGTGGGAATTTTCTCAATTTGAATATCATTCCTACTTATAATCTCTCTGATCAGATGATAGCGGCGAAGCACATGTTTGGATCGCTGATGAGACCTTGGTTCCTTTGCTTGTGCAATAGCTCCATTGTTGTCGCAGTAAACTGGTATTGCTTCATCAATGGTTGGAACCACACCAAGTTCTGAGATAAACTTCTTGATCTAGACTGCTTCTTTTGCTGCTTCCGAAGCTGCAATATATTCCGCTTCCGTGGTAGAATCCGCTACAGTGTCTTACTTGGAACTCTTCCAACTTATTGCGCCTCCATTTAAAATAAATACGTATTCGAACTGAGATTTGGAGTCATCCTTATCTGTCTGAAAACTGGCATATGTATACCCACGTATTATCATATCTCTTTCTCCATATATTAGGAACACATCCTTAGTTCTTCTTAAGTACTTAAGGATTGTCTTGACAGCCGCCCAATTATCCATTCCTAGATCAGACTTATATCTGCTTGTGACGCTTAGAGCATACGATACATTGGGCCTAGTACATAACATAGCATACATGATAGATCCTATTGCGGATGCATAAGAAATCTTATTCATGCAAATCCTCTCGTCTTCTGTGCGCGGACACATAGACTTTGAAAGGTTGATCCCATGCCTGATGGGAAGGTAACCTTTCTTGGATTCTGACATGCTAAACCTTTTTAGCACTCGGTCTATATATGTAGACTGCGAAAGACCAAGCAACCGTTTTGATCTATCTCTATAGATTCTAATCCCAAGGATATAGGTTGCTTCTCCTAGGTCATTCATGGAGAATGTTTTGGACAACCAAATTTTAACCGACTGTAAGACTGATATATTGTTTCCTATAAGTAATATGTCATCGACATATAATACTAGGAATATGACTGCACTCCCACTAACCTTCTTGTACACACAAGGTTCGTCAGGATTTTGTGAGAAATCAAACTCTTTGATTGTCTCATCAAAACGGATGTTCTAGCTCCTGGATGCTTGCTTCAGTCCATATATGGATCGTCGATGCTTGCATATTTTGGTTTTATCAACCGATGTGAAACCTTCAGGTTGTATCATGTATACATCATCAAGCAGGTTTCCTTTAAGGAAAGTTGTTTTCACATCCATTTGCCATATCTCATAATCATAATGAGCTGCTATGGCCAGGAGCATCCGAATGGATTTAAGCATAGCTATTGGCGAATAGGTTTCGTCATAATCAATTCCTTGTTTCTGACGATATCCTTTTGCCACTAATCTAGCCTTAAAGGTAACAACATTACCTTCCATGTCGGTTTTCTTCTTGAAAACCCACTTGCACCCTATGGGCTTGATCCCTTCAGGTGGGTTAACCAAGTCCCATACTTGATTTTCGTACATGGAATCCATTTCCGACTTCATGGCTTCAAGCCATTTGTCCCTTTCTGAACTTTTCAGAACATCATCATAACTGATAGGTTCGTCATCGCTAATGAGTAACACGTCGTTCGATTCCCTTACGAGAAATCCGTATCTCTCTGGAATATTGCGTGTCCTATCAGATCGGGACTAGTAGAGACTACCTTAGTCGGGACTCTGTTTAGCAAGTAAACAGCTGTCTTACGCGCATAGCTCCAAAAGAATTTTGGAAGAGTTGCATGATTCATCATAGATCTAACCATGTCCATCAAGGTTCGGTTACGCCTCTCAGATACACCATTATGCTGTGGTGTATACGACGGAGTCCATTGAGACAATATCCCATTGTCCCTAAGATAATCTTGAAACTCTTGACTTAAGTATTCACCACCCCGATCGGATCGAAGTATCTTAATACTTTTGCCAAGCTGTTTCTCTACTTCATTTCTGAACTGTTTGAATTTCTCAAAAGCTTCAGATTTGTATTTCATCAAGAACACATACCTGAATCGTGAGTGATCATCGATAAAGGTAATGAAGTAGCTATAGCCTCCTTGTGCAAGAGTTGACATTGGTCCACATACATCAGTATGTATTAGACCAAGCAATTCTTCCACTGATTTACCTTTTCCGGAAAAGGGCAATTTGACCATCTTGCATTTTAAGCATGATTCGCATGTATCAAATGAACCAGGTTCAAATGATTCCAGAATTCAACATCGGTGTAATTTGGTCATGCGTTTCTTACTTACATGGCCAAGACGACAATGCCACGTATAGGAGTCTATTTGATTATCTATTCGAGCACGTTTGTTGCTAACTTCGATATTGAAAATGTCACCGGATAAATCTAACGTGTAGATACCATTGCACAAAGTTCCGGTCCAATAAAGAACACCATTTAAAGTTATGTAACAACAATTGTTACTAAAAGTTAAATGATAACCCTTTTCATTCAAGCATGAAATAGATACAATGTTCTTTATTAACGAAGGAACAAAATAACAATTATCCAACTCTAAGACAAGTCCAGTAGGGAGCTTTAGCAAATATGTTCCGATGGCAACAGCAGCAATCTTTGCTCCATTTCCAACTCGCAAATTCGCTTCTCCCTTGACGAGTCTTCTTCTATTCCTTAGCCCCTGTATGTTATTACATATATGTGAGCTACACCCAGTATCAAGTACCCAGGTGGTTGAAGAAATAGAGTGACATTCAATAACGAAGATACCTGAAGAGGATGGGGAATCGGATGCCTTCTTCTTCAAGGACTCAAGATAAACCTTGCAGTTTCTTCGCCAGTGACCCTCCTTGCCACAGTGATGGCAAGTGCCTTTTGGGGTCTTTTTAGTCTTTTTGGCCTTTTTCTTCTTTCTCTTATTTTGTTCTTTGGCCTTCCTCTTAGAGCCTTTCTTCGAGGAACCAATTAACAGTACCGTCTTCTGATTCTGCTTTACAGAAGGCTCTATAGTCTTCAGCAGGTTGAGCAACTCAGGAATGGTAGTCTCCAGCTTGTTCATCCGATAGTTCATAACAAATTGTGAATAACTTTTGGGCAAACAATGCAGAATTAAGTCAATACTTAGTTCATGATCCATTGCAAAACCGAGTGTGCCCAGTCGCTCAATGTACCCCAACATCTTCAACACAAACTGTGAGACAGAAGTGCCTTCCTGCATCTTAGAGGTGAAGAGGAGTCTGGAGACCTCGAACCTTTCGGATCTCGCTTGCTCGTCAAACAGCTCATGAAGATGGAAGATGATGGTATAAGCATCCATATGCTCATGCTGCTTTTGCAGCTCAGGTACCATAGCGGCTAGCATGATGCAACTCGCAAGTTCAGAATCGGTCACATGTTTCTGATAGGCCACTAAGTGGTCTGGAGTTGCATTTTCTGGAGGACGGTTGGGAAGTTGATCTTCAAGGACATAAGCAAGCTTTTCGGCCTTGAGGACTATCCTCAGGTTTCGAAGCCAGTCCATGAAGTTTGGCCCAGTCAGCTTATTGGTGTCCAAAATGGAACGCAAATGCAGAGAAGACATGATCAAGTGATTATCCTAGAAATACAAATTGAGCTTATGTGAGAAGAATGATAAAGAATGCATCAACATACATTAATTAAATCCTATTTATTTTTCGAATTGAATAACCCTTTTTATCAATTCGGGAGATCGTAGGAACATCTCCAAATAGGTTGATATCCAACCATTGATAAGAACATCCATGGCTGTAGCCATCAAGTTATCCTTAGCTATGAAGGTAGGTAATTATACCGATTACATATCACACATATGTAACTATCACATTATGCTATGAACTAATTGAATGTTTGGATAAATCATTGGGTTGTTAACTCATTAACAAGTATGCAACAGTATACATAGCACCCAACTGCACCTCTCTTTACATCGACCTTGGCTGTGGCACAACAAATCGATGCTCCAAGCTTAAGGCTGACCCATTAATCAAGAAATAGTTTTAATATGGTTGGAGCTCATTCAACCGTTTAGTCAGGCTTCGATGTGTCCAACAACCAAAACTAAGGATTGACCTCTGACTCCAACTATATTGATCATAAACTAATTCCATGGTTTGAACATGTTGAGGTTCAAGCCGGGCATGGATGTGTCCATCAACCTAAACGAGAAACAAAGCTCCGGTTCTAACCATATTAATGGAAGGTGTTGGCCTTAATATTTTGTAAGGGGTTTTGGGTCTCATCCTTTTCTTTCTAAGCACATTCATGACATGTAATTATGTCATGTACTAACGATTTCCTTAATAAAGTATGTATGTGACTTAATTTATCAAGTCTCATTAATTGAATTAGGAACCGGATTTCCTAATTCTAATTTCATACTTTATTTAAGGAATTGTTTTGGGAAACAATTTTCTAAATTGTCATAATCAATTTCGGAAATAATATGTTTAAGACTTTGATTTCTCTAAATCAAATCTTATTAAATTAAGATACAGATTCCCTTAATTCAACCACATATTATTTTCATGAAAATCTTATTTAAAGAAATAAACTCTATAGGAAACAATTTTCCTAATTAATTTTGGAGACAACAATATGTAAGAGCATCATCTCATAAATCAAATAAGGAAATTATCGTTTGAGAATCACCTCAAAAATTTTCAAGATTTGATCACATATTTTATTTATGGATTAATTAATTACAACAAATTATTTTCTTTGGGTGGCTCCCCGAGGCACTCCCCAAGGAAAAGAAATTTGTTATAAATCTAATTTGGCCCGCTCCCCGAGGCGTAACCAAATTAAACTTGAGAATTCTTATTCAAAATAGGAAATTAAATTACAACAACTAACTTTAATTTGGGTGGCTCCCTGAGGCACTCCCCAAAGTAAAAAATTTTGTTAATAATTTAAAAATCAATTCGAATTTAATTGTCAATTAATGATCCATAAATTTGTCTAGACTTTCTTGAAAGAAAGTGCCCAAAATTGTGAGCTTTTCATAAATGGAATGTTTCCAAAAATAAAAGGCTTTCAGAATATTTGTAAGTTTCTGGTACAAAGAAAACTTACATATTTCCAAAATTAGAAAATTTCTAAAATAGGAAATTTCCAAAATTGGAAAGTTTCAAAAAATGGGAAGTTTTCACAATTATCATAAAATTTCAGAAACTGGGATATTTCAAAAGTTTGCGAAATTTCATGAGGATTTCCAAACTTTGAAATTCCTAAATCTAAAATTTATCATAATTGGAAAATTTTTCAAAATTGAGATCATGACAAAGTTTTCCGCAAAACAATTGTATGATTATGTCAAACACTAACCGGCTCTGATACCACTGTTGGGACCGGGTGCATGTTGACATGGATGCGGGTTCGTAATTTTAAAATTAATTACGTGCAGCGGAAGGTTTAGCATAAATAATTTCTCAAATTATTTAACCACACATCTAAGCATGCAACCTTATATTGTGTAGACATGACCATACATTTAAAATTTTGCAGAAAGTAAACTAATTTACTTAATACCTCTTGTAACTCGAAGGAAGGGACGAGATCCAACCGTAAGCGTCCCTTGGAAGCTCCGTCTCTATCCGCGTCCACACCGAGTTTTCTTCGGGATGACTTCGCAAAGCCATGAGTGTTGTGCCGACAAGAACTACTAGATTCTCCAAAGGCACGACAAGAATACCAAGAGAGAGATGGGAAAACTAACCACCAAACGAAGAACGGAATCAAGATTCCGGGAAGAAGGAAGGAGTTGCGCCCGCTTCTTCTTCTTGCGGCAGCTTCTTGGTGGCCAAAGGTGGCTGATTTCCGGAGCTTGGACGCCGGAGAAGGAGGCCGGTGGTGGTTGTGGTTCACTGCAACAAGGAGGTCCTTTAGGGCCGGCGGCACTAGAGGAGGGAGAGGGAGAGAGAGAGGGCTTATTCCTTGATCTCTTAGATTGATTTCCTAGCCTTGCCTTGGTTTCATTATATAGTAGCCTCTCAACCGCCAAGTCTCCTTTTTATGGAATAAATTTTCATAAGAAATTTATCATATAAATTTTTCTATGATTTATTCCATCATGCCAAGTTTTTGTCATAATTTAATTTATAATAAAAACAACAATGTCTCCCTTTTCTTATGGAATAAATTTTCATAAGATATTTATTATATAAATTTTTCTTATCATGGAAAATCAATTCATAATTGATTTTATAAAATAAAATAAACTATTCAAGTTTATTTTAATTTCCATGAAAATAATAAATCAAACCTCGGTTTATAAAATTTATATTATCCATAATTTTATAAAACAAACCACACTTGGTTTATTTTATAACTTGAACCAAACAATTTAGTTTTCCCTTTTTGATGTGGCCGACCAAACAAAGAGGGTGGGGACCCTCTTTGGCCGGCCAAACCCAAGCCAAGACTTTATGAATTAAACTCATTTAATTCGTCCAATAAGTCTTCAAAAGACTTAGCCATTTTATGCTTCCGATGCGTCTCTGAAAAATTCAGATTCGACTTATCTCTCTTGATCGGAAAATCCAATTTTTAACTCGTTTTAAATCCCCCGGATTACTCGTAGTGTGTGTTACTAAATAGGCTTTCGATTTATGTTGGCCGTCTATAATTAACCAATTATAGAACGATCTTGAGTGGCACCTAGTAGTACATCATGATCCCCAATTAATCGAAAGATCAATGGTTGACCTCAGAAATGATTCTGAAACCCTTCAGCAGCTATAATGAATCGTGCCTCATTCCCTTCACCATCTTATACCCACTTGGTTCAGGACATGGTCTATGTGTGTCATTCCCCACTAGGCTGACTACGTCACACCTAGCCCAAGCAATGTTTTTCTCGTCCTACGGATTCTAATTACTCTCATGTATCTGAGAGATTCATACTCTGAACATGTGATGCTCTAGCCAGAGGCTTCGAGTAACAATCCGACGATAGACCTTGGGTATACATCTCCTCGCAAAGAGTGGTGAATCCTTTATAGGTTGTTCAAACATCTTCGGGAACTTCGGCTTATACCCAATCATCCTGGGTCCACACCTCCTTGGAGATGCTTGCTTAAGATGCCAAAGTATAAGTCTTCGTGACCAAGATGACTTGAACACCGCAAGTCAAAGGAACATCGCACTTAAGCTGCAGTAAGAACTTCACTGACATGTCTATATGTAGACTACCATATGAAGTTTTACAGCCAGTCACTCCAATGAACTAGTTCCCTTAACTAGCATTCATGTTTATCTCCGGACATCCCAATGTCACCAGCCAGTGAGAATCAGCTGATTAGAGAATAACCCATGCTAGTCTCAACAGAATTGATAGTGTCCGTATTTATCAATTCATCGACTAGGGACAATTTCAATACTTCACAATTGCACATGTAGAGATAATCACTAGTTGTGAATTCATCTCAAATTCTCTCATGCTGTGAATTGTATTGCGGACATTCAGTAAATGAGTTTAAGATCTCAATCAAATACACAAATATGTATACTCAATAGTGAATCTTCATTTATTAAAATAAATGATTACAATCATAAGACGATTGCCTTAGAACACTTCTCTCATATTACTAACAGACTCCACCATGGAAGCTTAGTATGTGGCAGCCTCGGAGGCGGCCAAGGAAGCTGTATGGCTCTGAAACTTTATCATGGACTTGGATGTGATTCTTGGTTTGCCCAGATCTATCACAATCTTTTGTAATAACAGTGGTACATTTGCAAACTCGAAGGAATCACGAGCTCATAAGGCGAGTGAACACATAGAGCGCAAGTACCACCTGATACGAAAAATCATAAAGAGAGGAGAAGTGGCTATCGCCAAGATTGCATCGGAGGACAACCTGGCAGATCCTTTCACTAAGGCTCTTCCGTCTAGAGCTTTTGACAGGCATGTGGTGGATATGGGAGTCAGATGTATGGCAGTGGGAGAATAGCAGTGTCTTTAAGTATAAGTGGGAGATTGTAAGATGTGTATACTGAAAGACATGACTTTTATTATATGAACATCTTTATTATGAAAAGAGAATCACGACTACACTAGGTGTTTGTTTACAATAGTACATACACGAAGTCCCATTGTTTTGCATTGTAGTTAACATGGTGTGTGGTGTCACACGGAAGATCATGTTATCAGTTCTTTACTTAGCATAAATAAAGGCTCACAACCTAAATGGAATTGGATAACCCATCGGGATGGTTGTAGTGTAGTTAGGTGTGGTTGGTCTTGACCATAGGACTACACTAGTGTGCTATGATTATATTGAGCAGGATCGAAACCCGAGGTTATCCGATTTGTACTGACTAGATAATTGGATAGGACCTCAAGTTAATATTATGGAGGACGATCCTTTAATCCCGAAATAATATCGGGCATATATTATTAATTATTGTTTCTTTGATTTATCAATGGACGAGATCTATTCTGTTACATCGATAGACTCGGTAAGTTGGGAAATAATATTAATAATATAATGTGCCGATGATTATTTATTGGATCGTGTACGTACTCTAGAGGGGGGGTGAATAGCGCTTCTTCGAATCTTCTTCTTCGTACGTTGTTAGTTGCGCAGCGAAATATACAATAAAACAACAAACTAATAACAAGAACAATGCTAACAAACCAAATTTACTTGGTATCCACCCCGAAGGGTGACTAATCCAAGAATCCGTCGGTGGATCACTCCCCGGATAACCTCCGACTAGCCCTTGTCGCTACCTGTGGGTGGACAAACCTTGCCACACACACCTCGACAATATCTGACAACAACAGGCTACTAACAAGATTTGACCAAGCAAGTTTCGACAAAATTCTCAGCCAAAACGAAGCCCCCTTTAAATAGGACTTAAGGTTGACAACTCGCCACTAGTCGACTGCCTCCCAGGGCAGTCGACTGCCCCCACCTGAATTTTGGCTGCTACCAGTCGACTGCTCCCAAAGCAGTCGACTGGTCCAGGGTCCAAAACCTTTCTGTGACTTTTACTAGTCGACTGCCCCAATGACAGTCAACTGCCCCACTCACACACCTAGGGTTTCCCTTCCCGAGTACACTTCTCTCAGCACTCGACCCCTAGGATTTCCCGAGTACAATCACACAACACTCGTACCCCTCACGACTCGACTGACTCCTCATCAGCAGTGTCGACTATTGCCTTCACGCCGTCTTCATCTTCGGCCCTCATCCCTAGGATGCACACGCAAGCCTCCAGCTTACCTCCATGCCACCCTTCACGTATGCCTCAAAGTCCACGCCGCTCGGCTAATCGTCCCTGCTATCCACGGTCCCTCGGGTGCACACAAGCCTCCAGCTTGTCTCTATGCCACCCTTCACCGTACCGAGACCGTCCAGTCAAGTCAATATATGTAAACCTGTACATCCTGCACACTCAACATACACATATTAAATACACAAGGATAAACCTAACTTAAACCCTTTGTCCAAACATCAAAACTCATGGTCACTCCGGACCACAAATTGCCTCAACAATCTCCCCTTTTTGATGTTTGACAATACGTTTAAGTTACGGAAACAGATAGTAATAGATAGCAATAACAATGCTAAAACAATAATTTGGACTTACGTTGCCAAGACTCCATCTTGGACTTACACTGCCAATGCATATGCAATGCATGGATCCTATCCCAGGGCATCCCACACCTAACCCTCCAAGTTGGGACTTTTCACACACCTAACTTCCCAAGTTAGGACTTTTCACACCTAACTCTCTAAATTAGGACTTTTCCACACCTAACCCTCCAAGTTAGGACTTTTTACACACCTAACTTCCCATGTTAGGAATTTCCACACCTAACTTCCCAAAGTTAGGAATTTTCACCAAAACGGGTTTTTAAAGCTTTTCCAAAGCTCCCCTATATTGGACTTACAAAGGCTTTTTAAGAACCTCTCTAAGGTTCCCCTTACGTCAAGAATGGAGCAACCATGCTCCCCCTTAATCTCAACTCCCCCTAAACCTAGGGTTTTTGGCAAAGGAGTGTTTGGTTTTCCAACTTAAACCCAACACTTCCCCCCCTTTGCCTAACATCAAAAAGAACCTAATAATATCCCAATTATTGGTTCTTTGAATCTCCAATGATCCTAAACAACGTATACTAACCTCCCATACACTTGTTTCTCATCATTTAGAGACCAAAAAGTTGCTGGATACCCACACCAGCCCTGACCAGTCGACTGCCCCCAGTGCAGTCGACTGATACCTGAATTTCAGGTTTTTCAGTCCAATTTCAGTAATGCCTAAATAATTCTACAGATCTCCGAAAAATCTAAAATTTTGTAGGGAGATTTGTGAAGTCTATATCTACTTGAGAAAAATATGTTTCCAAACAAATGTACTCCAAATCCCATGATTGGTACGAAACTCAAATTTTTCTAAATTGTATCATTGAAACCTTGTCCAAAGGTTCTAATTTCACCCTCACCTTGATGCCTCTTCCCATACTCAATCACATTACATTCCTAGCACCAAGTTATATGGTATTTACCCATTAAACCTTAATTTTATCGAATATAACCCTATTTTCATCTTTTTCTCCCTAAATTCCTTTTAATGCGCCATTTCTCTAGGATTAAGACTTACCCAAATCTTTCAACTCTTTTTGGCACATTTCACCTAATTCCCTAGGAGAAAACCTTTTAAGATCCATTTACCATAGAACCCAAAGGCTTTTAAAGCTCCCCCTTGAGCTCTTAGTCTTAGCCACCTCCCTAGGTGACTCAATCCACACTAGACCACACCGGTGTACCACCGGTGATTCTTGGCCTACAAATCTAACCTTCTTAACCTTGGACACCTTGTCCTTGGTTAAGCCATTTTCTTTTCCTTTTGATGGCATTCCCTTGCCATCCTTGGGCTTTCACTCCTTGCCATAACCATATGCTACCCTAGCATTTTTCTTTCCATTGGCCTTGGAGGTCTTAGACTGGTATCCCAAACCCGATCTATCATAGTTGGGTTTTAAGCTACCCAACACCATGTCTAAACCCTTAGATCCAACCTTGAATCTTTCTAGGGTCTTTTCTAATTTATCAAGCCTTGCCCTCAAGGCTTGATTTTCCCTTTCTAGACCTTTAACCTTGGAGTCCATATGTCCACTTTGGACATTCCTAGACCTACCTATTTTCTTAGACATGTGTCCCCCTTTCTTGGGGTTAATGCCTTGATCCTTAGGTACAAAGGTCTTAGGTCTACTATGATGCATGTGTTTCTTAGGGTTATAATCTACCTTGTTATCTCTAGTCCTATCATTATACTTAAATCCAAAATAATGCACCATTAAATATTTTTCATTAATTCTAGCATGCATAGATGGATGATTTGCACTATTTTTAACATGCATAGAGGAGCTAAAATTGGAATTGCATTTTAACTTAAGGTTAGGAATTACCTCCCTTACCTTAGGAGCTCCTCCTTGATGTGAGCTTTTTCTTTTCCTTTCTTCTTTCTCCCATCTCCTCAAGTGTCCCAATTTCTTTAGCTCTCCTTTTCTTGGGTACTTGGTGTGGTAGTACCCTAGCTCACCACACGTGAAGCATCTAATCTTCTTTTTCTTCTCTTGGGCTTCTCCATTCCTACACCTCACGTTAGATTTAATGGAACTTGAAATGAGTTTAGATTTTACCTCCTTTTTACCTTTTGGACACTTATCTTTGTAGTGTCCCTTTTCGTTGCAACCAAAGCATATAATATGTTCCTTCTTCTTGGGTTTGGTGCAGGTGGAGGCTAGGTTGACTTCTTCATCAACCTTGGATGAAGTGGATGCTTCCTCTTGTTCTTGTATAGATGAGGGTCTCTCCTCCCCCTCAATTCTTGAGATTGATGCCTCCTCTTCTTCTCCTGATGAGGTAGACAACCTCTCACTTTCACTCAATTCTTCCACCTCATTTGATGATGTTGATAGTTCTTTTTCTCTTTCTTGACCCGTTTGACTTGTCTCCTTATGCTCTCGTGCTTGTGTAGGATTCTCATGATATTCTACCAACTTGGTCTATAATTCATGTGCATTTTGAAATTTTCCTACACCACTCAAGATATTGTTAGGCAAAATATTAGTTAATACACTAATTACCTTCTAGTTTGCCATAGAATAAGCTTGTTGCTCTTGAGTCCAATATCTAGGACGAAGCTTCTTCCTGTGCTTGTCCTTTGGAACTTCGAAGGGCTCTTCTATCATCATCAAGCACTCCTACTCCATGCCAAAGAACATTTCCATTCTCGTTTTCCAATAGCTGAAATCCTCATGGTCGTAGGCCGGTGGAGTGTAGATGTCATCCCCAAGTTTGTCTTCCATTTTCTTCTCCTCTAGAGTGTGCTCCCTCGGCGGTTAGTCCAATGAGAGCGGTCATTCGCTCTGATACCAATTGTTGGATCATGTACGTACGCTAGAGGGGGGGGTGAATAGCGCTTCTTCAAATCTTTTTCTTCCTATGTTGTTAGTTGCGCAGCGAAATATAAAATAAAACAACAAACTAACAACAAGAACAATGCTAACAAACCAGATTTACTTGGTATCCACCCCGAAGGGTGACTAATCCAAGAATCCGTCGGTGGATCACTCCCCGGATAACCTCCGGCTAGCCCTTGTCGCTCATTGTGGGTGGAGAAACCTCACCACACACACCTCGACAATATCCGACAACAACAGGCTACTAACAAGCTTTGACCAAGCAAGTTTCGCAAAAAATCTCAGCCAAAATGAATCCCCCTTTAAATAGGACTTAAGGCTGATAACTCGCCACCAGTCGACTGCCCCCCAGGGCAGTCGACTGCCCCCACCAAAATCCGACCGTTACACGCCTAATGTTCGAATTTTGGCTGCTACCAGTTGACTGCTCCCAGGACAGTCGACTGGTCCAGGGTCCAGAACCTTTCTGTGACTTTTACCAGTCGACTGCCCCAATGGCAGTCGACTGCCCCAATGGCAGTCGACTGCCCCAATGGCAGTCGACTGCCCCACTCACACACCTAGGGTTTCCCTTCCCGAGTACAATTCTCTCAACACTCGATGCCTAGGATTTCCCGAGTACAATCACACAACACTCGTACCCTCACGACTCGACTGACTCCTCATCAGCAACCTCGACTATTGCCTTCACACTCTCTTCATCTTCGGCTCTCGTTCCTCGGATGCACACACAAGCCTCCAGCTTGCCTCCATGCCACCCTTCACATACGCCTCGAAGTCTGCATCCCTCGACTCATCGTCCCTGCTATCCATGGTCCCTTGGGTGCACACAAGCCTCCAGCTTGTCTACATGCCACCCTTCACCGTACCGAGGCCGTCCAGTCAAGTCAATATGTGTAAACCTGTACAACCTGCATACTCAACATACACATATTAAATATACAAGGGTAAACCTAACTTAAACCCTTTGCCCAAACATCAAAACTCATGGTCACTCCAAACTACAGATTGCCTCAACATTATTGACGGAATCTATGTCCTGGTGAGTCAGGATAATGATGCCCCCTTAGTGAGGTCAAAAGGTTCATCGTGCTAAACCCTGTAGGTGGATTTGATCCGGCACGTTAACAAGGTTGAGTGGTACTAATCATGGATCCAGAAGTTAATTAATTTAAATTGTCAGTAATTTAATTAATTAATGGGCATGCAAGATATTAAACACGGGGGGATAGACGACTGGTAATATGTGGAGCCCATATGAAAATATGGGGGTTGGTGAAGAAGTTCAATTAAGATCCTTTAGTGGTATGAATCTTAATTAATGGATCAAGTTTGGATCCATTAGCGGGCCAAGAACCAACTCCTCCTCTTGATCCCTACCTTAGCCCGATAAATACCCTGTGAGATCAAGAAACCAAGAGCTAATCAATCCAATTGGAAAACCCTTGGCCCTCTCTCTCTCTTTTCTCCCTCTCGACTTCTCCCCTTGGGCGCCGGCGCAAACCGAAGAAGAGAAGGCCTCTTCTCTTCTTCTTCTTGGCTTCTTCTCTCTTGGCATGTGCTACTGAGGAAGGGATACAATCTCCCTCTCGGTTGGTGGCCGGAGCACGCAGGATAGAGAGGGGAAAGGTGTCGGTAGCGTGGAGAAGAGGCGCAAGGTCGCCGGTGGTGAGGGAGAGACTTAGAGTGATTGGCAGCGGATTTGGGAAGAGGAAAACCCTTCTTCTTCCTTCCTCTTAGTCTTCCTCAAACTCCTCAGCCTCTGTTAGGGAGGAGGCGGCGGCACACACGGGGAAGAGGGAGGAGGCGGCGACGCAAACCCTAGAGGCTAGGGTTTGCGTCTAGGGCAAGGAAGAGTGGATTTTGGAGCTATTAGTGATCTCGGATCATGGTAGATCATCGCCCACACGACGTCCGCGAAGCGAGGGACATAAGGTAGAAGACCGCGAGGTGATCGGAAAGGTATAACTTTCCCTACGCTCCCTTATATTTCCTTATGTTAATTTTGTGCAAATTACAAGGCCAATTTTGGTAATTGGCTAAGTTGTAATTTGGATCGTTCGATACGGCACGAGACATTCGATGGGAGACGGCTCTCCTTTCAGATTAAATTTTTAATCCGTAGGTATGGAGAGGTCTCTCGGATCGACCAGGTATTCGCTTTGGAAACCCGCCAAGCCATATCCAACATTCTTGGCCTAGGGTTAGGCACCTACGACCTGACTGAGGGTTGGGCATGAAGTCCTGGTTCGAGGAATTGGGCACTAAGTCCTGGCCGAGGGCTGGGCACCTAAGCCTGGTTCGAGGAATTGGGCAGTAAGTCCTGGCTGAGGGTTGGGAACCGAAGTCCTAGTTCGAGGAATTGGGCACGTAGTCCTGGTTGGGGATCGGGCAACAGAGTCTTTGCCGAGCGGGGATCGCGGACATAAGTAAAGACGGGTCGAGGATCGGACGTCTCGAGATCCTGGTTCTCGGAGGCCGAGCATGAAGTCTTGGTCCGAGGGATCGAACAACTTAGCTGACCGATGACTAAGGACAGAAGTAGAGACGGGTAGAGGTTCGGACGTCACGAGAACCAGGAGTCTCAGAGGCTAAGTAAAAGTCCAACCGGAGGTCCCAGTTGGCAAAAGTAACTTCTCTAGGGTGGAGTAAGTTAAGGCGCGTTCCCCGAGAAAGGGAACATTAGGCGTCAGTTCGACCTAGGGTTTTGGTTGAAATCCAAAGTCAGAACCAATCTTTAAGGCTTTGATTATCTGTATATTTGTCTTGTGTTTGATTGTCTTGCATGTACCTAGAATTGGAGGCAAGACAGAAGAGCAAACGCAGGGAAAATGACACCTGGGAGATGTTGGAACCGGGTGCATGTTGACATGGATACGGGTTCGTAATTTTAAAATTTAATTACGTGCAGCGGAAGATTTAGCATAAATAATTTCTCAAATTATTTTAACCACGTATCTAGCATGCAACCTTATGTTGTGGAGACATGATCATACATTTAAAATTTTGTAGAAAGTAAACTAATTTACTTAATACCTCGCGTAACTCGTAGAAAGGGATGAGATCCAACCGTAGCGTCCCTTGGAAGCTCCGCCTCTATTCGCGTCCACGCCGAGTTCTCTTCGAGATGACTTCGCAAAGCCACGAGTTTCGTGCCGACAAGATCTCCAAAGGCACGACTAGAATATCAAGAGAGAGAGATGGAAAACTAACCACCAAACGAAAAACGGAATCAAGATTCCGGGAGGAAGGAAGGAGTCGCGACCCGCTTCTTCTTCTTCTTCGGCACCTTCTTGGTGGAGGTGGCTCACGGCAACCCTAGGGGAGCCCTCTAGGGCCGGCGCCTACTAGAGGAGGGAGAGGGACAGAAGGAGAGGAAGAGAGGCTAGGCAAGAATCCTTGACCTCTTGAATTGATTTCCAAGCCTTGTCTTTGCACCTTTATATAGTAGCCTCTTTATCGCCAAGTCTCCTTTTAACGGAATAAATTTTTCATAAGAAATTTATCTTATAAATTTTTTATGAATTATTCCGTTATGCCAAGTTTTTGTTATAACTTAATTTATAATAAAAACAATCATGTCTCCCCTTTTATTATGAAATAAAATTTTACAAGAAAATTAATATATAAATTTTTCTTATCATGGAAAAATCAATTCATAATTGATTTTATAAAATAAAATAAACCAATCCATGGTTCATTTTAATTTTCATAAAAAGAATAAATTTCTTTATATAAATTTTCTTTATCCATAATTTTATAAAACAAATCATGCTCGATTTATTTTATAATTTAAACCAAACAATTTGGTTTCCCTTTTTATTGTGGCCGGCCAAACCAAAGAGGGTGGGGACCCTCTTTGGCCGGCCAAATCCAAGCCGTCACCTTACGAATTAAACTCATTTAATTCGTCCAATAAGCCTTCAAAAGACTTAGCCATTTTAAGCTTCCGATGCGTCTCTGATAAATTCAGATTCGACTTATCTCTCTTGATCGGAAAATCTAATTTTCAACTCGTTTTAAATTCCTCGGATTACTCGTAGTGCGTGTGACTAAATAGGCTTTCGATTTATGTTGGCCGTCTATAATCAACCAATTATAGAACGATCATGAGTGGCACCTTGTAGTACATCATGACCCCAATTAATCGAAAGATCAACGGTTGACCTCAGAAATAATTCTGAAACCCTTCAGCAGCTATAATGAGTCGTGCCTCATTCCCTTCACCATCTTATACCCACTTGGTTCAGGACACGGTCTATGTGTGTCAGTCCCCACTAGGCTGACTACGTCACACCTAGCCCAAGTAATGTCTTTCTCGTCCAACGGATTCTAGTTATTCTCATGTTTTTGAGAGATTCATACTAGGAACATGTGATGCTCTGGCCAGAGGCTTCGAGTAACAATCCGACGATAGGCCTTGGGTATACATCTCCTCACAAGGAGTGGTGAATCCTTTTAGGTTGTTCAAACATCTTCGGGCACTTCGGCTTATACCCAATCATCCTGGGTCCACACCTCCTTGGAGATGCTTGCTTAAGATGTCAAGGTATAAGTCTTTATGACCAAGATGACTTGAACACCGCAAGTCATAGGAACATCGCACTTAAGCTGCAGTAAGAACTTCATTGACATATCTATATGTAGATTACCATATGAAGTTTTACAGCTAGTCACTCCAATGAACTAGTTCCCTTAACTAGCATTCATGTTTATCTCCGGACATTCCAATGTCACCAGCTAGTGAGAATCAGCTGATTAGAGAATAACCCATGCTAGTCTCAACAGAATTGATATTGTCCGTGTTTATCAATTCATCGACTAGGGACAATTTCAATACTTCACAATTGCACATGTAGAGATAATCACTAGTTGTGAATTCATCACAAATTCTCTCATTCTGTGAATTGTATTGCGGACATTCAGTAAATGAGTTTAAGATCTCAATCAAATACACGAACATGTATACTCAAATAGTGAATATTCATTTATTAAAGTAAATGATACAATCATAAGGCGATTGCCTTAGGACACTTCTCTCGTATCACTAATAAACTCCCACTTGGCCTAATGTCAATCGCTACGGTATCCAATACCATAGGCTCTAACATGACCCTCAAACTTGTTTTGAGGCAAGGCCTTAGTTAAAGGATCCGCTAAATTCCTTTCAGTGGGAATTTTCTCAATTTGTATATCATTCCTACTTATAATCTCTCTGATCAGATGATAGCGGCGAAGCACGTGTTTGGATTGCTGATGAGACCTTGGTTCCTTTGCTTGTGCAATAGCTCCATTGTTGTCGCAGTAAACCGGTATTACTTCATCAATGGTTGGAACCATACCAAGTTCCGAGACAAACTTCTTGATCCAGACTGCTTCTTTTGCTGCTTCCGAAGCCGCAATATATTCCGCTTCCATTGTAGAATCTGCTACAGTGTCTTGCTTGGAACTCTTCCAACTTATTGCACCTCCATTCAAAGTAAATATGTATCCAGACTGAGATTTGGAGTCATCCTTATCTGTCTGGAAACTGACATCTGTATACCCACGTATTACCATATCTCCTTCTCCATGTATTAGGAACACATCCTTAGTTCTTCTTAAGTACTTAAGGTTTATCTTGACAGCTGCCCAATGATCCATTCCTGGATCAGACTGGTATCTGCTCGTGACGCTCAGAGCATATGATACATCGGGCCTAGTACATAACATAACATACATGATAGATCCTATCGCGGATGCATAAGGAATCTTATTCATGCAAATCCTCTCGTCTTCTGTGCGCGGACACATAGACTTTGAAAGGTTGATCCCATGCCTGATGGGAAGGTAACCTTTCTTGGATTCCGACATGCTAAACCTTTTTAGCACTCGATCTATATATGTAGACTGCGAAAGACCAAGCAACCATTTTAATCTATCTCTATATATTCTAATTCCAAGGATATAGGTTGCTTCTCCCAGGTCTTTCATGGAGAAAGTTTTGGACAACCAAATTTTAACCGACTGTAAGACTGATATATCGTTTCCTATAAGCAATATGTCATCGACATATAACACTAGGAATACTACTGCACTCCCACTAACCTTCTTGTACACACAAGGTTCGTCAGGATTTTGTGAGAAATCAAACTCTTTGATTGTCTCATCAAAATGGATGTTCCAGCTCCTGGATGCTTGCTTCAGTCCATATATGGATCGTCGAATCTTGCATATTTTGGTTTTGTCAACAGATTTGAAACCTTCAGGTTGTATCATGTATACATCCTCAAGCAGGTTTCCATTAAGGAAAGCTGTTTTCACATCCATTTGCCATATCTCATAATCATAATGAGCTGCTATGGCCAGGAGCATCCGAATGGATTTAAGCATAGCTACTGGCGAATAGGTTCGTCATATTCAATTCCTTGTTTCTGACGATATCCCTTTGCCACTAATCTAGCCTTAAAGGTAACAACATTACCTTCCATGTCTGTTTTCTTTTTGAAAACCCACTTGCACACTATGGGCTTGATCCCTTCAGGTGGGTTAACCAAGTCCCATACATGATTTTCGTACATGGAATCCATTTCCGACTTCATGGCTTCAAGCTATTTGACCCTTTCTGAACTTTTCAGAACATCTTCATAACTGATAGGTTCGTCATCGCTTATGAGTAACACGTCGTTCGATTCACTTATGAGAAATCCGTATCTCTCTGGAATATTGCGTGTCCTATCAGACCTACGAAGAGGTGGTGTTGTTTTAGGTTCAACTGATAGCTCATCATTATGAGTTATTGGTTGTGGGTCTAGACTAGGTGTCTCTGTAATGTCTATTGGAGTTTCTTGAACTTCATCAAGTTCAATGCCACTCCCACTGTTTTCTTGTAAAAGAAATTCTTTTTCCAGAAATACAACATGCCTTAAAACAAACACCTTTTGTTCCAAGGGATGATAGAATTGGTAACCCTTTGTTTCCTTAGGGTAGACATTTATCAAACTTAGCATCCAATTTGTCTGATACAGTCCGCTTCACATAAGCAGGACAACCCCATATCTTAAGGCGAGTTAAGTGAGGTTTCTTACTATTTCACGTCTCATATGGAGTAGTAGAGACTACCTTGGTCGGGACTCTGTTTAGCAAGTAAACAGTTGTCTTGAGCGCATAGCCCCAAAAGGATTTTGGAAGAGTTGCATGATTCATCATGGATCTAACCATGACCATCAAGGTTCGGTTACGCCTCTCAGATACACCATTATGCTGTGGTGTATATGGCGGAGTCCATTGAGACAATATCCCATTGTCCCTAAGATAATCTTGAAACTCTTGACTTAAGTATTCACCACCCCGATCGGATCGAAGTATCTTAATACTTTTGCCAAGCTGTTTCTCTACTTCATTTCTGAACTCTTTGAATTTCTCAAAAGCTTCAGATTTGTGTTTCATCAAGAACACATACCCGAATCGTGAGTGATCATCGATAAAGGTAATGAAGTAGCTATAGCCTCCTTGTGCAAGAGTTGACATTGGTCCACATACATCAGTATGTATTAGACCAAGCAATTCTCCCACTGGATTACCCTTTCCGGAAAAGGGTAATTTGGCCATCTTGCCTTTTAAGCATGATTCACATGTATCAAATGAACCGGGTTCAAATGATTCCAGAATTCCACATCGGTGTAATTTGGTCATGCGCTTCTTACTTACATGGCCAAGACGACAATGCCACGTATAGGAGTCTATTCGATTATCTATTCGAGCACGTTTGTTGCTAACTTCGATATTGAAAATGTCACCAGATAAATCTAACGTGTAGATACCATTGCACAAAGTTCCAGTCCCATAAAGAACGTCATTTAAAGTTATGTAACAATAATTGTTACTAAAAGTTAAATGATGACCCTTTTCATTCAAACATGAAATAGATACAATGTTCTTTATTAATGAAGGAACAAAATAACAATTATCCAATTTTAAGACACGTCCAGTAGGGAGCTTTAGCAAATATGTTCCAATGGCAACAGCAGCAATCTTTGCTCCATTTCCAACACGCAAATTTGCTTCTCCCTTGACGAGTCTTCTTCTATTCTTTAGCCCCTGTATGTCATTACATATATGTGAGCTACACCCAGTATCAAGTACGACATTCAATAACGAAGATACTTGAAGAGGATGGGGCATCGGATGCCTTCTTCTTCAAGGACTCAAGATAAACCTTGCAGTTTCTTCGCCAGTGACCCTCCTTGCCGCAATGATGGCAAGTGCCTTTTGGTGTCTTTTCAGTCTTTTTGGCCTTTTTCTTCTTTCCCTTATTCTGTTCTTTGGCCTTCCTCTTAGAACCTTTCTTCGAGGAACCAACTAACAGTACCGTCTTTTGATCCTGCTTCACAGAAGGCTCTATAGTCTTTAGCAGGTTGAGCAACTCAGAAATGGTAGTCTCCAGCTTGTTCATCCGATAGTTCATCACAAATTGTGAATAACTTTTGGGCAAACAATGCAGAATTAAGTCAATACTTAGTTCATGATCCATTACAAAACCGAGTGTGCTCAGTCGCTCAATATACCCCAACATCTTCAACACAAACTGTGAAACAGAAGTGCCTTCCTGCATCTTAGAGGTGAAGAGGAGTCTGGAGACCTCGAACCTTTCGGATCTCGCCTGCTCGTCAAATAACTCATGAAGATGGAAGATGATGGTATAAGCATCCATATGCTCATGTTGCTTTTGTTGCTCAGGTACCATAGCGGCTAGCATGATGCAACTCGCAAGTTCAGAATCGATCACATGTTTCTGATAGGCCACTAACTGGTCTGGAGTTGCATCTTCTGGAGGACGGTTGGGAAGTTGATCTTCAAGGACATAAGCAAGCTTTTCTGCCTTGAGGACTATCCTCAGGTTTCGAAGCCAGTCCATGAAGTTTGGCCCAGTCAGCTTATTGGTGTCCAAAATGGAACGCAAATTCAGAGAAGACATGATCGAGTGATTATCCTAGAAATACAAATTGAGCTTATGTGAGAAGAATGATAAAGAATGCATCAACATACATTAATTAAATCCTATTTATTTTTCGAATTGAATAACCCTTTTTATCAATTCGGGAGATCATAGGAACATCTCCAAATTTAAATAGGTTGATATCCAACCATAGAAAAGAACAACCATGGCTGTGGCCATCAAGTTATTCTTAGCTATGAAGGTAGGTAATTATACCGATTACATATCACATATATGTAACTATCACTTTATGCTATCAACTAATTGAATGTTTGCATAAATGATTGGGTTATTAACTCATTAACAAGTATGCAACAATATACATAGCACCCAACTGCACCTCTCTTTACATCGACCTTGGCTGTGGCACAACAAATCGATGCTCCAAGCTTAAGGCTGACCCATTAATCAAGAAATGGTTTTAATATGGTTGGAGCTCATTCAACCGTTTAGTCAGGCTTGGATGTGTCCAACAACCAAAACTAAGGATTGACTTCTGGCTCCAACTATATTAATCATAAACTAATTCCATGGTTTGAACATGTTGAGGTTCAAGCCGGGCATGGATGTGTCCATCAACCCAAACGAGAAACAAAACTCCGGTTCTAACCATATTAATGGAAGGTGTTGGCCTTAATATTTTGTAAGGGGTTTTGGGTCTCATCCTTTCTTTTCTAAGCACATTCATGACATATAATTATGTCATGTACTAACGATTTCCTTAATAAAGTATGTATGTGACTTAATTTATCAATTCTCATTAATTGAATTAGGAACTGGATTTCCTAATTCTAATTTTATACTTTATTCAAGGAATTGTTTTGGGAAACAATTTCCTAAATTGTCATAATCAATTTCGGAAATAATATGTTTAAGACTTTGATTTCTCTAAATCAAATTTTATTAAATTAAGAGACAGATTCCCTTAATTCAACCACATATTATTTTCATGAAAATCTCTTTTAAGAAAACTCCATAGGAAACCATTTTCCTAATTAATTTTGGAGACAACAATATGTAAGAGCATCACATCTTAAATCAAATAAGGAAATTATCGTTTGAGAATCACCTCAAAATTTCCAAGATTTGATTACATATTTTATTTATGGATTTATTAATTTTAACAAATTATTTTCTTTGGGTGGCTCCTCGAGAGGGAGCAGCGGTTTTGCTTTTAGGGGTTATAAGGATTTTGATTCAGTTTCCACTCTCGTGATTCAGTTTCCACTCCTCATCTCCCCCGACGCGCAGCGATTTCTCGAGCGAGCGACGCCGAGCATCGCCCTTGGCTTCTTCTTCCTCACGGTCTTCTTCTTCAGCGCCCTCCTCTCCTTTGTTTGTTCCGGTGCCAATCGGATTTGTCGACGCCCTCGCGCGAGCAAGCCCTATCCGGTTGCCCTCTTCCTCCTCGCCAACTGCTCGAAGCCGCCGCAAACCTCCTGATCGTAAGCCCTAATCTCTTCTCTTCTGTGTTGTCGCCCAAAACCAGCGGTGCTAGCAGTCCTTGCCCGACGAGCGAAGCCGATGAACTACCTCCCTTGGCCACCACCGAACGGAAAACATCAGCCTACAATTTGAACTCACCACCCCTGTTGCTAGCGTCGACCACTGACCAAGGTATGGGATTAAAAGTTGGTTGTTTGGTTGGGAGATTAGTTGAGTTGTATGTTGGTCAGTAGAGATGGATTTCTTGTGTTGATTTGAGTATGGCAGTATGGCAGTTGGGTTTTTCCTTGATCCCTATGCCTGCCGTGAGCCATTTTGGTTGTGGGTTGTGTTGGATGAGTTCCTGAATTTGCTACGTTTAATGGAGTTAGCCTTGAGGTTATGTAATCGTTCATGTTATCTAAACTTGTGGACAATATTGTCTTTCAATGGTTGTTGATAACATATAATGGTTTACAACAGATTGTAATCAGAATGTTTAGATATAAGTAATATCTTAATGGTTATGTTTTGGGTGAGTTGAGTTAATAGGAGTCCAGCTTGCTTGGGTGCTGAATTTGAATTGGATTACTAAGGGGTAATTATTGCTTCTGCATTGGTGGTAGTTTCTTTGGTTGGTTTGGATTTAACTTAATGACCTAATCTTGTAAATTGTGAGTTAGTTAAATAGAGGTTATAATTAGGATTTATCCTAATTTTATTTAGTATTTTGTTTAGCTAATTTGTTGATTTTATAATTAGCTAAACCTTATCATATA
The DNA here is from genome assembly GCA_024364735.1 of Boesenbergia rotunda. Classification (NCBI taxonomy): domain Eukaryota; kingdom Viridiplantae; phylum Streptophyta; class Magnoliopsida; order Zingiberales; family Zingiberaceae; genus Boesenbergia; species Boesenbergia rotunda. The sequence goes on from JAGFNQ010004717.1 coordinate 447,477, forward strand.
TACAGGACCTTGATTCGGACTCGTTCGGTTGATCATGGAAGGTCTTCGTTTACGTTCTACAATTATAAGGCGGGTATTTCTCCTTTGTACTCGAGTAGTTCTTTTACTTTAAAGCATGGCTAGTTTATGTCTTATAGGTTGCTTGACCTTGTTCTTTGTCGTTATTTAAACATCGCCGTTGAGACTTATTCTTCGTTGATCTTTGAGTATTCCAAGTTTGTATCCGTACAGTCGTCTATTGGTTTCTGTTATGTAAAGTGTCGTTTGTACGCGAGCACTTAGAAGTCCATTAAACACAGATAGATTTATTTGGCATTAAAAATACCCTACCTATTAGTGTAGGCGCATAACCGTTGGTTTTCGATTTCTGGTTGGTTGTATCGATGCATGTTTTACTTGTTGGATTTTATTGCATCGTTGTTTCTCTGGTTATTCGTGCATCGTATAGCATGCACCATACTTGCACGTTGCATACTAACGACTGTTGGGCTTACATTTGGTTAAGCCGTCGTTAGTCATATTGTTGCTCGATTCACTCAACCACTTGTTGTCGTGGTAGATATTAGAGTGTGAGCACCTGTCCTGTTATGCCAAACAGTGACACCCTCACTGTTGTTTTTAGAGGGATGAGCTGTTGGTGGCTCACCCTCACCGTTATTTTTAGAGGGATGAGCTGTTGGTGGCTCACCCTCACCGTTGTTTTATAGAGGGATATTGCAGCTGTATAGCTCCCCCTATGTATAGGGGTTGGAGTGTAGACTCCCCAGTATCCTGTCCACTCACCCACGCCTTATGTGGTATTTGTTGTTGGAGTGGTACAGTTGTCACAGCCCTACCCACTCGGTCACACAGATGGAATGTGTTGACGGCTTGACTGGCGTCAGGGGTGACACATGTCATTGCATCATGTGCATACGTATTTCTTTTATGCATTTGCTTGTGTTTGATGCACTTATATGAGCTATGATTGTTGCATATATTTGACATGCATGTATATCTTGATATTATTGTTATTGAGTTGTTCTATACCTGCTTAGTCGTTATTCGGACTTTATACCATGTCGATTTACATATGTTATGCATGATTAGGTTTCTATATTTCCTTATGGACTATACCCTGTTGGATTCTCTACTTGGTTATCTTGTATCATGCCATGCTTATTGTCTACTCATATACCCGCAGAGTCCGCCCGGACTCACCACCCCTGCTTTTCTTTTTGTTCTTTCAGATAGCAAGTAGACGTATTTCTTGGAGCCAGGAGAGGATCCAGTTGCCAGTCCTCAGTGTTGAGTTGTTTCCGTTTTGGTTCGGGTGTTTTGTTTTCGGCACTTGGTGAGTTTAGCCTTTTATTTGTTTTCGTGTATTCGGACCGGTTTTGTTGTTATCAGAGACATTCGAGTTCTCTTTGGAATGTTATATCTTTTATGTTTTAAGGTGACTGAGCCACCCGTTAAATTATTATAAATTGCGTGGTTGTGTATTTTTTTTATATTGTTGTTATGCCAGCCGTTTGTGGCTGAGCTATATTGAGGAGATGTGATGTATAATTGTCCCGTATTGTCCGCCGTATAGGGGAGATGCTGCCCGAATTTCGAGGAAGCATGTGCCTCTGGGGGTGTGACAACATCGGTTGTTGGTCGACGACATAGTTGGGCCCCCAAATGTTGATTTGGCCGCCAGGTTGTTGGGCCCGAGGGGCTAGGTTGTTGGGCCGCCAAATGTTGATTTGGCCGCCAATGGGTTGAGGGGCTGTGTCGTTACAATAAAAAGGCACCTTTTTATTGTAACGACACGGCCCCTCAACCCATTGGCGGCCAAATCAACATTGGGCGGCCCAACAACCTAGCCCCTCGGGCCCAACAACCTGGCGGCCAAATCAACATTTGGGGGCCCAACTATGTCGTCGACCAACAACGGATGTCAACGACCAAAAACCGTGTCGACGACTAACAACGACATAGTTGGGCCGCCAAATGTTGATTTGGCCGCTAGGTTGTTGGGCCCGAGGGGCCAGGTTGTTGGGCCGCCGAATGTTGATTTGGCCGCCAATGGGTTAAGGGGCCGTGTCGTTACACTTACTTTGAAGATAATGATACAATTTTCATTAATAACTCTGAAAATAAAGATGAAAAATATGATTTTGAGGATGAAGATGAATTCAACAAAATTAAGGATATAATTAAAAGGCTTACAAAAATTCAAATAAGACAGAAGTATTAAATAAATTTGAATGTTTTAAAACAAAACAAATAGTTAAAGAATCAGAATTTTTTGAATTAATGGAAATGATGCAATTAGACCCACAATTACTATTTAACCCTGAAATCTTAAATCCTAATTCTGAACAACCTAAATTCAAATTAATTCTTAACAACTTAAATTAAAATTAAATCTTAATAACCTATATTCAAATTAATTCTTAACAACCTAAATTCAAATTAATTCTTAACAACTTAAATTCAAATTAAATCTTAATAAGCTAAATTAATCTTAATAGCTTAAATTCAAATTAAATCTTAAATTCAAATAACTTAAATCCTAATTAATTCTTAACAACTTAAATTAATTCTTAAACCTTAATTATTTCTTAATTAATTCCTAAACGTTAATTAATTCTTAAGTAATTTTCAAACCATAATTAACTCTTAATTAACCTCAACATTAATTAATAACTTCAATTAATTATTAATAATTTTAACTCTAATTAATCCATAATAATTTTAACTCTAATTAATTCTTAATAATTTTAACTCTAATTAATTCTTAATAATTTTAACTCTAATTAATCCTTAATAATTTCAATCCTTAATTCAATAAAATCCACGAACTAAATTCTAATTAATTACTTTCAGATATGAAATTAAATAAAATGTTACCCAACTAGAATAATCAATTTAATAATATTAAATATGTCAAAGTGGGCTGACATATTCGCGGGTTCACACGACATATATCAAATCGAGAATTTGATACATTATTAGAATCTTAATTAAAGTGTTTTGACTTGATTGACTCATGCATAAATGTTATGTACATGCATTCGCTTATTTTCCTTATATATATCTACCATGTCATACATGCTAGTTTACTTTTCCTGCTTAACTTAGAACAGTTAGATAGGAAAAAGATTGGTTGATACTTGCCTAACCTAGTACCAGGGTGGGGCGAGATGATTGTATGTTAGGGAAGGTTGGCCTAGCTAATTGGAACTAGCTGAAGTTACCTTGTCACATCCTAGACTAGTTAGACTAGAGTTTTTCAAATAGTAAAATAAAGGTATTATTTCTTTAAAAGGCTTTGTCTAAGTAAAGAGTTGATGTTCCAATAAGGCTACGGCCAAAGAAGGCCTCTGTGCCTCACCAAGACCTAGAAGCCGATTATTGAAAAGTATTTTAAATTACAAATTTGTTAAACTTGAATCTAACTCAAGGTCATGCAATCTATAAATTAAATTGAGAAAAATGATTCAAGCATCTCATAAACACCCATAAGACAACCATGCTTGTATGTATTGTGACACTTAGGATGGGTGAGATGTTAAGGATTAATTAATTGACAAATGTTTTTCAAAATATTTTCAAAATCTTTAGGTTATTTTCTTAAAAATATAATTTCAAAATAATATTTAAATATAATAATGTTTTAATGAATTTCATGCTTGTTTGCTTGATTATCTATAAAATACTTTTTCAAAAATTTATATATTTTTTCGAAAATTATTTGACATACACACATAAACACAAAACTTTTAGGTCAACACTAAAGTCCCTTAAGATACTTAGGTAGAGGTCCTTGTAGTGAACAAGGGTAGCCAGAAGGTGTCAGGTTCAGGGGTGGTTTTTTAATTATTTTTCAAAATTATTTTTTTTCAAAAACTTATATCATTTCAAAATGATTTTAAAAATATCATCATTTCAAAATACATATTTGAAAAATGTTTCAAAAATTTATTATATCCTTCAAAATATTTTTCAAAAATTATTTTTTTGAAAACTATCTTATTCTTTCAAAAACAATTCTTTCAAAAAATATGTTAATTGCGCTTTTGTTTTAGATGAACTCTAAAGACATATAGAAAATATCCTTTATGATCTTTAAGGATTCCTAAGAGTGTGTCAGGTTTAGGGGGAGTCCTACTCAAAAGAAATTGATTCTATTTTCTTACGATTTTTTAAAAATAATTAGATAATTCTTTTTGTATGAATCAAACCCTAAGACTTAGAGAAAGATCACTTGGAGTCAACAAGCTTCCTAAGACTGTGTCAAATTTACGGGGAGGTCAAATTAAAAGAACTATTAAAATTTTCAAAATTATTATGTCTTCATACACTATCTTTTGAAAATCATTTGAAAACATAATATTCTATTTTCAAAACTCATGTTGAAAATCTTTTTGGCTTTTAAATACGCTCAAAAATACTATATTTTGAAAATCTTTTAACTTTTGGAATATTCATGAAAATAATTTTTACTTGAATTTGAAAAATTTTCCAAGACACTTAGCAAAATTTTCCTTGTAGTTAACATGGTTTCCTAGGATTGTGTCAAAATGGAAAAGAAACCAAATCAAGAAAGTAATCATTTTTGAAAAATATATATTTATGAAAATTCCCTAAGACACATAGGAGTTTTCTTGTGGTCAACAAGATTCCTAGGATTGTTATCTGACTTAGGGAAGTTCAATCTTTTTTAAAACAAATATATATTCTTTTTCTATATTGTTGGTGCAATTTAAGTACTTAGTATTTCTTTTTTAAAACAAATATATATTCTTTAGAAAACAAGTACTTAGTTTTTCTTCAAAAAAAAGTGGGAAGAGTTTTGAATTTTTTTTCAAAAATTATATATGCCTTAAAAAAAAATCCTAAGTACTTTCAAAAGGAGGAGAGAAATTTTCATTGTTGGCGGAAGTTTTTTTTGTAATTTTTTTGTGTATGACAAAGGGGGAGAGAAGAGCTTAAGTTAGATTTTTTTTTTTTATTTCTCCCAAAGTATTAAACCTAGATTTAACCCTTAGACCTAATCTAACTTATGTTATTGTCAAACATCAAAAAGGGGGAGATTGTTGGTGCAAAATGTATCAATGATGTCTTCTTCTATGTGTTTCGATGTTTAACAATATACTTAAGTTAGTAACAATATGTGTTAGACAAGGTAAGGGTTAGTCAATGTGATCAACGGTTAAACCAAACAGGACCTTATGTTTGGTAGGGTTAACCCAGGGTTGATCAATTTGACAAAGGTTTAGCCAAACAGGATCTGATGATTGGCATAATGAACCAAAACCCAGGGATGGTTAAGGTGACCAAGGGTTAGCCAAACAGGACCTGATGTTTGGCAAGATAATCAAACCTAGATTTAATCTGGTTAATATACTAAGGGTTGATCAGTTAGAACAAGGGTTAGCTAAACAGGATATGATGTTTAGTAGAAAACCCAAGGTTGATCAGTTAGACCAAGGAGTAAGCCAAACAGGACTTGATGTTTGTCAGAAGAGAATGTGGGATCGGTTAGAAATGATAGAGGGGGTGGGTGAATATCGTTTGACAAAATTCTTCGGAAATCGTAAGAGCAATTGCATAGCGGAAAAGCAAAACCAACGCTAACACGTTTGTTTTTACTTGGTTCGGAGTCGCGGTCGGCTCCTACTCTAAGGCCCACGGTCCTTGACCGTTTACGACTGACAATTCTATATTTCATCAAATAATTACAAGTAGAAGTTCGAATATAGAATAAAAAGATTACAACAATTAAACTAAATTATACTGACGACCGGAAGATCGGAGTGTCGCAGCTGCGGGTCATCGTTAGCGCTTGAATCTTGAGCACGAGGCGTTTCGGAGCAAAGCGCATCGAAGAATGCATTGGAAATTGTTGTTCTAAAGCCTAGGGGGTGAACCCCCTATTTATACTCGTAGCTGGGGTGCCTATGTTGAAGGGGGTGCCTGACACGTGGCCCTTGTTGTGCGAAACTCAATCCGCAGACTCGGCCAGCCCTTATCCCCTCAACCAGGGCGCCTGAGCTAACTGGGGCGCCTGTGTTAACACAGGCACCTCATATATAGTCTTGAGGCTTTGCTTCAAAGTGTCTGGATTTTCCTCTTTGTCTGGGGCGCCTGTCTCAACACAGGTGCCTAGCCTAGTAGGGCACCTCACACCATTGAGGCGCCTGGGAGCAGAAATCTTCATTACTTCATTCCTGAAACCAGGGTTAGTTCCAAAACACAAGAAACATATAAATTGTATAGATTTCATCATGATTTACAGCCTGAGCTATCTTGGTTCTGACTTTGGGCTTCCCAAATAGAACCCTAGGTCGAACCGACGCCTAATGTTCCCTCCACGGGGAACGCGCCCTCACCTACTCCTCTCAAGAGATTTTACTTGTTTACCAACTGGCTCCTCCGGTTGGACTTTTGCCCAATTCACCGGATCAGGTCTTAGTGCCCAGCTTCACTCACCAGGTCTTAGTGCCCAGCTTCACGCACTAGGTCTTCGGTACCCAGTCCACGACCAGGACTTAGTGCCTAGCTTCACTCACCAGGTCTTAGTGCCAAACCCTATGTCATGACTTAGTTGCCCAGCTCACGGCCAGGACTTATTGCCTAGTGTACCTAGGACTTTTCCTGCACTCTTGATTAGCCTTGTTAGATCACACTTAGACCTTAACTTCTGAACCCTTTGCCATTATCAAAACATAGGTTTGACTTTGGTGCTTCCGGCACCAACAATCTCCCCATTTTTGATTTATGGCAACATAGTTCAAAATGTTAAGTTTAAAAAAATATTTTATAGCATATCTAACAAGCAAGGTTATCTTAAGAAATACTTGAATAAAAAATATATACTTAGCTCCCCCTGAAATAACCATTCTCCCCGTGAACCTTTTAATGATATGAAGTTTTTGTAAAACTTCTAAGTGCTTTATGTTTGACTAAGTGTTTAAAATGGAAAAAAACTTTAAGTGTTTTTACTAAGTGTTTTTCAAAATCGAGCAAAGACATTTGCACTCACACAAAAAACTTTTTTCCTTTTGACTTAGACAATTTTTCGTTTTAGAAAAGTTATGCAAGTCTAAATTTTGTTAAAAAACTTTTACTTGAAAAGGCTTTGCAAAAGAATTTTTATTTAAACAAAAATTTACTTAGCCAAAATTTTGAAAACAGATTCCCCTTAAAAACTTTGAGAATTTTTACTTAGAGGGGAAAAAAAATTGTTTACAAAAACTTTTTGCACACTTAGAAAAGTTCGCTTGAAAAACACTTTGTGCATTTTGAAACAAAATTTTACTTGAAAGAAAAATCTTCAAAAACTTTCTAGACATGTTTTTGCTCAAAAAGTTTGTTCACTAAGGAAAACTTTATTTAGAAACATTTGCCAAAAAAAATTCCAAAAAGGTTTTTGCTCAGACAAATTTTGTTCACTAAGGAAAATTTTACATAGGAATGTTTTCAAAATCAATGCACTTAGACATTTTTGAAAGCCTTTAGAAATACTTAGAATGATTTTTGAAGCGCTTAGAATTACTTAGAAAAGTTTTGAAGCTCTTAGAAATACTTAGAAATTTTTTTTGAAATACTCAGAAATACTTAGAAAAATTTTTAAAACACCCAGAAATACTTAGAAAAAATTTCTCTATTTCTCTTTCTCTCCCCCTTTGCCATATATCAAAAACAAATTGATAGCAATTGTTGCAAGTTAATTTTGAATTAGAGCTACTTAAAAAAAATGGAAATCCGTATTGAACCAACTCTAGTGAATTCAAGCAAGAAAAAAAGACCAAACTAATTAATCTGAACTTTTTCGGGTCTTGTCTAACCCAGTTAGCTACTTACTAACTATTATAAAACATCAGTTTTCACAAGGGTTAGTCAAGTTAAGTGATCTGATCAAGTTAGATTTGCTAAACTTGAACACTTAACTTGATTGCTGTTTAATTTGTATTTATTGCCCCAATTACTGTAGATGCATTGACTTAAAGCATCTTGAATTAAGGCATAGACCTAAGCATCTCAACCCAGTCTAGGTTATCAATCAAAGTACCCTAAGATGCTTGTGAGATGTTGGCTTCTAGATCTATAGGTGCATGCAGTTCTAGGGTTAAGGCCTAAGCTAAGTCCATTTGCGCAAAGACCCTAGTTTTGAAGGGGGTAAGTTTTTTTATAAAAAATCTAAGTCAGAAAATCATTTTAACTTTCAAAAACTTGATAAACGAAATGATATTAAAAAAAATGTTAAATTCTAATTTTCAACAAAAATTGAGAAGATAGAAAGAAATTTAAAAAACAACATAGAGCAGTCCGATTCTACTAAGCACAACCCTAACTGCCTTCTTAGTAAGCTAAACTTAGATTCAAGTAAGGGTTTGGTAAAAATATCAGCTAAATTAGATTTTGAGTCCACATGCATAAGTACTATTTCACCCCTGGCTACATGATCCCTTACAAAATGATGTTCAACTTCAATATGTTTGGTTCGGGACTGCTGAATTGGATTTTTAGTTAAATAGATTTAACTAATATTGTCAATAAAAACTTGGGTTTAGGTGTAGTCAAGCTAGAAATCCTTAAGAGTGTGCATCATCCATAAAAGTTGTGCTACACACTCTCCTAGGGGAACATATTCTGCTTCGGTTATGGATAATGCTACGTAGTGTTGCTTTCTACTGCACCAGCTGACTAGACTATTTCCTAACAACTGACAACTTTCACTTGTATCACTTGTACTCTTTCTATCTAATTTACAACCTGCATAATTAGAGTCAGAATATCTTGATAATTCAAAAGTGGAAGTCCTAGGATACTAAATCCCTACATTTAGGGTACCCTTAATATATATTAGAACTCTTTTTAGGGCTGCTAAGTGGGATTCTTTAGCACAGGTTTGGAATCTAGCACAGATTCCTACTGAAAATAATTTATCAGATCTACTAGCAGTTAAGTATAGTAGGCTACCAATCATACTTCGGTATAATTTTAAGTCAACTGGTTTACCCTCAGGCTCATTATCAATTTTGACATTAGTAGTCATAGGGGTACTTAAGCTTTTAGAATTATCCATCTTAAATTTCTTTATTAATTCTTTAGCATACTTAGATTGGTGAACATAATTTCCATCTCTAGTTTGTTTTATTTGTATCCCTAAGAAAAAGTTGAGCTCACCTACCAAGCTCATTTCAAATTTGCTTTCCATGATTTTGACAAATTCTTTTTGAAAATTAGAATTGGTAGATCCAAATATTATATCATCAACATAAATTTGTGTAATAAAAATATCTTTTTCTAAGATTTTAACAAATAGTGTGGAGTCAATTTTACTTTGGTTAAATTCCTTAGAAATTAAATAGGTTGATAAGCGTTCATACCAAGCCCTGGGTGCTTGTTTCAACCCAGAAAGTGCTTTTCTAAGTTTAAATACATGTTTGGGTTTCTCTAAGTCCTCAAATCCTAGGGGTTGCCCTACATAAACTTCTTCTTTAATGAACCAAATGGATGCTGGGCCAACCGGCTTCTTCTTTAAACCCTCTATGGGCTGCAAAAGCTAATAACATTCTAATTGACTCAAATCTGGCTACTGGGGCATAGGTTTCATCATAGTCTAACCCTTCGACTTGACTAAACCCTTTAGCTACTAGGCAAGCTCTATTTCTAACAATTTTCCCTTGATCATTTAATTTGTTTCTAAAAACCCACTTCATATCTATAACAGATTTTCCCTCAGGTTTAGGCACTAATTCCCAGACTTGATTTTTTTTTCAAATTGGGCTAACTCCTCTTGCATAGCTATAATCCAATCTGGGTCAGGTAGGGCTTCTTCTATAGTCTTAGGTTCAATTTTTAAAATAAGTGTGATTTGACTAAGATTTCCATAAGAAGACCTAGTTCTGACTCCTAAGGTTGGATCACCCATAATTTGATCGGAAGGATGATTCAGTCTGTGTTTCTTTGTTCTTCTAGAACTAAGTTCAGCCTCAAGTCCGACTGGATGGTTTGGTTCAGTGTTTGGTTCAACTACTTGAGTTTGTTCAGTTGTTGGTTCAGTTGATACCTCAGTTATTGGTTCAAGTGATAATCCATTTAATGGTTCAATATCTTCGTGATCAAGATTTGATTGGTTTAACCTTTGATTATCTAATTTTGGTTCAACTTCTTCGCCAAAGATTAAGTTAGTAGTTTCTTCAATTTGCGGGTTTGTTTATTTTAAACCCTATAAGCTCGACTAGTTGTTGAATATCCTAGGAAGGTCCCCGGGGTTGACTTTGATTGGAACATACCTAGGTAGTCCTTAGTGTTGGTGCAGGAAGCACCATATCGAACCTTGTTTTGATATTGACAAAGGATTCAAGGTTAAGTATTGTTTGTTATCTAATGTGCTCATTAAGTGTCCAGGAAACAAAGTCCTAGCGAAGGGCTGCTAGGCACCTGGCGAAGGAGTGCCAGGAAACAAAGACCTAGCGAAGGACTGCTAGGCACCTGGCGAAGGGCTGCTAGGAGTCTAAGACCCGGCGAAGGACTGCTAGGCACCCGGCGAAGGACTGTTGGGAATCTAAGCCCTAGCGAAGGACTGCTAGGCACCTGGCGAAGGGCTACCAGGATACAAAGCCCTAGCGAAGGACTGCTAGGCACCTGGTGAAGGAATGCCAAGATACAAAGTCCTAGAGAAGGACTGCTAGGCACCAGGCGAAGGACTACTTGGAAATGAAGACCTGGTGAAGGACTGCTGGGCACCTGGCGAAGGACTGCTGAGCAAAAGTCCAACTGGAGGAGCCGGTTGGCAACAGGTAAATTCTCCTGAGAGGAGTAGGTGAGGACGCGCTCCCCGTCGAGGGAACAGTAGGCGTCGGTTCGACCTAGGGCTCCATTTTGGAGACCCAAAGTCAGAACAAAGACAGCTACGGCTATAAAACTCACTAACATGCTTGCCTTGTTTTGTTTGGTACTAACCCTAGATGCGGGACCGAAGGAACGAGTTTTTGCAGCTCAGAATGCCCCAAAGGAAAGGGGCAGCAGCTGGGCAGGGCATCCCGGAGGTCCCGGGCGCCCCCAAGGTGAAGGCAAGACAAGCTAAGCAAGTAATGCTTCGGAAGCACACTGGGGAGGGCACCCCCGTGCTCCCGGGCGCCCCGGATGCTCTGGGCGCCTTGGGTCCAAGCCAACGAAGCGATAAGAGTTCAAATCAGCAAAAAGCCAGTAGACTGAGTCAACCCGGGCGCCCCCTGCTTCCCGGGCGCCCCCGTCAAAGCTCGATCCCGATTTTGGAGGGATAAGAGCTGACCAAGAGGGTAACGGATCAGAGGACACGTGGAGGGCACCCCCAACGTCCTGGGCGCCCCCAGACCTGCTATAAAAGGGGCTCGACCCCTGAGGCTTCAACATCACTGCTTCCAACGACAATACGCTCTTCTACTCAAGCGCTCTGCTCCGGAAACCTCCCAACTCGAGAACAAGCGCCGACGACGTCCCTCTGCTCCGAGATACATTCCACACCGGACGTCGGTAACGAAGAGCAGTCCTTTTAAGTTTACTGTACTACAATTGTAATATCTGTCTGTAAACCTTTTTGCGCACATATAGAATTGCCCGCAGTAAACGTTCAACGACCGTGGGCCTTGGAGTAGGAGCCGACCGCGACTCCGAACCAAGTAAATCCCTTTGTTCGCGTTTGGTTTTTCACGTAAATTTTTCCGCTGTGCATTCTCTCTCTAAATCCGAAAACGTTTAACGATATTCACCCCCCCTATCGTTCTTCTCGATCCAACACTTAGTGTTCAAAATATGAATTTTGCACCCAAAAACTCTTAAATAGTGTAAATTTGGTAATCTATGATAATAGAGTTCATAGGGGGTTTTATTGTACCTTTTATTAATTAGGACCCTATTTTGGATATAACATGTCGTATTTACCGCTTCTGCCCAAAATTGGTTAGCTAGGATGTATTCATTGAGCATGATCCTAGCGGCTTTCTGAAGGGTTCTATTCATTCTCTCAACTATCTCATTTTATTGGGGGGTTCTAGGACAGGAAAACTCATGGATATGCCCATTAATTTTACAAAACCCCTCAAATTTTTGATTTTCAAACTCTCCCTCATGATCACTCCTAAGTCTTTTAATTTTAGTATCATTTTGATTTTCAATCATTTTGCATAAGTCATTAAATAAATTAAAGGTTTCATCCTTAGTTTTCAGGAACCTAACCCAGGTGAACCTAGAGTAGTCGTCGATGATTACTAAACACTACCAATTCCCGCTAGTGACTTGGCTCCATGTGAATCAAATAGGTCAACGTGAAGGAGCTCAACTGTGGTTTGGGTTAAGTCTGATTGGGTTGGTTTATGAATTGACTTAGTTTGTTTGCCTTGTTTACATGAGTTACAAATTGTATTTTCAAAATTTTTGATTTTAGGCACAACATTAATTAACCCAAGTTGAGTAATTTTTGAAATCAATTTGATATGAGTGTGACCTAATCTCCTATGCCAAAGGTTAGATTCTTCTAATTGAGTCAGAAAGCATTTGGGTACTATAGGTAAATTAATAGTGTAAACGTTGTTTTTCCTAGAACCCCTAAGTGTTGTCTCGTAGTCTTGAAGGTTTCTAATAAGGCAGTCAGAGTTGGTGAATGTAACTATGTAACCAGTATCACAAAGTTGGCTAATACTAAGCAAATTGAACTTAAAATTTTCAACCAAGAGTACTTTCTTAATAATGAAATCAGAATTAAGTTCAATGTTACCTGACCCAATTACTTTGAGTGTAGCATTGTTGCCAAATGCTACTGAACTTGATTTTGGTGAATTTCAATTTATCCCCAGTCATGTGTCTGGAGCATCCACTATCCAACATCCACTGGTCCAAATCTTTATGTTCCTACATATAAAGTATGTATTGATTTGAATCCATTAGAGGTAGGGATAGCTTTAAATTGAATTTCACTACTTACTCTGTCTCACCCATATCTAATGTTATCAAACATGTTAACCTTATGGGTTTTGTGAGACAGGTTTAAAATGTTTAACATTTTGAAAAACAATTAATTTTGAATATGTTGAATTAATTTTTTTAAAAAAAATATTGTGTTAGGGTTATTAATTTTGAAAAGATGTTAAGCCTAGGATTTAATTTAAAATTTGTGTTAGATTCAAATTTATCAATTAGTAAATTGAATTTGAGTTTCACAAATTGGCTTCCAGGTCTTGGCGAGACACAGAGGTCTTCTTTGGCCGTAGCATTATTGGAGCAACAACCCTTTCCTTGACAAAGACTTTTACCGAAATTTCATTTTCAAATTACTTCTTGAAAAATTTTGGTCTAACTAGCTTAGGTCTTGGATCGGTAGCTTCGGCTAGTTCCACCAGACTAACCAGACCGAGTAGGGTACGCCTTACCCTACTTGACCTTATTAGAGAGGCTTCCCTAGCGTACTATCATCTCACCTCTACCAAATACTATGTTGTTCAAATTTTAAATAAACCGTTTGTCCTTAAGCTATTCCTAAGTCTAAGCATAATAATAACATAAAAAAAAATAAACACGCAAGCAAGCAAGTAAATTAAAAAAAATTATCTAATTATAGATATGGTTTTTATATTGGATCCCCCTGGACTGAAACCTCGATAAGGGTTAGGCAAGATGTGAATCTTGTCCTTGGTGATCCAATACTGGTTTGGTCTAGCTTGTTTAGTCAAACACAGCTTAGGGACCCATGCTTGGACTCGGGTTCTAGGTTGGTTCAACACGGAATAATATGAGCGTTGTCTCAATTTGGTCTGATAACCTAGTCCGAATCGATTGAAAACTGACTTCTATTTTCCAAGGATCATGTCAAGACCCTTAGAACCCGAAGTGAACCGTTCTAAGGCAACTCTAAGCTCCTTGACTTGAGTTTTCGAGGAAATCTCTTCCTCAAGTTTTTGGACTTGAGTTGAGTTTCCTTCTTGATTAGACTCAGTCAAGGGGCTCGAGTTGACTTCCTCTTTTAGGAGTTTAACTCCTGTCGGAGGCTCTTAACTCGGATGTTGGCTTTCGCCAATTTTCGAGATAAATATGAAATTAAATCGTACAACTCGGATTCGGGATAGCCTCTTACCGTGATTTGTCCGTCCTTCGAAATTGTGAGTTTTCCGGTGTTGACATTCTCGTCTGGTTCCGATTCTGTTTCGAAGTCGACGCTTTCCGAGGCGGTCAAGGTGAGTAGATTCGCATGTGGGACTTCTTCCTCTTCTTCGGCGGCTGACTCATCCTAGGTGGCTTGAAGAGCCTTCATCCTCCATGCCTTCTTGTTTTCCTTTAGGTTGGGGCACTCTGGCTTGAAGTGTCCCTTTTTATTGCACCCGTAGCAGGTGACGTTGCTTTTGCTCTTCGAGCTCGTCGGGGGTTCTGGTGGATATTCCTTTCTCCAGCTTGATTTCTTCTTGCTCGTTTGGTGCTTAAGTTCTTTGTAGTAATCGCGAGCTAGCCGAACCAATTTGGGATGATCCCCTTCACTGTCGTCTGATTCCGAGTCTATGTCGGAGTCGGGTACTTGTTGAATTTTCTTTTTCTGTGTTTTACCTACAACAAATGCAATACCTTTCTCGGCCAAAGTAGTATTAGTCTGTTCATGCAATTCTAACTCAGAAAATAACTCGTCTAATTTAATTTCAGACAAATTTCTGGAAACCTTACAGGCATCTACCATAGATGCCCACAGTGAGTTTCTCGGAAATGAATTTAAAGTATACCTTATTAGGTCACGGATTTCAACTTTGTGACCTATCGTGTGTAGCTCGTTCATCAGCTCCTGGATTCTGGCGTGGAGTTGAGCTACTGATTCTCCGTCGTGCATCTTTATCGTTTAGAGTCTGTTGAGCAATAGATCTCTTTTGCTGATGCGGGTGTCAGATGTACCTTCATGTAGCTCGATCAGCTTGTTCCAGAGCTCCTTTGCGCTGTTGAAGGGTCCTACACGGTTCAGCTCCTCTTTTGTCAGGCCGCAATGCAAGGTTTGGGTCGCTTTTGCGTCGGTCTCGATCTTCTTCTTTAGTGGGCCGTCCCACTCGGTATAGTGTTGCACCACGCCTTGTGCATTTTTTGATATTTCCATTCCAGATAGGATAATAATCCACATGTCCACCTGAGTTTTCAGGTGGACTTCCATCATGCTCTTCTAGTAGGAGAAATCTTCTCCACTGAAGAGGGGTGGTCTGGCGGTGTTGTATCCCTCTTGCATAACCATTAGATTTAATTGAAGAATTTTACAAAAAACCCTCGTCCCAAAACTACGTCTTGGATTAGTAGTGCGGGAGAATAATAATAATAATAATGTAAAAATCGAGTGGTGTTGCACCAACCTCGATTAACGAGCAAAATACGAGCGAAGAAAAAAATATTAAATTTTGAAAATTCAAAAAGAATTCTCAACTGGTGGTTGCACCAAGTTTGGGTCACCCGCTCTGATACCAATTGTAGGATCGGTTAGAAACGATAGAGGGCAGGGGGTGAATATCGTTTGACAAAATTCTTCGGAAATCGTAAGAGCAATTGCACAGCTGAAAAGAAAAACCAACGCTAACATGTTTGTTTTTACTTGGTTCGGAGTTGCGGTCGGCTCCTACTCCAAGGCCCACGGTCCTTGACCATTTACGACAGGCAATTCTATATTTCATCAAATAATTACAAGTAGAAGTTCGAATATAGAATAAAAAGATTACAACAATTAAACTAAAGTATACTAACGACCGAAAGATCGGAGTGTTGCAGCCGTGGGTCGTCATTGACGCTTGAATCTTGAGCACGGGGTGTTTCGGAGCAGAGCGTGTTGAAGAATGCATTGGAAATTGATGTTCTGAAGCCTAGGGGGTGAACCCCTATTTATACTCATAGTTGGGGGGCCTGTGTTGAAGGGGGCTCCTGACACGTGGCCCTTGCTGCGCGAAACTCAATCCGCAGACTCGGGTAACGCTTATCCCCTCAACCAGGGCACCTGAGCTAACTGGGGTGCCTGTGTTAACACAGGCGCCTCATATGCAGTCTTGAGGCTTTGCTTCAGAGTGCCTGGATTTTCCCCTTTGTCCGGGGCGCCTATCTCTATACTGGCGCCTAGCCCAGTAGGGCGCCTCACACCATTAAGGCGCCTGGAGCAAAAATCTTCATTTTTTCATTCCTGCAACCAGGGTTAGTTCCAAAACACAAGAAACATATAAATAGTATAGATTTCATCATGATCTACAGCCTGAGAAGTCTTGGTTCTGACTTTGGGCTTCCTAAATGGAATCCTAGGTCGAACTGACGCCTAATGTTCCCTCCACGGGGAACGCGTCCTCACCTACTCCTCTCAGGAGATTTTACCTATTTGCCGACTAGCTCCTCCGGTTGGACTTTTGCGTAATCCCCCGGATCAAGTCTTAGTACCCAGCTTCGCTCACCAGGTCTTAGTGCCCAGCTTCACTCACCATGTCTTCGGTGCCCAGTCCACGACCAGGACTTAGTGCCTTGCTTCACTCACCAGGTCTTAGTGCCCAACCTTATGTCAGGACTTAGTTGACCAGTCCGCGGCCATGACTTTGTGCCTAGTGTGCCTAGGACTTTTCCTACACACTTGATTAGCCTTGTTAGATCACATTGAGACCTTAACTTCTGAACCCTTTGCCATTATCAAAACACAGGTATGACTTTGGTGCTTCCGACACCAACAGAGAAGTCTAGTCAGGATTAATATGACTAGCAAAAAGAAGCCTTTATCAAGGTGAAGGAAAGTCCTAGTTAACCTAGGCACGAAGTCCTGGTTCAAGGAATTGGGCACTAAGTCCTGGCCGAGGGCTGAACACCTAATACCTGACCAAGGGTTGGGCATGAAGTCCTAGTTCGAGGAATTGGGCACTAAGTCCTGGCCGAGGGCTGGGCACCTAAGACTTGACCGAGGGTTGGACACGAAGACCTGGTTCGAGGAATTGGGCACTATGTCCTGGCCAAGGGTTGGGCACCGAAGTCTTGGTTTGAGAAATTGGGCATGAAGTCCTGGTCGAGGATCGGGCAACGGAGTCTTTGCCGAGCGGGGATCGCGGACATAAGTAGAGATGGGTCGAGGATCGGATGTCTCGAGATCCGGGTTCTCGGAGGCTGAGCACGAAGTCTTAGTCTCAGGGATTGAGCAACTTAGCTGACCAATGACTAAGGACAGAAGTAGAGACAGGTCGTGGTTCATACGTCTCAAGATCCAGGAGTCTCAGAGGCTAAGTAAAAGTCCAACCAGAGGTCCCAGTTGGCAAAAGTAACTTCTGTTAGTGATATGAGAGAAGTGTCCTAAGGGAATCGCCTTATGATTGTAAACATTTATTTTAATAAATGATAATTTACTATTTGAGTATACATGTTTGTGTATTTGATTGGGATCTTAAACTCATCTACTGAATGTCCGTAATACAACTCACAGCATAAGAGAATTTGTGATGGGATCACAACTAATGATTATCTCTAAATGTGCAAATGTGAAGTATTGAAAATATCCCTAGTCGATGAATTGATAAAAACAGACACTATCAATTCTGTTGAGACTAGCATGGGTTATTCTCTAATCAGCTGATTCTCACTGGCTGGTGACATTGGGATGTCCGGAGATAAACATGGATGCTAGTTAAGGGAACTAGTTCATTGGAGTGACTAGCTGTAAAACTTCATATGGTTATCTATATAGATATGTCAATGAAGTTCTTACTGCAGCTTAAGTGCGATGTTCCTTTGACTTGCAGTGTTCAAGTCATCTTGGTCATGGAGACTTATACTTTAACATCTTAAGCAAGCATCTCCAAGGAGGTGTGGACCGAGGATGATTGGGTATAAGCCGAAGTGCCCGAAGATGTTTGAACAGCCTACAAAGGATTCACCACTCCTTGCGAGGAGATGTATACCCAGGCCTATCGTCGGATTGTTACTCAAAACCTCTGGCCAGAGTATATCATGTTTAGAGTGCGAGTCTCTTAAATACATGAGAGTAATTAGAAATCCAAAGGACGAGAAAGACACTACTTGGGCTAGGTGTGACGTAGTCAGTCTAGTGGGGACTGACACAAACAGACCATGTCCTGAACCAAGTGGGTATAAGTTGGTGAAGGGAATGGGGCACGATTCATTAGAGCTGCTGAAGGGTTTCAGAATTACTTCTGAGGTCAACCGTTGATCTTTTGATTAATTGGGGGTCATGATGTACTACTAGGTGCCACTCATGATCGTTCTATAATTAGTTGATTATAGACGGCCAACATAAATCGAAAGTCTATTTAGTCACACGCACTACGAGTAATCCGAGGGATTTAAAACGAGTTGAAAATTGGATTTTCCAATCAAGAGAAATAAGTCGAATCTGAGTTAATCAGAGGCGCAACGGAAACTAAAAATGGCAAGTCTTTTGAAGGCTTATTGGGAGAATTAAATGAGTTTAATTCGCGATCGGTTCGGTCTTGGTTTGGCCGGCTAAAGAGGGTGTCCACCCTCTTGGTTTGGCCGGCCAATAAAAGGGAATAAACCAATTTAATTGGTTTAATTAATAAAATAAATCTAGCGCGATTTGTTTTATAAATTATGGATAAATAAATTGATATATAAAGAAATTTATATAAAGAGATTTATAAAGAAATTTGTAGTAAATTTATTCTTTTTTATGGAAATTAAAATGAACCATGAATTGGTTTAATTTTAATTTATAAAATCAATTATGAATTGATTTATCCATGATAAGAAAATTTTATACAAATTTATTCCATAATTAAAAGGGAAAGAGAATTTGTTTTATTATAATGTTAGTTATAATAAAAATTAAGAATAACGGAATAAGTCATAAGAAACTTTATAAGATAAATTTCTTATGATAACTAATTCCATTAATTCTGTTTAGAGGGAGACTTGGCAAGGGAGAGACTACTATATAAAGGAACCAAAGGCAAGCCCTTAATTCCAATCGATAGAGCTATCAAGAGATTAACTCTCTCCCTCTCTCTCTATTATTCTCTTCTCTCCTTCTCCTTCCCAAGCTAGGGCCGGCGCCCTCCTTGAGATCTAGGGCCGACGCCCCTTCATCCACCTAGGGCCGGCGCATCTCCTTCCCTAGGGTTGGTTGCCGTGAGCTATCAAGAAGAAGGAGAAGCCAACCAAGAAGAAGAAGAAGCGGATCACCTCTCCTTCCCTCCCGGAATTTGGATTCTGATTCTTGGTGGTTAGTTTCCTATCTTTTCTCTTGTTCTTCTAGTTGTGCCTTCCGAGAATCTAGTAGTTCTCTTCGGCACAAAACTCGTGACTTTGCGAAGTCATCCCGAAGAGAACTCGGCGTGGACGCAAATAGAGGTGGAGCTTCCAAGGGACGCTACGGTTGGATCTCGTCCCTTACTTCGAGTTACGAGAGGTACTTGGTAAATTAGTTTACTTTTCCGCAAAGTTTTAATTTATGATTATGTCAACACATCATAAGGTTGCATGCTAGATACATGGTTAAAATAATTTAGGAAATTATTTTATGCTAATTCTTCCGCTGCACGTAAAAATTTAAAATTTTACGAACCCGTATCCTTGTCGACATGCACCCGGTCCCAAAAATTTCTCCAGGGTGGAGTAGGTTAAGGCGTTCCCCGACAAAGGGAACATTAGGCATCGGTTCGACCTAGGGTTTTGGGTGAAATTCAAAGTCTGAACAAATCTTTAAGGCTAAGATTATCTGTATATTTGTCTTGTGTTTGATTGTCTTGCAGGTACCTAGAGTTGGAGGTAAGATAGAAGAGCAAACACAGGGAAAATGACACCTGGGAGAAGCATCCAGGGCGCTTGTGTTAATACAGGCGCCCCCATGCTTCAGGGTGCCCTCAAGGTTCCATCCCAGGTGCCTGGGATGGTCCCAGGCGTCCTGGATGGTCCCAGGAGCCCTGGATGGCTGGGTTTATCCCTGCACGAAGACCGCAATTGCAGATTAGATTTAACAGCCTATAGGGCACCTCAGAGGCCTCTAGGGCACCCTGGATACCACTATATAAAGGGGTTCAACCTCTCAACTCAGGACATCACTTTCTACATCATTCTAAGCATTCTAAGCGAAGAAAAAGCGCTAGAGACACAGCTCTGCGACCAAGGAGGCTGCAAGAGGAAGTGTGTTGCACTTCGGACTTCCGGATTGGTCGGATCATCGACTTTATTTTTGGTTTGATTTTAGTTTACGCACTTAATTTATTTATTCTTTGGTTGTAAACTTGAACTGTATGACGGGTATTCTCCGCCTTCGAAAATTCCAGAAAGGAGACCAATAGTGTGTTAGACCTTGGATGGCTAGAGAGGGGGTGTGAATAGCTAGACATAGAAACTTTGACTTCTTTTTGATCTTTCTGCGATTATGGTTAGCAGCGGAAACAATACAGAAAGAAAGAACTAAAATACAGAAAGACAAAACATAAACCAGAGACGCTAACTCAGAGGGTTAACAAGGTTCGGGGATAACTTGCCCCTACTCCTTAGCGTGCCCGTGAGGTGGGCGATCCCTTGATCGTCGGCAGATCAAGCTCCGGAAATCTGGATAAAATAGAACCTCCTTCTCGGTGGAGAAACCTCTCCACAACAGTCTCAAGAATGATATCAGATTAAGCACACAAAGACTCGAGAAAGAACTTACAGACCAAGCATGAGCACAAGCAAAGAAAGCGCAAAGAGAAGAGAACACTTCACAGAGCTCAACCCAGCACAACTCTCATGCAAGAACCTTCAGCTCTTCGTGTCTTCTTGCTGATCAACTTGCGAAGCTCTCAAACGATTCAAAATTAAGAATTCTTCCTCTCTTCTTCTCAAGTCTTCTTTTAAGTCTCTGCTCATCAGCAGGTCCCCACCAGGCGCGTCTGTAACCACCTCTGATCATAGCTCCATGATCACCTGACCTCTACTGGGCTCAGTCCACTGAAACCTCTTCAGCTGAGCCTCAGGTCAATCGCCAGCTTCGCTAGACAGCTGCCAGCCCGCACCAGAAGCCGTTGAATCCTGCAAGGGAAAAACGGACAAACCTGACCGAAGCGAAAGTCGCCAATTGACCCTCCTTCTTGGTTTGAGTCATCCCTGTCTCACCTGCACACTCAACAGAGGCTTAGCACAGCAAATAAAAAGTAAATCAACAGTGTAACAGAGAAATCAGAAGCGATTCAGAGCGTTATCAGAAGTCTGACAACGTTTACAAATTAACGTTCAGACACTGATCGGTCACTCGGACCGATTAGTGAAGATCTTGATTGATCAGTCTCCTGCCTGATCGATCTTGTGACTCTGTGATCGGTCATACTGACCGATCAGGGATTGAGGATCAGTCACCAGACCGATCCGACAGCTTACTGGGATTTCAAGCCACAACCCGCAGGTTCCTTGACCTGATCGGTCACTTGACCGATCAGGTTGTACCCTGATCGGTCACAGTGACCGATCATGTCACCTTTGGACTGATTAGGACCCATCCTGATCGGTCCAGGAGGACCTTGATCGGTCACCTTGACCGATCAGGGTTTTCTCCAGACCCTACGATCTCTCTCTGATGGTTCACCAGAACGATCAGAAGCCAAACAGAAACATTCTTATCTCTGTCTGATCGTTCACCAGAACTATCAGAAGCCAACCAGAAACATTCTGTTCTCTTTCTGATCGTTCTCCAGAATGATCAGACGCCCTAGATCAGTCAACAGACCGATCCACAACCAGGAGTTAGTTCCAACTCCCTGATCGGACCATAGACTAATCTAGCTCCGACCATTTAAACCCTAAGTCCAGAGAACAGGCTCCCTAGCCTTCTCTGACTCATTTTGGTCCCGGAGAAAGAGCTCACGTGCCCTTTTTCGACTAGTACATTCAATGCTCAGTTTCCCGGACAAAGACTTCGTGCCTAGCTTCACTCACTGGGACTTTGTTCAACCTAGCATCCCTCGCTAGGACCTGACTTCATTCACCAGGGTTTCCTTCACCAAGCTTTCCTCGCTAGGACCCGGCTTCACTCACCAGGAATAACCCTATCGCAAGGGAAACAGAGTCCTCCCCCTACAATAGTTTACTCGTAATAACCCTAAACTTAACTAACCAAACTCTCCCCCTTTTTCAATCACCGAAAAGGGTGTAACCTGGTTATTAAGTTTAAACACCTCCCCCTTAAACTAGGGTCTCCCCCAAAACAATCAAGAGATAATAATTGAGAAACATATGAAAAGCATATGAAATAAATACAGCAAGATAAGATAGTCATATGCATCATATGAAAATAAACGTGGACAGCAAAATCATAGAATAGTGGTCATACACAGAATCCATCTGACTGTCATACACATATGGTCATGGAATCAGAGTACAACAAAAAAATAATCACTCCTGAGCAGGTGGATCAATAGACTGCATCGGGTCAAATGCAGTATCATCGATGGGTAGGAAGCTCCCCGGAGCAGTGCTGCTAGATGGTGGAAAACCAGGAAAGGTCTGTTGTGGCTGATGACCAGCCATCCAAGTGCGTCACTCCGCAAACATCACTTGCTTCTCGGCATGCATCACAGAAACCTCAAACTGGGTCGCCTGCTGACCGACACGTATCAGAGAAACCTCAGACCGGATCACCTGCTGAAACTCCTACTGACCGGCACGTAACCCAGAAATCTCCAAGTTGATCTCAGACTGAAAATCCTACTGCCCGAGCTCTATCAAGTGTAATCTATGGTCCATAGTCTACTCGAGCTCGGCGATCTGCCATCGGAGATCAGGGTCCGCCTCGTACTCGTCCTCTGCTGCAGCGGGCGCATCATGATGTCCAGCTGGAGCTGCTGGTACCTGAATGTGTGCTGCCCATGGTAGCTCCCCCAGAACCCTCCCATCCTTCCACCTAAGGCCCCGAGGACCGACAATAATGCCAGACATGGCAAATGCACGTCTCCCAAGTCTGCAGTCTTGCTGAACCATCGGTACAATCCTGCCCTTGGTCACATCGATACCGACTGACTGGATCCAATCTGTAATAATGTGACCAAAAGGCATGTAAACTGTTCGACGTCCGGGCTCACTATAGGTCATGATGGAAAAGAGAATGCACGTCGTGATATCAAAATCAAGGTGGTGATGCATCCCGTAAAGCATCAAGCAATGATATGGACGGATTTCAGCGAGAGGTTTTGAAGTTATGGGTAGGAAGCAGTTTGTGATGATCTTAAAAAGGATATAATCAACTGGGGATAATCTGAGCGCAGCAAAAGTGGGAAACGCAGTGGCTAGCTCATCGAGCCTATCGGGTCTAGGTTGTCCAAAGAAATACTCATAGATAGAGTCAGAGGTGTCCCTCTCGAAGAGAGACAGTAAAGGATTCGGAATCTCAGGGTAGATAGAATATACATTTGGCGATCGTCTACAACTAAGATACTCAGAAAAATTGCCGTAGGTAAAATCAAGATTGGTTTTGGCTACCCGAGTTGTAAACTCCAAACCCCCTCTCGGTCCCGGTTGCAGATTGTTATACAATTCATACACAAGATCAATGTTGATGTTCCTTTTGAGAGAAATAAAAAATTCAAGGTTGTAGAACTCAATAATCTCTTTCACAGAGGGACAGTACTCGTATACAAAAGGTCTATCAACAGATCTGCACGGGAGGAGCTTAAAGGTTCTATTTTTGAAAGAGTGTTCAAATGTGGAATTAGGGAATCGTGAACTGGACGAGGGTTGAGATCTGAAGGATGATAACGGGGCTTTGGACCTCGAGGCTCCCTCAGTAGGGGCCTTACCCTTGGAAGACTTCCTAAATGTTGGAAATAGGTCACGACACCAAAATGAATAGATCAGTAAGGTGAGGGTCACGACAACCACACAACCAAAATACCAATTTAGGGTAGGATTTGAGGTGAGGGGCACGACACAAGAAGCACAAGTTATGAAACACAAGTTATGAAACTCTATGGTTAGCACAAAAATCATGAAACAACCAGAAAATGAGAACTACAAGAATGATAGTCACACTTACTTGGGTGCCATTAGATTTGGTTGGTTGGGAGAGAAGCCTTAGAGATGCATAAGAGAGGAAGAGATCTCAGAAGGAACTCACAAAGAGCTCTCAAGAGAGAAAATGCAGAGATCTCAGAATGCTAGAACTTGCTAGAGCTTGCTGAATCTTGCGCAAGAGAGGAACCCAGGAGAAAGAACTCAGGAGCAAGAAAGGAACGCAGGAGATAGAACTTGGGAACAAAGGCTTGCGAACTCACCGAAAACTCACAACTCGCAGAGGTCCCTCAGAAGCAAATCGTGCAGGAAGAGGAGGAAGAAGAGTGGGTTCGGCGCCTAGGGTTGAAGAAAGGAGAGGAAGAGTGATTTAATGGGTTGGTGGACCGATCACCAACCGAAATCAATGCAGCCGATCAGATCGACAGTCCGATCCAGAGTACTCAGACCGATCAGGATAGATCCTGATCGGTCAAAGTGGGTTCTGATCGGTCTGCGTGACCGATCAGGGAAGTCTTTGATCGGTCTGCGGATCGATCAAAAGACCCGACAGAAAGTTTCGGTGATCGTTCTGATCGGTCAGTGGACCGATCAGAAGCAACCCTGATCGGCCATCCTGACCGATCAAGAATAGCCTGATCGGTCGGTGGACCGATCAGGTCCGATATAGAGGCTTTCCCTGGGTTTTACAGAAACTTCCTGATCGGTCTATTGGACCGATCAGAATCAGCTTTGATCGGTCTGCCTGACCGATTAGGAGTAGACTGATCGGTTGGGGGACCGATCAGGTTTGTTTTATCAAGATTTTACCAGGATTCTGATCAGATGTTCCTGACCGTTCTGCTGATCGAACAGGTACAGCCTGATCAGTCAGAGTGACAGATCAGGGAGAGTCCTGGTCGGTCGATGGACCGATCAGATTTCAGAGAAATGTCTGAAACCTTGATACACTCGATTCAAACACCCCTTTCAGATTTTAAATCAGTCAGATTTCATTCTTTGATCCTGGAGATGATCTCTTAACTAGAGTTTATTCCTCGAATCAAGAATCCTTATGATTCTACAACCTCTCTGTTGTAAAAACAATGCTCCAACCAAGTGAAGTCAAATTCAAATAGAATATCCAACCAATCGAAAGCAAGCTTGTACCAAAAACAAAACTCTAATCAAGTTTCCTTGATTGGAATGTCCAAGTATGTTCTTGGAACTAAATACACATGTATTATACATTGGTTTTCCCCATACTTGGTCAAATTAATGATTTTTGTCTCTTCAACCTAATTACTCAAGGGATGCATGATCATTTTGAGTAATTAAGTTGATCCTAACATCTCACCCCATTTCTAGCAAACAAAAACATTTTATTAAACCTTATAGTTTGTGTGAGATGTCCCCAAGTTGCCCAACAATTTGAAATGATCATGAAGAGTTTTTACAATCCTATTGAGCACAGCACATTCCCAACTCCCTCCTTAGGAAACTAAATTCACTTTTGGAGAGTGGTTTAGTGAAAATGTCAGCTAGATTAGATTTTGACTCCACATGTGAGAGTACAATATCTCTTCTAGCAACATGATCGCTAATGAAGTGGTGACACACTTCAATGTGTTTGGTCCTTGAATGGTGGACTGGATTCATTCTAAGGTTTATTGTGCTTATGTTGTCACACAACACTTGCACACCCTTATAGGATAATCCATAGTCCTCTAATGTGTGTAGCATCCACAACAATTGTGATACACTCTCTCCCATGGCGATATATTCTGCCTCGGTCGTGGAGAGAGCAACACAATATTACTAACGACTTGACCAACTTCCTAAAGATGATCCTAAAAATTGGCAACCCCCACTTGTGCTCTTCCGATCCAACTTGCACCCAGCATAGTCGGAATCGGTATAGCCAATTTGTTGGTGCAGGAAGCACCATATCGAACCTTGTTTTGATATTGGCAAAGGATTCAAAGTTAAGTATTATTTGTTGTCTAATGTGTTCACTGAGTGTGCAGAAAGAAGTCCTAGCGATGGGCTGCTAGGTGTTGAAGACCTGGCGAAGGACTGCTAGGCACCTAGCGAAGGGCTGCTAGGAGTTAAAGACCTGGCGAAGAACTGCTAGGCACCTAGCGAAGGGCTGCTAGGAGTTGAAGACCTGGTGAAGGACTGCTAGGCACCTGGCGAAGGGCTGCTGGGAATCTAAGACCTGGCGAAGGACTGCTAGGCGTTGAAGACCTGGTGATGGACTGCTAGGCACCTAGCGAAGGGATGCTAGGAGTTAAAGACCTGGCGAAGGACTGCTAGGCACCTAGCGAAGGGCTGCTAGGAGTTAAAGACCTGGCGAAGGACTGCTAGGCACCTAGCGAAGGGCTGCTAGGAGTTGAAGACATGGCAAAGGACTGCTAAGCACCTGGCGAAGGGCTGCTAAGCACCTGGCGAAGGTCTGCTAAGCACCTGGCGAAGGTCTGCTGGGAATCTAAGACCTGACGAAGGACTGCTAGGCACCTGGCGAAGGGCTGCTGGGAATTTAAGACCTGGCGAAGGACTGCTAGCCACCTGGCGAAGGACTGCTTGGTACCGAAGACCTGGCGAAGGACTGCTAGGCACCTGGTGAAGGACTGCTGGGCAAAAGTCCAACCGGAGGAGGCGGTTGGCAAAAGGTAAACTCTCCTGAGAGGAGTAGGTGAGGACGCGTTCCCCGTCGAGGGAACAATAGGCGTCGGTTCGACCTAGGGTTCCATTTGGGAGACCCAACGTCAGAACCAAGACAGCTACGGTTATAAGATTTATCTAATACTCTTGCAGTTGTGTTCTTTTAGACTAACCTGGGATGCAGGACCGAATGAATGTGTTTCTGTAGCTCAGAACACCCCAAAGGAGAGGGGCAGGCAGCTGGGCAGGGCGCCCCCAGTGTCCCGGGCGCCCCCAAGGTCAAGGCAAAACAAGTTAAGTAAGATTCGCTTCAAAAGCTTACTGGGCCAGGCGCCCTTATGGTCCTGGGCGCCCTGATGGTCCCGGGCGCCCCCAGTGTCCCGGGCGCCCTGGGTTCAAGCCAACCATCGAGCGAGGCAAACTCAGCCACGAAGCCAAGCAAACCAAGTCAACCGGGGTGCCCCCAGTGTCCCGGGCACCCACGCCAGCTCCGAGCTCGATCCTGGAGGGATAAGGGCTGACCGAGCTTCGGATATGGGTTTGTGGATCTAGAGGCACGTGGAGGGCGCCCCCAACGTCCAGGGAGCCCCCAGGTGCACTATAAAAGGGGCTCGCCCCCCAAGGCTTCGGAATCAATTCTTCCAACGCCTCTACAATCTTCGACTCAAGCGCTCTACTCTGAAAACCTCCCATCTTGAGATTCAAGTGCTGTCGACGACCCTCCGCACCAAAGTACGATCCACATCGGGCGTCGGTAACGAAGAGTATAATTGTTTTTATTTATGAACCATAACTGTACAAATCTTTGTAAAGACTTGAGCGATTATAGAATTGCCCGCAGTAAACGGTCAAGGGCCGCGGGCCTTGGAGTAGGAGCCGACTGCGACTCCGAACTAAGTAAAAAATCCTTGTGTTCGTGTCTGTTTTGTTTTAATTTTCCACTGTGCATTCTCTTTTGTAATCCGAAACATTTTTACGATATTCACCCCCCCCCCCTCTATCATATTTTCTCGATCCAACACAATTAAGTCAAACGACTCTGTACGGGGGTACCAAAGACCGACTCCAATTGTGCCCTTAAGGTATCTCAAAATTCTTTTTACAGTAATTAAATGAGATTCCTTGGCACAGACTTGGTATCTAGTGCACATACCCACAGCAAAAAGGATATCCGGGCGACTAGCTGTGAGGTATAGCAAACTACCTATCATACTTCGATATTGGGTTAGATCAACGGGCTTCCCACTCTCATCATTGTCTAACCTTGTGTTTGTCGCCATGGGAGTGGTCACCTCCTTAGAGTCACTCATGTTAAATTTTTTGAGCATCTCTTGAGTGTATTTAGATTGATGCACATGGATTCCATCTCGAGCTTGTTTGATCTCAAGTCCAAGGAAGAAAGTCAATTCTCCCACTAAACTCATCTCAAATTCACTCTCCATGTGTCCAATAAACTCATTCAAATAACCCTTGTTGTTGGAGCCACAGATTATGTCATCAACATATACTTGGGCTACAAATATATTGTCACCATCTCTTCGTAGAATTAGTGTAGGGTCAATTTGTCCTCTCATGAAGCCTTTTTCAATTAGGAATGTTGACAACCGCTCATACCAAGACCGAGGTGCTTGTTTTAGGCCATAAAGAGTCTTCTTGAGCTTAAACACGTGGTTTGGAAATTCAGAATTTTTAAACCCCGGAGGTTGTTCAACATAGACCTCTTCTCTTATGAAACCATTTAAGAAGACCGATTTAACATCAATTTGATAGAGTTTGAAACCTCTATGTGCTGCAAATGTAAGCATCAACCGAATGGATTCTAATCGTGCCACGGGAGCATAGGTCTCATCATAATCAAGGCCTTCAACTTGACTATAGCCCTTGGCTACCAAGCGTGCCTTATTTCGTACGATTTCTCCCTTATGGTTCAATTTGTTCTTGAAGACCCATTTGGTTCCAATAATTGTGGTCTTCTTAGGTCTAGGAACTAAGTCCCAGACTTGGCTTCTCTCAAATTGACCTAACTCGTCTTACATAGCAATAATCCAATCGGGATCATGCAATGCCTCGTCTGTTGGGACCGGGTGCATGTCGACAAGGATACGAGTTCGTAAAATTTAAAATTTTTACGTGCAGCGGAAGAGTTTGCATAAAATAATTTCCTAAATTATTTTAACTTCGTATCTAGCATGCAACCTTATAGTGTATCGACATAATCATAAAATAAAACTTTGCGGAAAAGTAAACTAATTTACCAAGTACCTCGCGTAACTCGAAGTAAGGGACGAGATCCAACCGTAGCGTCCCTTGGAAGCTCCGCCTCTATTCGCGTCCACGCCGAGTTCTCTTCGGGATGACTTCACAAAGTCACGAGTTTTGTGCCGACGAGAACTACTAGATTCTCGGAAGGCACAACTAGAAGGACAAGAGAAAAATTAGGAAAACTAACCAACGAAGTAACGGAATCGAATTCCGAGAAGAGAGGAGTCGCTATCCGCTTCTTCTTCTTCGCGTTCGGGTTCTCCTTCTCCTTGAAGGCTCACGCCAACTTCACCCTTGGAGGAAGGCTTGGTGCGCCGACCCTCATTCTAGAGGAAGGGCGCCGGCCCTAATGGGAAGGAGAAGAGGAGAAGAGAAGAGAGAGAGGGAGAGAATAATTAATCTCTTGATTAATTGATTGATGTTTTTGAATAAAGGGCTAGCCTTTGGGTCCTTTATATAGTAGCAACTCTTTGCTAAGTCTCCCTCTAAACAGAATTAGTTATAAGAAATTTATCCTATAAATTTTCTTAACTAATTATTCCGTTTAAACCAAGTTTTATTATAAACTAATTTATAATAAAACTATTCTTTTCTCTCTTTAAATTATGGAATAAATTTTATAAGAAATTTATAAACTTTCTTATTATGAAAAATCAATTCATAATTGATTTTATAAAATTAAAATAAACCAATTCATGGATTATTTTAACTTCCATAAAAGAATAAATTTCTACAAATTTATTTATATAAATTTCTTTATACAAATTTATTTATCCATAATTTATAAAACAAATCACACTAGATTTATTTTATTAATTAAACCAATTAAATTGGTTTATTTCTCTCTTGGCCGGCCACCAAAGACACCCTCTTTGGCCGGCCCAAATCGACCCGAACCGGTCGCGAATTAAACTCATTTAATTCGCCCAAAAAGCCTTCAAAAGACTTAGCCATTTTTAGCTTCCATTGCGCCTCTGACTAACTCAGATTCGACTTGTTTCTCTTGATCGGAAAATCCAATTTTCAACTCGTTTTAAATCCCTCGGATTACTCGTATTGCGTGTGACTAAATAGGCTTTCGATTTATGTTGGCCGTCTATAATTAACCCATTAATTATAGAACGATCATGAGTGGCACCTAGTAGTACATCATGATCCCCAATTAATCGAAAGATCAACGGTTTGACCCCAGAAGAAATTATTCTGAAACCCTTCAGCAGCTCTAATGAATCGTGCCTCATTCCCTTCACCACCTTATACCCACTTGGTTCAGGACACGGTCTATGGTGTCAGTCCCCACTAGGCTGACTACGTCACACCTAGCCCAAGTAGTGTCTTCCTCGTCCTTTGGATTTCTAATTACTCTCATGTATTTAAGAGACTCGCACTCTTAACATGATATGCTCTGGCCAGAGGCTTTGAGTAACAATCCGACGATAGGCCTGGGTATACATCTCCTCGCAAGGAGTGGTGAATCCTTTGTAGGCTGTTCAAACATCTTCGGGCACTTCGGCTTATACCCAACCATCCCGGGTCCACACCTCCTTGGAGATGCTTGCTTAAGATGTTAAAGTATAAGTCTCCATGACCAAGATGACTTGAACACCGCAAGTCAAAGGAACATCGCACTTAAGCCGCAGTAAGATCTTCATTGACATATCTACATGTAGATTCCCATATGAAGTCTTACAGCCAGTCACTCCAATGAACTAGTTCCCTTAACTAGCATCCATGTTTATCTCCGGACATCCCAATGTCACCAGCTAGTGAGAATCAGCTGATTAGAGAATAACCCATGCTAGTCTCAACAGAATTGATAGTGTCCATTTTTATCAATTCATCGACTAGGGATAATTTCAATACTTCACAATTGCACATTAGAGATAATCACTAGTTGTGATCCCATCACAAATTCTCTTATGCTGTGAGTTGTATTGCGGACATTCAGTAGATGAGTTTAAGATCCCAATCAAATACACAAAACATGTATACTCAAATAGTGAATTATCATTTATTAAAATAAATGTTTACATCATAAGGCGATTGCCTTAGGACACTTCTCTCATATCACTAACAAACTCCCACTTGGCCTAATGCCAATCGCTACGGTATCCAATACCATAGGCTCTAACATGACCCTCAAACTTGTTTTGAGGCAAGGCCTTAGTTAAAGGATCCGCTATATTCCTTTCAGTGGGAACTCTCTCAATTTGTATGTCATTCCTACTTATAATCTCTCTGATCAGATGATAGCGTCGAAGCACGTGTTTGGATCGCTGATGAGACCTTGGTTCCTTTGCTTGTGCAATAGCTCCATTGTTGTCGCAGTATACCGGCACTGCTTCATCAATGGTTGGAACCACGCCAAGTTCGGAGACAAACTTCTTGATCCAGACTGCTTCCTTTGCTGCTTCCGAAGCTGCGATATATTCCGCTTCCGTGGTAGAATCCGCTACAGTGTCTTGTTTGGAACTCTTCCAACTTACTGCGCCTCCATTCAAAGTAAATACGTATCCAGACTGCGATTTGGAGTCATCCTTATCCGTCTGGAAACTGGCATCTGTATACCCACGTATTTTCAAATCTCCTTCTCCATATATTAGAAATACATCCTTAGTTCTTCTTAAGTACTTAAGGATTGTCTTAACAGCCGCCCAATGATCCATTCCTGGATCAGATTGGTATCTGCTCGTGACGCTCAGAGCATACGATACATCGGGCCTAGTACATAACATAGCATACATGATAGATCCTATTGCGGATGCATAGGGAATCTTATTCATGCTAATCCTTCGTCTTCTGTGCGCGGACACATAGACTTCGAAAGGTTGATCCCATGCCTGATGGGAAGGTAACCTTTCTTGGATTCCGACATGCTAAACCTTTTTAGCACTCGGTCTATATATGTAGACTGCGAAAGACCAAGCAACCGTTTTGATCTATCTCTATAGATTCTAATCCCAAGGATATAGGTTGCTTCTCCCAGGTCTTTCATGGAGAAAGTTTTGGACAACCAAATCTTAACTGTCTGTAAAACTGATATATCGTTTCCTATAAGTAAGATGTCATCGACATATAATACTAGGAATACGACTGCACTCCCACTAACCTTCTTGTACACACAAGGTTCGTCAGGATTTTGTGAGAAATCAAACTCTTTGATTGTCTCATCAAAACGGATATTCCAGCTCCTTGATGCTTGCTTCAATCCATATATGGATCGTCGAAGCTTGCATACCTTGGTTTTATCAACCGATGTGAAACCTTCAGGTTGTATCATGTATACATCCTCAAGTAGGTTTCCATTAAGGAAAGCTGTTTTCACATCCATTTGCCATATCTCATAATCATAATGAGCTGCTATGGCTAGGAGCATCCGAATGGATTTAAGCATAGCTACTGGCGAATAGGTTTCGTCATAATCAACTCCTTGTTTTTGACGATACCCTTTTGCCACTAATCTAGCCTTAAAGGTAACAACATTACCTTCCATGTCGGTTTTCTTCTTGAAAACCCACTTGCACCCTATGGGTTTAATCCCTTCAGGTGGGTCAACCAAGTCCCATACTTGATTTTCATACATGGAATCCATTTCCGACTTCATGGCCTCAAGCCATTTGTCCCTTTCTGAATTTTTCAGAACATCTTCATAACTGATAGGTTCGTCATCGCCAATGAGCAACACGTCGTTCGATTCACTTACGAGAAATCCGTATCTCTCTGGAATGTTGCGTGTCCTATCAGACCTACGAAGAGGAGGTGTAGTTTTAGGTTCAACTGATAGCTCATCACTATGAATTATCGGTTGTGGGCCTAGACTAGGTGTCTCTGTGATGTCTATTGGAGTTTCTTGAACTTCATCAAGTTCAATCCCACTCCCACTGTTTTCTTGCAAAAGAAACTCTTTCTCTAGAAATACAGCATGCCTTGAGACAAACACCTTTTGTTCCAAGGGATGATAGAATTGGTAACCCTTCGTTTCCTTAGGGTATCCAATAAATAGACATTTATCAGACTTAGCATCCAATTTGTCTGATACAACCCGCTTCACATAAGCAGGACAACCCCATATCTTAAGGTGAGTTAAGTGAGGTTTCTTACTATTCCAAATCTCATATGGAGTAGTAGAGACTACCTTGGTCGGGACTCTGTTTAGCAAGTAAACAGCTGTCTTAAGTGCATAGCCCCAAAAGGATTTTGGAAGAGTTGCATGATTCATCATAGACCTAACCATGTCCATCAAGGTTCGGTTGCGCCTCTCAGATACACCATTATGCTGTGGTGTATACGGCGGAGTCCATTGGGACAATATCCCATTGTCCCTTAGATAATCTTGAAACTCTTGACTTAAGTATTCACCACCTCGATCGGATCGAAGTATCTTAATACTTTTGCCAAGCTGTTTCTCTACTTCATTTCTGAACTCTTTGAATTTCTCAAAGGCTTCAGATTTGTGTTTCATCAAGAACACATACCCGAATCGTGAGTGATCATCGATGAAGGTGATGAAGTAGCTATAGCCTCCTTGTGAAAGAGTTGACATTGGTCCACATACATCGGTATGTATTAGACCAAGCAATTCTCCCACTGGATTACCTTTTCCGGGAAAGGGTAATTTGGTCATCTTGCCTTTTAAGCACGATTCGCATGTATCAAATGAACCGGGTTCAAATGATTCCAAAATTCCACATCGGTGTAATTCGGTCATGCGTTTCTTACTTATATGGCCAAGACGACAGTGCCACGTATAGGAGTCTATTTGATTATCTATTCGAGCACGTTTGTTGCTTACTTCGATATTGAAAACGTCACTGGATAAATCTAACGTGTAGATGCCATTGCACAAAGTTCCATTCCCATAAAGAACGCCATTTAAAGTTATGTAACAACAATTGTTACTAAAAGTTAAATGATAACCCTTTTCATTCAAACATGAAATAGATACAATGTTCTTTATTAACGAAGGAACGAAATAACAATTATCCAATTCTAAGACACGTCCAGTTGGGAGCTTTAGCAAATATGTTCCGATGGCAATAGCAGCAATCCTTGCTCCATTTCCAACCCGCAAATTCGCTTCTCCCTTGACGAGCCTTCTTCTATTCCTTAGCCCCTGTATGTCATTACATATATGTGAGCTACACCCAGTATCAAGTACCCAGGTATCTGAGGAAATAGAGTGACATTCAATAACGAAGATACCTGAAGAGGATGGGGCATCGGATGCCTTCTTCTTCACGGACTCAAGATAAATCTTGCAGTTTCTTCGCCAGTGACCTTCCTTGCCACAGTGATGGCAAGTTCCTTTTGGTTTCTTTTCAGTTTTCTTGGCCTTTTTCTTCTTCCCTTTGTTCTGTTCTTTGGCCTTCCTCTTAGAACCTTTCTTCGAGGAACCAACTAACAGTACCGCTTTATGATCTGGCTTTACAGAAGGCTCCACAGTCTTCAGCATGTTGATCAACTCAGGAATGGTAGTATCCAGTTTGTTCATCCGATAGTTCATCACAAATTGTGAACAACTCTTGGACAAACAACTCAGAATTAAGTCAATACTTAGTTCATGATCCATTGCAAAACCGAGTGCGCTCAATCGCTCAATGTACCCCAACATCTTTAACACAAACTGCGAGGCAGAAGTGCCTTCCTGCATCTTAGTGGTGAAGAGGAGTCTGGAGACCTCGAACCTTTCGGATCTCGCCTGCTCTTCAAACAACTCATGAAGATGGAAGATGATGGTATTAGCATCCATATGCTCATGTTGCTTTTGCAACTCAGGTACCATAGAGGCTAGCATGATGCAACTCGCAAGTTCAGAATCGGTCACATGTTTCTGATAGGCCAACAATTGGTCTGGAGTTGCATTTTCTGGAGGATGGGTGGGAAGTTGTTCTTCAAGGACATAAGCAAGCTTCTCTGCCTTGAGGACTATCCTCAGGTTTCGAAGCCAGTCCATGTAGTTCGGCCCAGTCAGTTTATTTGTGTCCAAAATGGAACGCAAGTTCAGAGAAGACATGATCGAGTGATTATCCTAGAAATACAAATTGAGATTATGTGAGAAGATTTATTAAAGAATGTATCAACATACATAAATAAAATCCTATTTATTTTTCAAATTGAATAACCCTTATTATCAATTCGGGAGATCGTAGGAACATCTCCAAATAGGTTGATATCCAACCATAGGTAAGAATCACCATGGCTGTGGCCATCAAGTTTTTCTTAGCTATGAAGGTAGGTAATTATACCGATTACATATCACGTATATGTAACTATCACGTTATGCTATCAACTAATTGAATGTTTGCATAAATCATTGGGTTGTTAACTCATTAACAAGTATGCATCATATACATAGCACCCAACTGCACCTCTCTTCACATCGACCTTGGCTGTGGCACAACAAATCGATGCTCCAAGCTTAAGGCTGACCCATTAATCAAGAAATAGTTTTAATATGGTTGGAGCTCATTCAACCGTTTAGTTAGGCTTGGATGTGTCCAACAACCAAAACTAAGGATTGACCTCTGACTCCAACTATATCATTCATAAACTAATTCCATGGTTTGAACATGTTAAGGTTCAAGTCGGGCATGGATGTGTCCATCAACCCAAGCGAGAAACAAAACTCCGATTCTAACCATATTAATGGAATGTGTTTGCCTTAATATTTTGTAAGGGGTTTTGGTCTCATCTTTTCTTAGCACATTCATGACATGTGTCATGACTAACGATTTCCTTAATAAAGTATGTATGTGACTTAATTTATCAAGTCTCATGAATTGAATTAGGAACCGGATTTCCTTAATTCTAATTTCACACTTTATTAAAGGAATTGCTTTGGGAAACAATTTCCTAAATTGTCATAATTAATTTCGGAAATAATATGTTCAAGACTTTGATTTCTCTAAATCAAATCTTATTAAATTAAGAGACAAATCCCTTAATTCAACTACATATTATTTTCATGAAAATCTCATTTAAGAAAACTCTATAGGAAACCATTTTCCTAATTAATTTTGGAGACAACAATATGTAAGAGCATCACCTCTTAAAACATATTTTATTCATGGATTGATTAATTACAACAAATCGTTTTCTAAGGGTGGCTCCCCGAGGCTCAGATACCCAAAGAAAAGTAAAGTGTTGTAAATCCAATTGGACGGCTCCCCGAGGCTCAATCCAAATCAAACATGACAATTTCAATTAAAATTGGGAAATTAAATTACAACATCTAACTTTAAATTGGACGGCTCCCCGAGGCTCAATCCAAAATAAAGAATTTGTTGTCAATTTAAAAACCAATTCAAATTTAATTGTCAATTAATTGTCCATGAATTTGTCTAGACTTTCTTAAAAGAAAGTGCCCAAAATTGCGAGATTTCGAAAATAGGTTTTCAGAATAATTGTAAGTTTTGGTACAAAGAAAACTTACATATTTCCAAAGTTGGAAAATTTCTAAAATAGAAAAATTTCCAAAATTGGAAAGTTTCCAAAGATGGGAAATTTTCACAATTATTATAAAATTTTAGAAACTAGAAAATTTCAAACGTTTGCGAAATTTCATGACGATTTCCAAACTTTGAAATTCCTAATTCTAAAATTTATTATAATTTGAAAGTTTCCATAATTGGAAAAATTTTCCGAAATTGAGATCATGACAAAGTTTTCCACAAAACAATTATATGATTAAGTCGAACACTAACCGGCTCTGATACCACTGTTGGGACCGGGTGCATGTCGACAAGGATACGAGTTCGTAAAATTTAAAATTTTTACGTGCAGCGGAAGAGTTTGCATAAAATAATTTCCTAAATTATTTTAACTTCGTATCTAGCATGCAACCTTATAGTGTATCGACATAATCATAAAATAAAACTTTGCGGAAAAGTAAACTAATTTACCAAGTACCTCGCGTAACTCGAAGTAAGGGACGAGATCCAACCGTAGCGTCCCTTGGAAGCTCCGCCTCTATTCGCGTCCACGCCGAGTTCTCTTCGGGATGACTTCACAAAGTCACGAGTTTTGTGCCGACGAGAACTACTAGATTCTCGGAAGGCACAACTAGAAGGACAAGAGAAAAATTAGGAAAACTAACCAACGAAGTAACGGAATCGAATTCCGAGAAGAGAGGAGTCGCTATCCGCTTCTTCTTCTTCGCGTTCGGGTTCTCC
Source organism: Boesenbergia rotunda (assembly GCA_024364735.1). NCBI lineage: Eukaryota > Viridiplantae > Streptophyta > Magnoliopsida > Zingiberales > Zingiberaceae > Boesenbergia > Boesenbergia rotunda. The sequence goes on from JAGFNQ010004717.1 coordinate 484,505, forward strand.
TTCTCCTTGAAAGCTCACGCCAACTTCACCCTTGGAGGAAGGCTTGGTGCGCCGGCCCTAATTCTAGAGGAAGGGCGCCGGCCCTAATGGGAAGGAGAAGAGGAGAAGAGAAGAGAGAGAGGGAGAGAATAATTAATCTCTTGATTAATTGATTGATGTTTTTTAAAGGGCTAGCCTTTGGGTCCTTTATATAGTAGCAACTCTTTGCTAAGTCTCTCTCTAAACGGAATTAGTTATAAGAAATTTATCCTATAAATTTTCTTAACTAATTATTCCGTTTAAACCAAGTTTTATTATAAACTAATTTATAATAAAACTTATTCTTTTCTCTCTTTAAATTATGGAATAAATTTTATAAGAAATTTATAAACTTTCTTATTATGATAAAATCAATTCATAATTGATTTTATAAAATTAAAATAAACCAATTCATGGATTATTTTAACTTCCAAAAAAAGAATAAATTTCTACAAATTTATTTATATAAATTTTCTTTATACAAATTTATTTATCCATAATTTATAAAACAAATCACACTAGATTTATTTTATTAATTAAACCAATTAAATTGGTTTTATTTTCTCTCTTGGCCGGCCAACACCCTCTTTGGCCGGCCCAAATCGACCCGAACCGGTCGCGAATTAAACTCATTTAATTCGCCCAAAAAGCCTTCAAAAGACTTAGCCATTTTTAGCTTCCATTGCGCCTCTGACTAACTCAGATTCGACTTGTTTCTCTTGATCGGAAAATCCAATTTTCAACTCGTTTTAAATCCCTCGGATTACTCGTATTGCGTGTGACTAAATAGGCTTTCGATTTATGTTGGCCGTCTATAATTAACCCATTAATTATAGAACGATCATGAGTGGCACCTAGTAGTACATCATGATCCCCAATTAATCGAAAGATCAACGGTTTGACCCCAGAAGAAATTATTCTGAAACCCTTCAGCAGCTCTAATGAATCGTGCCTCATTCCCTTCACCACCTTATACCCACTTGGTTCAGGACACGGTCTATGGTGTCAGTCCCCACTAGGCTGACTACGTCACACCTAGCCCAAGTAGTGTCTTCCTCGTCCTTTGGATTTCTAATTACTCTCATGTATTTAAGAGACTCGCACTCTTAACATGATATGCTCTGGCCAGAGGCTTTGAGTAACAATCCGACGATAGGCCTGGGTATACATCTCCTCGCAAGGAGTGGTGAATCCTTTGTAGGCTGTTCAAACATCTTCGGGCACTTCGGCTTATACCCAACCATCCCGGGTCCACACCTCCTTGGAGATGCTTGCTTAAGATGTTAAAGTATAAGTCTCCATGACCAAGATGACTTGAACACCGCAAGTCAAAGGAACATCGCACTTAAGCCGCAGTAAGATCTTCATTGACATATCTACATGTAGATTCCCATATGAAGTCTTACAGCCAGTCACTCCAATGAACTAGTTCCCTCAACTAGCATCCATGTTTATCTCCGGACATCCCAATGTCACCAGCTAGTGAGAATCAGCTGATTAGAGAATAACCCATGCTAGTCTCAACAGAATTGATAGTGTCCATTTTTATCAATTCATCGACTAGGGATAATTTCAATACTTCACAATTGCACATTAGAGATAATCACTAGTTGTGATCCCATCACAAATTCTCTTATGCTGTGAGTTGTATTGCGGACATTCAGTAGATGAGTTTAAGATCCCAATCAAATACACAAAACATGTATACTCAAATAGTGAATTATCATTTATTAAAATAAATGTTTACATCATAAGGCGATTGCCTTAGGACACTTCTCTCATATCACTAACATCGTCAACTATCCTAGGTTCAATTTCAGATATTAAGGCAACCTCATTAGCCTCATTCTTAAAGAATGATCTAGTTCTAACCCCATGATGGATATCTCCAACAATTTGGTCTTAGGGATGACTAGATGCTAACCTAGTTTGCCTTGGTGTTGGAGGTGCTTTCTGGATGGTGTCACTAGACATAGGCTCAAACTCAGGGTCCGCCTGAGCTTCATGTCGTATAGATTCACCATCATCAGATTCATCCGCAACATCTCCAACATTTGGACCTTCATTCAAACTTAGTCTCCTAAGTTCGAATTGAACTCCCTCTACTTCTTCTAATTGATCAATTGCTTTTGGAATCTCCTCAAAAACGACATCAGAAGATTCTTCAACTAATCTAAATTTCTTGTTGTAGACTCGGTAAGCTTTGCTGACAAGGGAATACCCGACCAGTATCCCTTTATCAACTTTCGCTGTGAACTTCCCAAGATGATCCTTGGTGTTTAGAATGAACATCTTACACCCAAACACCCGGAGATGTTTAACTGTAGGTGGTTTTCCAAACCAAAGTTCGTGAGGAGTCTTCCCTAAAAATCTATGAATAAGGACTCTGTTTTGCACATAGCAAGCTGTGTTTATAGCTTCAGCCCATAAGTAGCTCGGTAAAGAGTATTCATTGAGCATGCTTCATGCAGCCTCTTGTAAGACTCGGTTCTTCCTCTCTACAACACCATTTTGTTGTGGTGTTCTAGGAGTAGAGAACTCATGTCTATATCCTCTCTCTTGACAAAATTTTAAAAATCTATGATTTTGAAATTCTCCTCCATAATCACTCATAATTGTTTTAATTGTTGTAGATTTTTCATTTTCAATTCTTTTGCAAAAGGAAATAGAAACATCTAGAGTTTGATCCTTATGTTTTAGAAAATAAGTCTAAATATATCTAGTATAGTCATCAATGATCACAAAGCAATACCTACTACCATTCAATGAAATTATTATACTACAATCAAACAAATCCATGTGTAATAAACCTATGGCAGTAGAGGTACTTATAGCGCTTTTACCTTTGTGAGATGCTTTCGTTTACTTACCCATTTGACATGCATCACATACCTTTTCCTTTTCGTATTTAATTCTTGGTAAGCCACGGACAAGTCCTTTGTTGGCCTATTTTCGGATAGTCTTCATGTTTACATGTGCCAACCTCCGATGCCAAAGTGTAGACTCTTCTTCTTTGGACATGAAACACTTAATAGAAGCATTAATAGAACATTTAAAAGAAACTTGATAAATATTATCTATTCTTGTGCCTACTAGTACCATGTCAAGTGTGTCATTTTGTCTAACTAGACATTGACTTGGATGAAATTCAATTGTGTAACCCGCATCACACAATTGAGTGACACTTAGGAGATTGAAAGTCATCCCCTTGATTAGAAGGACATTTTTAATTCTAAGACATTTGGATATTTGAATGTCTCCTATCCGTACAACCTTAAGGCTACCATTATTACCAAATGATACATTACCTCTACTTTTGCTTTGTAGGGTAGTGAACAATGATCTATCCCCGGTCATGTGTTTGGAGCACCCACTCTCAACAAACCAAGTTGATAGATGCTCCCCCTCAATCAATGCCTATACAATACGAAAAATAGAAAATTTAGGTACCCAAACCTTGGGACCCAATGCACCTTCAATACATGATTTTGGCACCCATGCCTTAGTCATTTTCTTTTGAACCCTAGAAACCTTAGATGATCTAACATGGGTTCTTGACATCAATGAAACAAAGGTTGGTTCTTTGGGTCGGTAACCTATACCGACCTTATTGTAAATCGCTCTTTGAGCATTTAGGATCATGTCCAAAGTCTTGGAGCTAGTTGAGAATTTCTCAAGAAGACTCTTGAGTTTCTCAACTTCACTCTTCAAGGCTTTTTTCTCATCCTCTACGACTTCCACATGCAAATCGTCAATATCCTCATCTTTAGAGGATTTTAATTGCTCTACTTCTATTTTTAAAGACTTAACTTTTTCCTTAGACTTCTTTAACAAATTAGTTAAGCATGCAATGGTTCTATAGCATTTATCTAACTCAGGAGAAATTACCTCTTCATCATCCGAAGATGATGAAGTCACGGTTGAAGAGTCCCCTGATTCGTCACTGCCCTCCAAGTCTTCTATGGCCATGAGAGCTACATGGCAAGTGCTCTTCTCCTCCTTTTCTTCTTCGGATGAGCAGTATAAAGACTCATCTCATGTGGCCTTCAAAGCTTTCTTCTTCTTTTTTGATTTCTCCTCCTTCTTCTTTAGTTTTGGACATTCATTCTTGTAATGCCCCTTTTTGCTACACTCAAAACATGTGACGTTAGATTTATCAACTTTAACTTCACTAGTGTTACCTTTCCCTTTGTAGTGTCGACTCTTCCTCATCATCCTTCTTACGAAGTTAGCCATCTCGAATGATGAAGACTCGCTTCCATCCTCCTCGGACTCGGATGAAGAAAATGAGACCTCCTTCTCCTTCTTCTTTTCTTTCTTCTTCTTGGCCTTGTCCCCTGCCACAAGAGCAATCCCCTTCTCCGTGGGGCCTTTGTTAGCGATCTCGTATAATTCCATTTCACAAAATAAGTCATCTATCTTAACAATAGATAAGTCCTTGGATACCTTGTAGGCATCCACCATGGATGACCACAAGGCATTCTGAGGAAAGGATTTTAGTACGTACCTTACAAGGTCGCGATTCTCGACCTTCTCATCAATGAAATGTAAACTGTTAAGTATTTCTTTGAATCGGCCATGGAGTTCACTTACCGTTTCGGACTCCTTCATGGTGAGGTTTTGGAGTTGGTTGAGGAAAAGATCCCTCTTGGCTATTCTTGAATCACGGGTACTAATAAGCACCATTTTATTGATTATTTTAATTGCTAAAATCCATATTTGACCCATGTTTTTATTGCTTAATTATGATTTTACCCTAGGTTTTAGGATTTCCTCTTATTTTGGACTTAATTGCAAAATTACACATTTTTGGATTATTTGGCCACTAATTTTCTGATATATTTTTGTAGGCATGAAAGGATCCTAGACCTAGGGCATACTGGGTCAAACCTGAGTCGGATGTGAACCGGATCGAATTATCAAGCCTACGATTAATCCGGGCCGTCCGATTCAAGAGCGGCTAGATCTGAGCCATCCGGGACGATCTGAAGCAATCCGAGCTAGGGTTAGGGTTGATCAAGCTCTATGATCAAGATCTGAAGGTTTCATCCCAATCAGAGCTCAATCAACCGTTGGATCAAGCAAGGAGGGCTCTAGAGCGTCCATTCACAGATAGAGTTGATCTGGACCATCCGTTGCATATCTGGAGGATCCGAGCTACCACAAGGCAGATCCTTACCCCAGATCATCATCATAAAAGTTTGGCTCAAATCAGACCAAGATCTGCCGTTGGATTTCATCCGATCAATCACAGCCGTCCATTGGTTATTATTTAAGGAAAAACGCAGCCCAGCTTCTCCTCGTCGCGTTTCCTCGCCGCTACAGTAGGTTTCTTCGTGTTCTTAGCATTTTCTTACATTTTTCTTCAATTCAAGGGGCGCGACCCCTCGATTCTTCATCAAGATCATCTTCTGGAGTTTTGGAGGTCAGTTTGGTTGGAGAATTAAGCTCGAATTCGCGCCGGACAGAGTTATTTGAGGGTTTCGGTGGCTCTGTGGTCTGACCACTGAAATCTCATCCACAAACCATTTCCGAGCTTCTGGGCAGCTTGTAGGGGTTCTCAGGTGAGCTCAGAAGCTTCCCAATTCATCATCGAAGCTAAACAAACTGAGATCGAAGGGGTTTGGATTGGAAATTCCCAGCTTGCGCAGTTTGAGCAGAGTTCACTAATTCAATCTGATTTCCACTGATTTGCTGTGCTTAGGGGTTCGAAGCCAGCTCTTGCTTGACGACCAAGAAGAATTTGAGCTTAGGGAGGATTGAGGAGTAGCTTAGATAGTTTAATTTCATTGTTTTAGCTGTTAATTTTCAGTTCTGCACATGTTTAGTTTCTGAATTGGTTTCAGATTTGGTTAATCTCATTTTCTTAATTGTTCAGCTGTAATCTAGCTTTATTTCTTCAAGTCAAGTAGTGTAGATTGCTTGTTAGTGATCCATAGAATTTAATTTAGTTTAATTTCTGTTATTTCCTTCCGTATCAAGTTGTGCAGCCCGTATCAGCCCTATTTGTGCACATTTCTGTTCAGTTCGAATTCCTTAGCTTGTTTCGATTCAATTCTTGTCTTGTTTAATCCCCTGAAATTAAAGATAGCATTTGGTTTGTTAATGCATTAAGTCTGCTCTAGTTTTCCATTCAATTCTATTTCTGAAATTCGTTTTGATCAGTTTGGATGGATTCTGTGTGCCATTAATTTAGATGTTGTATCAAACCCCAAGTCTGCATTCTCCAAGATTGTTTCTGCATTTTCGAGTTCAGCTCAATAAGAAGTTCCCTGTTTAGTGAAGCATCATATCAGATCTCAACTTGATCCATTGCATTTTGTTTGCTTTTGAGTGTTGCTGCATTTCGGAATTTCCATTTCTGCATCAGATTTCAGAAAATTCTGCAACTTCAGTTTCTTTCTGCAATTTCAGTCAAATTGCCTTCAAGTTTTGTGTCAATTGTATGCGAGTTCTACCCTAGACTTGTTGATCCTTAGAATGGTAAATCGATTTCATATCAATTGTTTGTTTTGAGTTCAAGATAGGTGCTGAATTTCTGAATTCTTTACACTTCTGCACATGCACTTTGAGTTTTCGGTTTGTATCTAAGTGAATTGTTAGATTACTGAAGTTCTTCATCTCATCCCTGCCTTAGTTCATTTCTGCACATATCTGATTGGTACCAAATTAAGTCTCTGAAATTCCTGCATTTGATCTCAGTTTCCAATTGCATTTGGCTGATTACAACTCCTTCATTCTTTTCTGCTGTTGATGATTTCTGAACATTACAGCTAGCTTAAATTCCAATTGGTTTGCATCAGTTTATAGAGTTTCATTTGGAATTAATTACAATACATCAGTTTTCTCTCCTTTGCGTGCCAAATGCTAAAATTTTGCAACTTTGTATCAAGTGAGGCTTTGGAACTAACCGTGTATCAATTTGCCTAACTTTCATTGCTGCCTTTATAACAAGTGGAGGTTTGGTTTTGAAGGAGAATTCATTTCTGCATTTGTTGGTCCTGCTTGCAAATCAAAATTGTAAACATTCACAGCTTGCTTGCATTTCATTTGAGTGGTTAGAGCTAATTTCCTTATTGGTTGGGTTGTAAACTGCATCTACCTAGTTCAAGTTCAATAGTCAAGTTTCTTCCTTTCTTTTGCTTTTCCACGTCCAAGTAAACAAAACCCAAATTATTCGCTTGAAACCCAAAACTCATAACGACATAAATACGAGCTTGAATCGAACAACGTCAACTAGCCCCGAGAAAAAAATACGACCTGTGGCCCCTATATTACATTTTCATACTTTTGATTGTAAAAGGGTTTCCAGTTATTCAATTTATTCATATATATTTAAATTTGATAGACCCAATTTCGTGACAATATTTAATATATCATTTGGGTCTCATCAAATTTTTGGCGCCGTTGCCGGGGAAGCAACTAATTGATTTGTTTGATTTTTGCTTGTATGCTTTTTGACATATCATTGGGTTCTATTTTCTGTTGCTTTATCATTTGTATACGGTTGCTGCCATTTTTTCTTGTTTGTTTTGTGACAGGGTTGCATGATCAAAATGGGGTCACCAGAGTTCGGTAAAGAGATAGAAAAGACATTGGAGGAGATAAGAAATGTGTTAAAGGAGTTGGACTACCAACAAAAATGGAAAGCTCAGTCATCTACTTACCAGAAGCTACCTCAGCCACAATTTCAGCCTCTCCAGCAATTTCAGCAGCCAAATCAAGATTTCCAGCAGCCCTATCCTAATTTTCAGCAACCAAACTTTCAATTTCAGCCACAAGATCAACCATCATTTCAAAATTTTCAACCAAATCAGAATTTTCAGAATGGGCAGCCCCAATTTTCAGTTTTTGAGCAACCAAATCAGTTTTGTCAGCCTCAAATTCAGCAACTACAACAATTCCAGCCACCACAGCAATTCCAACAATTTCAGCAAGAATTTCAGCATTTTAACCAAAATTTCCAGCAGCCTTTTGAAAATTTTCAGCATGGAAATAATCAATTTCAACCTCAATTCCAGCAATATAATCAAGGGCAGCAAGGCTTGCAATCATTTCCAGTTTTTCCTGCTCAAAACCAACAAAATTTTCAGCCAACACAGCCCTTGAATCAAAATTTCCAGCCCTACGGTCAGGGGTTTCAAGGGCAGAATTTTCAGCCCTCGCCACCTAATTTTTCAGCTCAAAATCAGAACTTTCAAGACTGCATTTCCCAGCAAAATTTTTCAGCATATCAGCCCTCTAATCAGTTCTTTAATCAGCCCCAACAGTCATGTTTTCAAGGATCTCAGCAAGCTCAACCATTTCACCCTACTTCATCCTTTCAAAATCATTCATGGAGCTTTGCTAATCAAGGAGGTTATGGGGATTCTAGTGCAGGAAATATGCAACAACAAAGGTTGGAGGAGATAGTTCAACAAGTTTTACTATATCATCAACAAGAGAAACAAAGGCAAGCCCAAGAATCAGAACAATCCCCCGGAGTTGGATTTATATCAGTTCAAGGTGACCCTAGCGCATGGCCAAGTCCTTCTTCAAGTAATCTTGCAAATTTGATAGAAGAAGAAGATGACGTACTCATCAAAGTCTGGGCACCTACAGCATGCATCCCTCCGGAGACTCCTATTCAAAATCCAATTCCAAATTTTTCAGCTCCAGAAGAAGAAATTGAAGCTCCACAGGACCATTCTAGACTTTTATTTTCTGATGATAGTATTATTGATGGTCCTAATTTTTCTGATACTGTTGTTGCAGATATTACAGGAGAAGCATGCAGAGGAGATGATTCCACAGGTGTAGGGGATTGCACTAAGCCCCAGGGACCACCACAGTTGACTGATACATTAGAAGATTCAAAAGATGAACCAGAAAGTGTAGGGACTTGCATGGTGGAAGCAAGCACCCAAGGATCACCCGCTTTAGTTGAGTGTCCACCAGAGTCTGAGGCTGAAGAGGAGCATGTACTTAACCAGGAGGAGGCCATGGACACATCTACCCTTGTAGAACCGCCAGGTATTCTCCAGCACGCTCAGGTAAGTATTTCTCCCCTTTCTTCAGAAAACTGCAGTGAGGTACCTAGTGCTGATGTTATTGATTCTGATGAGTTTATTGATATACCTTGTGTAGAAATTGTTTGTGAAAATCCAATAGAGGTACCACACATTGATTTTATTGATCATCATGCATTACTTGACACATCTCTTGTAAATATAGAGGGCGAAATAATTTTAGAGGCACCCATAATTGATGTAGTTTTTTATGATGAATCACTCAATACATCTTTTGTGGATATGGATAGTGAAAATTTTTTAGAAGTGCCTGAAATGGATGTTATTTATTTTGATGAATCTCTTGTTATGTCTTATGCTGAAAATGAATGTGAAAAACTTTTGGAAATATCTGAGATTGATTTGATTGGCTGTGACACATTACTTGATACATCCTTGATTGAAAATAATTGTGAAATTTCTATTGATGAGCCAGAACTTGATTTCTTTATTTGTGATGAGTATCTGGATGCAAATTTGGTTGGAAATAATTTTGAAAATTTCATTGAGATACCAGAATTTGATCTAATTAGACATGATGCAGTTTTGGATTCATTTTTTGCAGAGACTGAATTTATATCATTTCTTTCTGACCCTGAACACTTGAGAGAGGTATTACATTGTTTCGCAGGGTCCAGAAGACTTCAGGAGTGGGTGCTCCAACTGAACAGACTCCAGCCTCCTGGAAGGACTTCTGAAGGGCATAAAGAAGGAGGAGATGATTTTACTCTAATTCGAAGCACTCCACCTCTTCCATGGATTTTAAACCTGAATCGCCTTAGGCCACCAGAGCTAATTTTTGTGAAATTCAAGTGTGGGGGAGTTCTCAATCTCTCGACCACCCATTTTCCTCCACTACCACGATGGAGGCTCCTTCTAGATAGACTCCGTCCACCAGAATAAAGGGGAGTTTGATTTTTCTTGTATTTTCTTTTATTTCATTTTTCATTTTCATGCTTCCTAGAATTAGAATTTTCCTTTGAACTGAGTCCTTGTAAATAAATGCATGTTATTTCTTTTGTCACTTTTTCTTGCATGAGTAGAAATAAAAGTATCCCTCTAGGTTACCTCAATAGCATTTTAGAGTCTCTTAGAAAATAAATTAAATTTGGTTGTCAAAACTTAGGATTTGAGATCATGGATGAAATCTTGGATGCTTGAGTACTACTTTGCTTTAGATGCTTGATTGAGGAGTTGAGATGAATCATTTTTACCTAGTGAGGTTTAGCCTTATATTTGTGACACATACATGTTATTGTACTCTAGAACTTGCTTAGGTTCTTTCAAAACCATATTTCAATGATTGGATCACATCTATAGAGACTAATCACTTTGTTTCTTTTCCATATCAAATTTTGGTAAAAATCATGTTCATTCCAATTTTCGTTACTTATTTCTTACTCTTACCCTCACTTTTCTTTGGACTTGTTGTTTGAAATGTTTCTAATGCTATTTTGCCCGAGACGGACAAAGATTTAAGTGCGGGGGAGTGACTTAAGTTTTGGATGCAATTCATTTCGAAAAAATTTTTCATGTGCCAAGTGAGTGAGTTTGGTGTCAAGAATGCACAAGAAGAAGTGATAAGGGATGGAACCAATTGAAGCATTCAGATTTCTCACCATCCTTTGAAGATCCAAGTGGCACGCAATATTAAAAATTTGCATTGAAGTAAAATAATGGCACACAAAGAAAAAGAGGAATCTGTGTCAAAAGAAAAAAAATCTGAATAAATGAGCTTGTGTCACGAAAGGATCTATTGAAGAATTGGAAAGTTGGAATTAGGAAGTTAAAATTAGCAACATTCTGATTAAGTTTGAATTTAAGGTTGAAAGCTTGAGCAGAAACTGAAAAAGAAAAAAAAAACCTGAGTAGGAATTGAAACAAGCCGAGAAATCTGAAACTAAAGGAAGCTGTGCCAAAGAGAAAAGGAGCTGTTTGACCACCCTACTAGAAGCTGATTGCAGGAAATCTGGAATATTATGCTAAAGACTGAATTAAAGCAAAGAAATGTAGGAAATCTGAGACAATTGCAGAAAGTTTGTGTCAAAAACAGAGGAAGAAGAAAAATTCTGTGCAGTTCAGTAATTGAAGTGTAGAGGAACTGATCTGAACTAATGTGGCTGTGGCAAGGATTAAGAGCAAGACCATTCGACAACAAGGTTAAGAGCATGTGCTGAAAATGCAGTTGAGGAAAAAAATTCAGGAAGATATATGGCAATAAAGACAGTTTGGTAAGAGGAAGCTGAAATTGGGTTGTGTATCATTTGATTGCAAGTACTAATTGAATGCTACCGGTTTTGAGAAATCAGATAAGAATAAAAAGAAGCTACAACCACAATCAGTGAGTTAGCAGCTGGTAAAAAACAGTTTGAAAAAAAAAACAGTTTGGAAAGAACACAAAGAAGAAAAAACAGTTTGGAAAGAACACAAAGAAGAAATTGGCACGCAATTGAAGAATGATGTATCAAATTTGCTATAGAACATGTATTCGGCCACTCTTCTAAGAGCTGAACTTCAGCTATACAATTCTGAAACTAGTGAAGAGTTTGCTGGAATTTGAAGTAAACAGAAATTGTCAACTTGAAGCTGAAATTGACTTTCAAGGTTGTGAATCAAGGAATGAAGCCCATGAACGTGCCAAAAGTGTTGAGAGCATTCATTGTTGATCAAGACAAAGGAAAATGTAGCTGCCGGGATGTTTCAAATCGGAACAGAGAAAGAAGAAAAAAAAAATTTGCAGCTAAGAAAAAAAAAAGAAAAGAGAACAAAGGAAAAGGAAAATGGCACATACATTTGGAGTTTTGGCACCCCGAATTCATTGGATATTTCTCATCCAAATTACAGCCTTGCATCAATACATCTTGAATTCACTAGAGAGAAAGAAAGAAAGAAAAAAATCTGAGAAAAGAGTGAAAGAAGCAAGGTTGGCACAATGACACCAACAAGTTATTTTTCATCCAAATTAAAGGAATTGTTCAAGATTTACTCCACCACATTTCGCATATCAATAGAGGACTGTCAAGATGGGGCAAAGCGCATTGGAAACATTTTTGAGCAACCAAGTCCTCCACTCCATCAATTTTTCCATTTCCTTAATTTTTATTCCATTTCTTATCATTTTCTATGTCTTTGATTTGTTTTTATAGTTGTTGATCCTAATCATGAATAATGGTGGAGAGTAGATAATAAGCAAGCCTATGGTAGTGCAAGAAGCATGTGTATGAGTGAGCTCCACTTCCATTATCAAGCTAGAACTTAAGAAGAGAGCCACCAAATTTTTCATTAAAAGGCTAGTGAGTTAAATTCATCTCAATGATTCATGATAGATGAAAAGGCTAAGTTGTTGATTTAAGGACAAGATAGTAAACCATAGAGCTTAGATTTATGAGAATTGACAACCTTAGGTAATTTCTTTTCATTTGCTTCTAATTATGCTTTAGAAAACCTAAGGGATACATATTTAGTTGTTTCGCGAGACGCTCAAGGTTAAGTGTGGGGGAGTTGATAAGCACCATTTTATTGATTATTTTAATTGCTAAAATCCATGTTTGACCCATGTTTTTATTGCTTAATTATGATTTTACCCTAGGTTTTAGGATTTCCTCTTATTTTGGACTTAATTGCAAAATTACACATTTTTGGATTATTTGGCCACTAATTTTCTGATATATTTTTGTAGGCATGAAAGGATCCTAGACCTAGGGCATACTGGGTCAAACCTGAGTCGGATGTGAACCGGATCGAATTATCAAGCCTACGATTAATCCGGGCCGTCCGATTCAAGAGCGGCTAGATCTGAGCCATCTGGGACGATCTGAAGCAATCCGAGCTAGGGTTAGGGTTGATCAAGCTCTATGATCAAGATCTGAAGGTTTCATCCCAATCAGAGCTCAATCAACCGTTGGATCAAGCAAGGAGGGCTCTAGAGCGTCCATTCACAGATAGAGTTGATCTGGACCATCCGTTGCATATCTGGAGGATCCGAGCTACCACAAGGCAGATCCTTACCCCAGATCATCATCATAAAAGTTTGGCTCAAATCAGACCAAGATCTGCCGTTGGATTTCATCCGATCAATCACAGCCGTCCATTGGTTATTATTTAAGGAAAAACGCAGCCCAGCTTCTCCTCGTCGCGTTTCCTCGCCGCTACAGTAGGTTTCTTCGTGTTCTTAGCATTTTCTTCCATTTTTCTTCAATTCAAGGGGCGCGACCCCTCGATTCTTCATCAAGATCATCTTCTGGAGCTTTGGAGGTCAGTTTGGTTGGAGAATTAAGCTCGAATTCGTGCCGGACAGAGTTATTTGAGGGTTTCGGTGGCTCTGTGGTCTGACCACTGAAATCTCATCCACAAACCATTTTCGAGCTTCTGGGCAGCTTGTAGGGGTTCTCAGGTGAGCTCAGAAGCTTCCCAATTCATCATCGAAGCTAAACAAACTGAGATCGAAGGGGTTTGGATTGGAAATTCCCAGCTTGCGCAGTTTGAGCAGAGTTCACTAATTCAATCTGATTTCCACTGATTTGCTGTGCTTAGGGGTTCGAAGCCAGCTCTTGCTTGACGACCAAGAAGAATTTGAGCTTAGGGAGGATTGAGGAGTAGCTTAGATAGTTTAATTTCATTGTTTTAGCTGTTAATTTTCAGTTCTGCACATGTTTAGTTTCTGAATTGGTTTCAGATTTGGTTAATCTCGTTTTCTTAATTGTTCAGCTGTAATCTAGCTTTATTTCTTCAAGTCAAGTAGTGTAGATTGCTTGTTAGTGATCCATAGAATTTAATTTAGTTTAATTTCTGTTATTTCCTTCCGTATCAAGTTGTGCAGCCCGTATCAGCCCTATTTGTGCACATTTCTGTTCAGTTCGAATTCCTTAGCTTGTTTCGATTCAATTCTTGTCTTGTTTAATCCCCTGAAATTAAAGATAGCATTTGGTTTGTTAATGCATTAAGTCTGCTCTAGTTTTCCATTCAATTCTATTTCTGAAATTCGTTTTGATCAGTTTGGATGGATTCTGTGTGCCATTAATTTAGATGTTGTATCAAACCCCAAGTCTGCATTCTCCAAGATTGTTTCTGCATTTTCGAGTTCAGCTCAATAAGAAGTTCCCTGTTTAGTGAAGCATCATATCAGATCTCAACTTGATCCATTGCATTTTGTTTGCTTTTGAGTGTTGCTGCATTTCGGAATTTCCATTTCTGCATCAGATTTCAGAAAATTCTGCAACTTCAGTTTCTTTCTGCAATTTCAGTCAAATTGCCTTCAAGTTTTGTGTCAATTGTATGCGAGTTCTACCCTAGACTTGTTGATCCTTAGAATGGTAAATCGATTTCATATCAATTGTTTGTTTTGAGTTCAAGATAGGTGCTGAATTTCTGAATTCTTTACACTTCTGCACATGCACTTTGAGTTTTCGGTTTGTATCTAAGTGAATTGTTAGATTACTAAAGTTCTTCATCTCATCCCTGCCTTAGTTCATTTCTGCACATATCTGATTGGTACCAAATTAAGTCTCTGAAATTCCTGCATTTGATCTCAGTTTCCAATTGCATTTGGCTGATTACAACTCCTTCATTCTTTTCTGCTGTTGATGATTTCTGAACATTACAGCTAGCTTAAATTCCAATTGGTTTGCATCAGTTTATAGAGTTTCATTTGGAATTAATTACAATACATCAGTTTTCTCTCCTTTGCGTGCCAAATGCTAAAATTTTGCAACTTTGTATCAAGTGAGGCTTTGGAACTAACCGTGTATCAATTTGCCTAACTTTCATTGCTGCCTTTATAACAAGTGGAGGTTTGGTTTTGAAGGAGAATTCATTTCTGCATTTGTTGGTCCTGCTTGCAAATCAAAATTGTAAACATTCACAGCTTGCTTGCATTTCATTTGAGTGGTTAGAGCTAATTTCCTTATTGGTTGGGTTGTAAACTGCATCTACCTAGTTCAAGTTCAATAGTCAAGTTTCTTCCTTTCTTTTGCTTTTCCACGTCCAAGTAAACAAAACCCAAATTATTCGCTTGAAACCCAAAACTCATAACGACATAAATACGAGCTTGAATCGAACAACGTCAACTAGCCCCGAGAAAAAAATACGACCTGTGGCCCCTATATTACATTTTCATACTTTTGATTGTAAAAGGGTTTCCAGTTATTCAATTCATTCATATATATTTAAATTTGATAGACCCAATTTCGTGACAATATTTAATATATCATTTGGGTCTCATCAGGTACCTTCATGAAGCTCAATGATCTTATTCCATAGGTCCTTGGCATTGGTGAAAGGACCTACTTTGATCAACTGCTCCTTGGTCATCCCACACTGCAGGGTGACCACAGCCTTTGAGTCAGCTTCTCCCTTCCAGGTTTGTTCGGCAGACCATCTTGAGGATTCAAGCTCTTTTGCCTCAGCGTCTTTTGGAGGTGTGAATCCCTCATTCATAGAGAACCACATACTGATATCCGTCTTGAGGTAGTATTCCATTCGTGATCTCCAATATTGGAAATCAGCCCCATCGAAGAAAGGAGGTAGGTTGGTGCTAAACCCTTCTCTCAAAGCCATTGTTGTTATGCTCTCGGGTGTTAGACCATTGGGAAGAGCCCCAGGCGCTGATACCACTTTCTAGACCTTGGATGGCTAGAGAAAGGGGTGTGAATAGCCAGACACAGAAACTTTGGCTTCTTTTTGATCTTTCTGTGATTATGGTTAGCAGCGGAAACAACACAAAAAGAAAGAACTGAAATACAGAAAGACAAAACACAAACCAGAGACGCTAACTCAGAGGGTTTACAAGGTTCGGGGATAACTTGCCCCTACTCCTTGGCATACCCGTGAGGTGGGTGATCCCTTGATCGTCGGCAGATCAAGCCCCAGAAATTCGGATAAAATAGAACCTCCTTCTCGGTGGAGAAACCTCTCCACAACATTCTCAAGAATGATATCAAATTAAGCACACAAAGACTCGAGAAAGAACTTACAGACCAAGCTTAAGCACAAGCAAAGAAAGCGCAAAGAGAAGAGAACACTTCACAGAGCTCAACCCAGCACAACTCTTATGCAAGAACCTTCAGCTCTTCGTGGTTGCTTGCTGATCAACTTGCGAAGCTCTCAAATGATTCAAAATTAAGAATTCTTCCTCTCTTCTTCACAAGTCTTCTTTTAAGTCTCTGCTCATCAGCAGGTCCCCACCAGGCGCGTCTGTAACCACCTCTGATCACAGCTCCATCATCACCTGACCTCTACTGGGCTCAGTCCACTGAAACCTCTTCAGCTGAGCCTCAGGTCAATCGCCAGCTTCGCTAGACAGCTGCAAGCCCACGCCAGAAGCCGTTGAATCCTGCAAAGGAAAAACGGACAAACCTGATCGAAGTGAAAGTCGCCAATTGACCCTCCTTCTTGGTTTGAGTCATCCCTGTCTCACCTGCACACTCAATAGAGGATTAGCACAACAAATAAAAAGTAAATCAGCAGTGTAACAGAGAAATCAGAAGCGATTCAGAGCGTTATCAGAAGTCTGACAACGTTTTCAAATTAAAGTTTAGACACTGATCGGTCACTTGGACCGATCAGTGAAGATCTTGATCGATCAGTCTCCTGCCTGATCGATCTAGTGACTCTGTGATCAGTCATACTGACCGATCAGGGATCGAGGATCGGTCACCAAACTGATCCAACAGCTTACTGGGATTTCAAGCCACAACCCGCAGGTTCCTTGACCTGATCGGTCACCTGACCGATCAGGTTGTGCCCTGATCGGTCACAGTGACCGATCATGTCACCTTTGGACCGATCAGGACCCATCCTAATCGGTCCAGGAGGACCTTGATCGGTCACCTTGACCGATCAGGGTTTTCTCCAGACCCTACTGATCTCTCTCTAATCGTTCACCAGAACGATCAGAAGCCAAACAGAAACATTCTGATATCTCTCTGATCGTTCACCAGAACGATCAGAAGCCAACCAGAAACATTCTGTTCTCTTTTTGATCGTTCACCAGAACAATCAGATGCCCTGGATCAGTCACCATACCGATCCACAACCAGGAGTTAGTGCCAACTCCCTGATCGGACCACATACTGATCCAGCTCTGACCATTTCAACCCTAAGTCCAAAGAACAGGCTCCCTAGCGTTCTCTCACTCATTCTGGTCCCGGAGAAAGAGCTCACGTGTCCTTCTCCGACCAGTACACTCAATGCTCAGTCCCCCCAAACCAAGATTTCGTGCCCAGCTTCACTCACCGGGACTTTGTTCAACCTAGCTTCCCTCACCAGGACCCGGCTTCACTCACCGGGGTTTTCGTCACCCGGCTTCACTCACCAGGACCCGGCTTCACTCACCGGGGTTTCCATCACTGGGCTTCACTCACCAGGACCCGGCTTCACTTACCGGGGTTTTCTTCATCCGGCTTCACTCACCGGGGTTTCCTTCACCCGTCTTCACTCACCAGGACCCGGCTTCACTCACCGGGGTTTCCTTCACCCGGCTTCACTCACCGGGATTCATGCCCAGTCCCGGACCAGGACTTAAGCCGAACTTATCTTACTCACCTAAACGTGAATTAGTGTCAACACCAAAACAACAATCAGGTCAGACTGCATCAACATAGTGGACTCACGCCGAGTACATAGGCCTTGGACGTACTGACCCTGGGGAGTCAGGAACCATGTAAATAAATCTCGCGAGTCTTAATGTGTTGTTTGTTTTCGTTCTTTATTATTCCACTGCGCACTAACTCTTTGACTAGAATGAACAAACGATAAGTTTTCTGAAATATTTTACGAGTCAATATTCAGCCCCCCTCTATCGATGACAATGATCCTACATGGCGAAGTTACCTTTTGCCAACTGGCTCCACCGGTGGGACTTTTGCTCGGCCTATAAGACTCCTGGTTCTCTAGACGTCCGTACCTCAACCCGTCTCTAGTTCTGCCCACAGTCCTTGCTCGGCTATGTCTCCTGCCCGATCTTCCCGATCAGATCTTCGATTCCCAGTCCCCTACCAAGTCTTCTTGCCCAATTCCTCGAACCAGGTCATCGTACCCAACCCTCGGCCAGGTCTTCGGTGCCCAGTCCTCGGCGAAGACTTCTTGCCCAGTCCTCGACCAGGACTTCGTGCTCAACCCTGTAGGTTAAGACTTCATGCCTAACTCAATTAGGACTTTCCTACACACTTAGTAAAATCATCAGATCATCATACAAACTTATCTTTGAACTCTTTGCCATTATCAAAACCAGGTTCGATCTAGTGCTTTGGGCACCAATAATGATGACCTTGGTTTTGGGGCTGAACAACCTAAATTTTCTAGTACATTACAAGAAAAGGATTATTATCAATTGGTTGAACGAAGTGGAACAAATCTTTGAATATAAGTAGTTCTAGGATTGGATGAAGGTAAAGCTGATTACCATCAAACTCAAGGGTCAAGCATCAACATAGTGGGAACAGATACGACGTTCAAGGGACAAACAGGGCAAGCCCAAAATCGATGATTGAGAGAAGATGAAGAAGAAGCTTAGGGGTCAATTTCTACCTTTTGGCTACACCCAAACTCTATTTCAATGACTTCACTTATTGAGATAGAGCTCAAAAATAATTGACGAATATACAAATGAGTTCCACCAAAATGACCAATCTAAGACAGAGGAGCAAACAGTCTCATAATACTTGGGGAGAGGGAGTTGTGTCAGCCCATACAAGCTGCCCTCATACTTCACTCATTTTTGACGATGTCAGAAGACTTCCAACAAGCCCTAGTTGTTGAAAAATAATAGAACTAGAAGCTAGTGGTGAGAGGTGACCAAAATAGTCTATCAATTCAGCTTCAGGGATCTCGTTCTATACCGTAGTTGCCTTCCCAGGTTAGCCTAATGCTATTGTCATTGCTCCTGTCATGTGTTATCATTGTGGTGAACAAAGACACAATTAGATATACCCTACCTAGTAGATTAGTTGCATGTTCAATTATTATAGTATTGATTGGACACGTGTATTTTATATTGATTATGTGATGGTTGACTTGGTTGAAGTTGTGCATATCGATATCATGCACTATATTATATTTTTTGCATGCTACCAACCACTGGCTCACTTATTTAAGATAGGTCGTCAGTCATATTTCTTTTTGTGTCATGCTCAGATAGAGTTGTGTGCAGACAATTGATACCCCCAGGTGCTAGTGGTCCTCACAAGTACATTTAGGGTTTTATTGTCACAGATGTTGGACTTTTCTACATGGCCACAAGTGTTGGGGTTTTTTTGCATAGCCATAGTTGTTGGGCGCTTGCATCTTGTCCACCCTACTACCCAGTATAGTGATAGTTGGAGTGTGTATAGATCAGGTCATTGCATCATGTGCATATGATGCATCATGTATTTTGCTTGTGTTTGCTGCATTTATTTAAGTTTCGATTTGTTGTATTTGATTAACATGCATATATGGGTTATGATTTGCATTCATATATGATCTAGATTTGCTCTGTAGTACGAGCAACTATGGATGTATTCATGGAGATTTTCTAATCATGCCCCTGCATGATATGTGAATGTCAAGTATGTTTTGAGGTTATATTTGATTTATGCTCTATATTCCATAGAATATATTCCACTATTTCTTCCTACTTGATATATCCTTTTTATTATAATGCATTTATCTATCCTTATACTCAGAGAGTTTGATCTCAAACTGACAACCCCTTGCCTTCATTTTTTGTTTCAGATACTTGATAGTTACGACTCATGCCGCCAAGAGAGGATCCATCTGTCAGTCAGCATCGCGTCTTCCTTTTAGTTGTTTCGTACTTCCTTTTGTGGACTTGCCTTTATTATGTTTCTTAGTGGACTTGTGGGTATTTCCGTGGACTTTCGGATTGTCCCATTATTTTACGAAATTATGATGATTATTGTTAAATGCGTGGTTGTGTATTATCTTATTTGTTGTTATGATTGCGTGGTTGTCAGTCATGTGAGGTTATACTATATATTGTTGAGAGTGATGTATAAATGTTCAAATTGTCCATCGTACATGGGAGGAGATGTCCGATTTTCTATCGGGTATGCGCTTCATTGGGGTGTGAGAGTGTGAAGCCGCAAAAGGTTTGGTTCATTAAACACAGTGATAACCTAGGATTCGTTAAGGTTGTTCGGGTAGTACTTTCGTGTCCCGACGCCCCCACGTTACGGTTCTTTATAGTTCGGAGGAAAGAGTTTTCCTTTTGCTTCATCCCCAAGTCCTCTAAAATTGTGGTTCTCGAGTTTTTGATATCGAGATAGAGTTAATTCAATAGAGCCAGAACGCAATTCAATGATATCATAGAACAAGAACCAGAATACACAATAAAGCAAGAAAATTATGCTTAAATAATAAAAGGGCTAGTCCCTAATCCTAGAATCTTAAAATTACCCCATGAGAGAGGGGTTACAATCCAAATACATGATCCAATTCTCAAAAATTCAATTGCAATTCCATAAATTAGAGCTAAGGGAAGAAAAGTAGGTAAGGCCGTCGAATCGATGTCCTTCTCACTCTCAATCTTCCTTTGATGCATCAATGACCTCAGATCACCCTTGAAACCTCTCCTCAACCACCTTAGGGTTGAGGAGAGGTTTTGGGTTATCCTTGCCACCTAGGATAACCCAAAACTGAGATTCCCAACCCTAAGGGGTGAAATCCCTTAAATTGTGTGTTGAGGTGGCAGCGTGCCATAGGCAAAACCAACTCCACGAGCACCCTTGGCGTGCTCTGGGCGCGGCTGTGGCAGGGTGGCATGCTTGTGTCTCTAGGCATGGATGGCTATGGCGGCCACGATAGTCTAGTCACGCCTGTACAATCGGGTACAGATAGTCGTGGATGGATCTGCGTCTTCAAAGGGTTTGGCTGGGCACAGACAGTCGTGGATGGATCTACATCTTCAGAGGTTTGACTACTACACACGTGCCACCGAGCACGGGCACCCATGGCATACTCGACAACCTGAGCATGCCCGTGCTGCTGGGCATGGGCAACCGTGGGTGACATGGTGAACAGGCCACGACCTGTGTAATGGGGCACGAGCACTCATGGGACACGGATGCCCCTGGCATGCCATATAGTCACTCCTCTTTATCTTTGTCTTCACATTCCGTTCCAAATAGCGTACCTATCATTTAAAATGAATGAGAGTAGTATCCAAGCATAGAAAAGTATGAAAATGAAGTAATGGCATAATCAAAGAGGAGTCCATGCATACAAAGTTGGTAGAAAATATAGTGAAATAATAGGCTCACACTTATTAGTTAACTAGAAGGGAGATTGGAGGAGAAGACACGAGAAGAAACCGTTGACAAACCAAAGAGAATCCCGTTGTTTTACAAAAGAAAAATACTTTATTATGAATAAATGATGATTTTTTCAAGCAACTAAATAGGTATTTATATAGGCTCTAGACCCTAATGCTTAAAAAGGGGAAGAAATCCAATATATAGACCATAATTCCTATTTTGTAAAGAAAAGAAAGAAATCCTATCAGGAAAAAAAATTCATAATAGAATTCCTAATAGAAAAAATTATCAAAATAGGATACTTAATTAGATAAATCCTAACTCATAAATGTCTGGCATATTAAAATTATCTAAAATATCATAAAATAGAAATCACAAAAAATAGTAAAAAAAATATTTGAATCCTACGAAAAATAACCTAAACGATGCTTTTTTTTGAGAAAAACTTGACAATTATGAGTTTATCGTCTTAAGCGTAGATTTTTAATTTTTACGAAGCTTAGGCAGCAAATTGATTTTTAAGTTTTCATTGTGTCTGACTCTACAGTCTTATAATTAGTTTGACTATTAGGATCCTCTTTCATCAAAAATAATCTGCCTATTAGGGCTAATAATCCTAAGTTTGACTATCCACCGAACTTGATTGGCTGTTTAAGCTCAAGTAATTTGTTTGGTAATTCAATTGATTTATTTTATTTATCTCAATTGTATCTTTGAGATGCTTAGTTTGACCTTCTGATTGGCTCGTTGCCCCCACTTGGTTGACCGACTTCGTAGATCCACTTGTGAATAAATTTTTTATCAACAGGTGGGGAAGAATAAATTTCTTTCCATTCTCAAAGAGTGAAATGGATTGGGTTGCTCATTAAATGAATTGTTTCCTCTTAAATTGCATTCAGAGTGGTATTAGGTGATTCGCTCATCTTCAACGCCCCTGCTAATCCATTCTAAGTTTAATAGGAGAAGATAAATCACGAGGATTACTAGTTCAGATTCTATGACTAGCGTATAAAGAAGACGGACACACTGACTTTATCAAATTTTAATCTCAAACTTCAAGATGATAACACCCAAATTATACTCAGATATTATAATAAAGGAAATGAACCATTTCAATTTCATTCTATTTCATTCATGTGCACTATGCCCAGTCCTCAAGTAAATAAATAATAATACATTAAGATTTGAATTAGAAGGAGCAAGGAGAATGTGTTAATCTTTGTCTAATTTAGTTATCAAAATTGATGGCCAACTCTGTCATGCCCTCAGAGGCACATGCTGATTCGAAAATCGGGTAGCATCTCTCCTATACAGCGGACAAGTTAGGACATATACTACAACATCTCATCAATATAGCTTAGCCACATGCAACTAGCATCACAACAATAAAAAAAAATAAACACAACCACGCAGTTTATAATAATAGGATGGCTCAGCCATCACAAACAAAAGAAAAGAATACTCTAAAGAGCATCCACAAGAAAACATACCGGCGTAATATGAAATAAACAGAACTCTTCTAAGACAATTATCGGACTAATAAAACAAATCCAGTCTTGGAAATGAAAATACGGAAACAACAAAAATGCAAAAATAAAGTACTGCGATTATAACCCAATATGGAAACAAAACTCGAAAGCGTGGGGCTGGCAACTGAATCCTCTCCTGGCTCCAAGTAATGCAACTACCTTCTACCTGAAACAAAAATAGGAAGCAAGGGCGGTATGTCCGGGCGAACTCAGCGGGTATAAGAATAAACTATAGCATGACATAACCAAGCTTTAAAAGTAGAGAAAACAACAGGACAGTCTCTAAGAAATATAAGAATACCTAAACATGTACCTAAACATGTATAAGATATCAAAACAACATGGCATAAAGCAAAACGACAACTAAGCATGTACGAAAAAAATCTCATGATATTACCATATCAAAACATACATGCATGCCAACCAAATGCAGCAAACATATCTCATATAAATGTTGGCGAGCCAACTGCTCTAAACCCCGATATATAGGGGGAGCTATCAACAGCTCTAATGCTGGGGAGTCAACTGCTCCAACCCTGATATATAGGGGGAGTTATCAACAGCTCTAATGTTGGGGAGCCAACTAATCTAAACCCCGATATATAGGGGGAGCTATCAATAGCTCTAGTATCCCTCGAAAACAACGGTGAGGGTGTCACTGCTTGCCTACAACAACAACATGTGTGACATAACATAACAGTTGCTCGCACTCTAGCAACAACCACGATAAGAAGTGGTTGAGTGAACTGAGCAACTAAATGACTAACAACGGCTTAATCATATGGAAGCCCAACAGTCGTTAGTATGCAACGTGCAGGTATGATGCATGATACAAGATGCACGAACAACCCGAAAATAACGATGCAACAAAATCCAACAAATATCAACTGTAACGCACGCTTTTTTTTTTCCTAAGCGGCGTTACGCTAAACATACATGTGCATATGTAACATCTTAATGCAGCGGAATAACTAGTACTTAAATCATATACACATGTCTGGGTTATCATTCATGGACATGGTGACATTATACTTAACATATTACTAGCATACCTAGCATCATGACATCAACTTTCCATAACTTATTCATAAGCATTTCAGGTAACATATTATCAGCATGCATAGCATCATGATATCAACTTTCCATGATTTATTCATAAGCATTTCAGGTAGCAAGTAATTTATCCATAACTTCACGAATAGTAGGTTGTTTCTTAGGCATAATTATCATAAGTCGAGCATAACCCAAAGTAAGCATTGTCAGATCATAAAACATGCAATAAGTGAAATGAGAGGGTTTCTTGGCCATGTCACTACTACATATCCATGTTCTAGCCTCTCCTGCTGTTTCCCTTAGAAATCTCTTGCTTGATCTGCGGTATAAGAAAATAAGACTATAAGCACGGAGGCTTAGTAAAACCCTTTTCCTACTCACAAAATCCATACGTCGTATAAACATGAACATCATGCTTCAATCCTACATATCATAGCATACTTCTTATCATGAACATCTACACAATCATGGCATCATCGTTTTAGCATAAACATAAATAAAATCATGGCATCCGAATTTAACATGTACATAGATATCGTGGCATCATACTTAAACATGAGCATAAATGAAATCATGGCCTCATAACTTAGCATGAACATAAACATAATCATGACATCATAATTAACATGAACATAAACATATCCTAATTAACATGAACATAAACATAATCATGGCATCATAATTAACATGAACATAAACATAGTCATGGCATCATAATTAACATGAACATAAACATATCCTAATTAACATGAACATAATCATAATCATGGCATCATAATTAACATGAACATAAACATAGTCATGGCATCATAATTAACATGAACATAAACATAATCATGGCATCTTAATTAACATGAACATAAACATAGTCACGACATCATAATTAACATGAACATAAACATAATCATGACATCATAATTATCATGAACATAAACATAATCATGGCATCTTAATTAACATGAACATAAACATAGTCATGACATCATAATTAACATGTACATAAACATAATCATGGCATCATAATTATCATGAACATAAACATAATCATGGCATCATAATTAACATGAACATACTTTGCATTATCATACTTTGCATAAACATACTTTTCATAAACATAATGCATAACATGAATGGATGCATGGGCAAATGCATATATTATAAGGATGCTTAGTTTAAAATCATACTTTTCATTACTTAAACATAATCATAACATTCATTGGGGCCCTGGCTTGTACCACATTCATTCATCATATGCGCACAGCCCTAAGTAAATATGAGGTAGCTAATCTCGACCTACTAGGGTAAGGACAGCTTCATCGGTAGTCCCGAACCGTAAGGACAGCTTCATCGGTAGTCCCGAACCGTGGACAACTTCATCGGTAGTCCAGAACCGTGCACCTTATTCAGGTCCGATACAAGCCCATTCTTAAAAATAAAATACTTTCACATGTTTTTTCATTCATACAACATTCATAGCATATTCATTCATTCTTAATGCTTAACATCATCATTATGCCTTATAGGCATGAATCTTATCTTCATTCATCATTTTCATTCCATATCATCATTATGCCTTGAAGGCATGAACTTTAACTTCATACATCATTTTCATTCATAACATGACATGCATACATATCATTCATAAATCATGGCGTACATACATATCATTCATATCTCATGGCATACCTACATAATTAGCATCTTAATTCATAAAAACATGCATGGTCATGGTACATGGAAAAACATGCCTAGATCCTTTCATACATGATACATTTCCTTAGGTTCATAGCACATGGTCTAAACATTTATGAATCATCATAACAAGTGACCTAACATACAATTCATGACCCATAAGCTAGGGTTTTCATTGGCATAAAATTCTTCCAACATACTTAAGCATATACATACATCATAGTACCCTATAAACAAACATCCTTGTGGTCTTAACTCAACCCTAGCCCTAGGTTATGGCGTTGGACGAAACCCTAAGGAAACCTAGGTCCATGGAAAACTTCATATGAATCACCTATATCATCTCATACAAACATACAATGCCATAGAAAACATTTGATCCCATAATTAAGGTTAACCCTAATCCTTTAACCCTAGATTTGCTCTTGGCCGAAACTCAAAGGTTCCCTAAAATTCATAAAAATATTCTTAAAACACAATTACTATCCATCATGTCATAGGGGAACCAAAATTTACATGTTGAATGGTTAGATCAAGGTCCAACCATGGCTTAGGGTTCTTGGCCAAAATTCATAAGGCTATTAATCATGTCAAAATTCATGTGAATCACTACTAACATCACTTACATCATGAGAAGACATAAAAACCATCATTTGAGAATTAAAAAGCTAATCCTAGCCATGAAACTTGAAGGTGGCCGAAACCCTAAGTCCTTCTTCATGGATTTTCATCTTAGATCTCAAACCAAAAAGCTTAGATCATATCCATATCAAGAAAACCATTACACCACAGGTGAGGGGGTCTTACCTTGGGTTATCTTGGTTTTTAGACCTTAAAAGGAAAGATGATGAAGACCTTGTTCTCCCTTGATCACCCTTAGCCCTTTGCAACCTTGTACAAACCTTGGATCTTGGAAGAGAAACCCTCTTGTGAAGCTTTTCCAAAGGGAAACCTCTCCTTGAGGTTTCGGCTAGGATGAGGAAGGAAGAGGGAGAGGGAAGGACTTGGTGGAAGAAGAGAAGTAACCCCCCATGCCCTCTCTTTATACCCCTTTAAGGAGGCAAGTGAAGAGTCATGGTGGATGACTCTTCATTTTCCTTAAGCCTTAACCAAAATCCACTTCATTCTCAACTAGCACTCCCTTGCTAGGTGAATTGGTTAGAGCATGCATGGTTGTACAAGAGGTCTAAGGTTTAATCCTTGGTGCATGCACTAATTTTTATATTTTATTTTTATTTTATTCCCTATTATTTCGAAAATCCCTTAAAAATTCTCCCATAATTATGTTGATATTTCCCATTAAAACCTCTTTATATTTATATTAATTTTTACCTAAAATTTACCAATAATTATGGTACTAGGAAGCCCATATAAAGCTCATTAGTGCTTATTTTTCTCAATTTAAATGAGAAAATATGGATTTCTAGGCTAAGATTTGTATTAATATTTCTAGGTCCCTCGGAAAATTACATAGTCATGCTCAATATTTTAAAGAAAATATTATGAGAATTTTCCGGGTCGTTACAATCCCCCATACCTCATGAAAGTTCATCCTCGAACTTAGAATAGCTCCGGGTACTTGCACCTCATCTCGTCCTTGCATTCCCAGGTAGCTTCCTCGAACCGTTGACTTTGCCATAGGACCTTGACTAAGGGTACCTCCTTACTCCTTAGCTTCTTGATTTCCCGATCCAAGATCTGAATAGGTCGGCTCTCAAAACTTAGTCCTCCTGAACTTGTACTGTCTGTGGCTCGATCACTTGGTCTGTGGTTAGAATACATTTCTTGAGTAACGACACATGAAATATGTTATGGATAGCCGACATCTCTTGAGGCAGCTCTAATTCATATGCCACCTTGTCGATTCTTTTCAGAATCAGGTACGGCCCCACATATCGCGGACTTAATTTTCCCTTCTGCCCAAATCTCGTTACCCCTTTCATAGGAGCCACCTTGAGAAATACCAGATCTCCAACCTCAAATTCCAGTGGCCTACGCCGAACATCTGCATAATTCTTCTACCGGCTCTGAGCAGCTTCAATCCGTTGTCGAATGTTCTGTATAGCTCGGGTGGTGTCGTCGATGAGATCCGTCTTGAACCCCATTTCCTTCTTTTCACCCCCTTCGTACCAACAAATTGGAGGCCTACCTCTCCTCCCGTACAAAGTTTCATAGGGTGCCATTCCGATAGTAGCCTGGTAGCTATTGTTGTTCGTGAATTCCGCCAAACATAGATATCGGCACCAACTTCCTTTGAAGTCCAGAGCACAAGCTCTCAACATATCCTCCAATACCTGATTCACTCGTTCTGTTTGCCCGTCAGTCTGAGGGTGAAAAGCGGTACTGAACCGTAGTTTAGTGCCAAGAGACCTCTGAACACACTCCCAAAAATGTGAGGTGAAACGACCATCCCTATCTGAGATGATGGTCTTGGGAACTCCATGAAGTCTAACTATTTCCTTAGCATATAATTGGGCCAATTGTTCAATCGAATAAGTCATCTTGATTGCTAAGAAGTGAGCTGATTTCGTCAACCTGTCCACTATTACCCATATCGCATCATATCCATTTGTAGTCCTGGGAAGTCCTGTGATGAAATCCATAGAAATATCTTCCCATTTCCATTCTGGGATTGGAAGTGGCTGCAGAACCCCGCCGGGTCACTGGTGTTCCGCTTTCACTCGTTGACAGGTCAGGCAAGTATTCACATGCTGTGCCACATCCCTCTTCATACCGGACCACTAGAATTTCTCTTTCAGGTCTTGATACATTTTGGTGGATCCTGGATGCATCAAATAAGGGGTTTCGTGAGCTTCTACTAATATTGCTCTTCGCAGCTCCGGATCCTTAGGGATACATAGACGATCCCTAAGATATAGTACTCCCCTGTCGGCGATACGAAAACCATCGCCCTTCCCTTCCAGGGTCTCCTGTTTGATTCTCTGCAGGTTCATATCACCATTTTGTTTTTCCAATATGTTCTCAAATAGCATCGGTGCCAGTGTCATAGTGGAAAGCCGTCCGGAGATGATTTCAACTCCAAAATTGACTACTTCCCTTCCGAGCAGCTGAGGTAATATAGATATGGACATCAAGGCTGCACTCGACTTCCAGCTGAGTGCATCGGCCACTTTGTTTGCCTTCCCTGGATGGTAGAAGATCTCGCAGTCGTAGTCCTTCACCAACTCCAGCCATCGGCGTTGTCGCATATTCAAGTCTTTCTGAGTGAAGAAGTATCGCAGACTCTGGTGATCTGTATAAATCCTGCACTGTGCCCCATACAGATAATGCCTCCATACCTTAAGAGCAAAGACCACCGCAACCAATTCCAGATCGTGAGTGGTGTAGTTCTGTTCATGTTCCTTGAGTTGCCTAGAAGCATACGTAATAATCTTACCACCCTGCATAAGTACAGCTCCAAGTCCTAATTTGGAGGCGTCACTGTACATATCGAAATTTTGATTACTTTCCGGAAGAGTAAGAATTGGAGCACTGGTAAGTCTCCTTTTTAATTCCAAGAAACTCCTTTCGCAGTTCTCCGTCCACTCGTACTTTTTATCCTTCCGGGTGAGAGCCGTTAGAGGAGCTGTAATTCTCGCGAAGTCCTCCACAAATTTCCGGTAATAGCCTGCCAGCCCAAGGAAGCTTATGATTTCATTGGCGTTCTTTGGCCAGCTCCAGTTATTCTCCGCTTCAACCTTTGTTGGGTCCACCATAACCCCGTCTTTGGAAATTATGTGGCCCAAAAAGCTTACTTGGTTGAGCCAGAACTCACATTTGGAGAATTTCGCATACAGTTGCTTTTCCCGAAGAATCTGTAATACTATCCTCAGGTGTTCGGCATGCTCTTCCTGGGTCCTCGAATAAATAAGGATATCGTCGATGAAGACGATCACAAATTTGTCGAGATAAGACGAGAATTCCCGATTCATAAGATCCATAAACATAGCAGGAGCATTTGTCACCCCGAAGGGCATAACCACAAATTCAAAATGCCCGTACCTTGTTCGGAAGGCCGTCTTCGGAATATCCTCCTGTTTTACTCTAACATGATGATAACCAGACCTCAGATCGATTTTTGAGAAAACGGTGGCTCCTTTCAATTGATCAAACATGTCATCTATCCTCGGGAGGGGATACCTATTTTTGATCGTCACGGTGTTCAAGGCTCGGTAATCTATGCACATTCGCATAGATCCGTCTTTCTTCTTCAGAAATAGTACTGGAGCTCCCCATGGGGAATGACTAGGGCGAATAAATCCCTTGTCCAGTACCTCCTGTAGCTGTTCTTGAAGCTCCTTTAGTTCAACTGGCGCCATACGGTAAGGTGCCTTGGAGATCGGGTTAGTACCAGGAATCAACTCGATCTCGAATTCCACCTCTCTATCAGGAGATAATCCTGGTAATTCATCTGGAAATACCTCTGGGTAATCACATACCACTCCGACATTCTCCAGCTTCTGGTTCTTCATTTGACTGGCATCAACCACATATGCTAGAAATCCAGTACATCTCTTGTCTAACATCTTCTGAGCTTGGAGAGTTGATAAACATTTCCTGGTTCTTTTCCTTGGCTCTCCAACGAATTCAAACATAGAACCTGCCTCAGGTCGAAAGACCACCCTTCGCTTACGGCACTCAATAGAAGCACCGTACTTACCCAGAAAATCCATTCCCATTATAACATCGTAATCTTGCATGTCGAGTACTATCAGATCGCAGTAGAGTTCTCTCTCGGCGATTCCGACCGGCACCGCACGCAGCACATGAGTGGATGTCATTACTTCTCCCGAAGGTAGGGTTGTTAAGAATCTGCAATCTAACACTTGCGGAAGCATATCTATCTTCTTGGTATATAGCACAGAAATAAACGAGTGTGTTGCCCCAGTATCAAATAATGCAGTAGCGTACTGACTGAAAATGAGTATCTGACCTGTGACCACCGTAGAAGCTTCCGCAGCATCCTCCTTGGTAATAGAGAAAACCCTGGCATTTGTCACTGTTGGGGAGGCCTCCAGCATTGGGGTACCTTCCAGCTCAGCTGGCATGTAGTGTAATTTCGCTGGTGCACCCTGGTACTAACCCAGTGGTTGGGGAGAGGCCTAGTTCTTGGTAGGGCAGTAAGCCGCCATATGCCCTTCCACACCACAGATAAAACACCGCTTCGTACCCTTGCGGCATTCCCCGGAGTGGTTTTTCCCGCATGTTGCGCATGGAGAAGGCTTGGTCTGTTTATTTGCTGGGCCCCCCTGAGAGTTGTTCCATGGCTTTCGTTTACCACTTTGATCTCCCTTCCAATTAGCGTGGGTGCTCTGGGACTTTTGACCTCTTTCATTCATCGCCTTCCTTTGCTGATTGATACTATTCAGATAGTGCTCAGTGAGTAGGGCACTACTAAACAGTTCCTCGGCGGTCTGGGGTCTGTTAACTCCGCCAGCCACGTTCAGGGCTATTTCAGGCCGTAGCATCTTCAGCATAAGTCGGACCCTCTCTTTCTCCGTGCGGACCAGCTCAGGGCACAGACGAGCCAGTCGATTAAATTTCTTCACGACTTCATTGACCGAGAGGTTGCCCTGCCGGAATTCCGTGAACTCGTCGTAGTGTTTGTTTGTGACCCGCATATTGAAGAATTCTTCAAAGAATTCCAATTCGAAATCTGACCATGCCATCTGGTTCACCTGTCTCTTGGTCTTGACCCTTTCCCACCACATTCTGGCATCCCCAGAAAGGCAGAATGATGCACACTTGACCTTCTCATGCTCAGGCCAGTCCAGCAGTTCCAGTGTACTTTCCATCGTCTTGAACCACGCCTGGGCGTCCCATGGTTCGCCAGCACCCGTGAAATTTTCCGGTTTTAGCCTCAACCACTGGATCTGATAAGCCTCCTGTCGTGCCACAGTGGTCGAGCCTGTCAGGGGAGTTTGCGTAACCGTAGGCGCCACGGGTATAGCAGTCTGATTCGCTGGTGGGGTAGTAGAATTTTCCTGTTGGTTCATTAGAGTATTAATGGTTTGCTGCTGCTCCATGACTTGACGCTGAAGTTGGGTCACTAATAGCACCAGATTAGGCGGGGAGTAGTCTCATTAAGTCGGTTACTCTGTCTTCTAGCCATGCTTTCCTTCATAGAGGATAAGTATAGTTAATGTGTGTTATTGTTATCCCTACCCCATATTGAATTCTAAATTATTTTGATACAATAAAAACTAAATAAATCATCATCCATACTTGCATATTCTAGACATAAGATATACACAAAAGTACTTACTTGGAAGCGGCAGGAAGAAGTCTTGATGAGTGTGTAGTGAGATGACAACAGCTCTGATACCAACCTGTAACGTCCGCTTTTTTTTCCTAAGCGGCGTTACGCTAAACATACATGTGCATATGTAACATCTTAATGCAGTGGAATAACTAGTACTTAAATCATATACACATGTCTGGGTTATCATTCATGGACATGGTGACATTATACTTAACATATTACTAGCATACCTAGCATCATGACATCAATTTTCCATAACTTATTCATAAGCATTTCAGGTAACATATTATCAGCAAGCATAGCATCATGATATCAACTTTCCATGACTTATTCATAAGCATTTCAGGTAGCAAGTAATTTATCCATAACTTCACGAATAGTAGGTTGTTTCTTAGGCATAATTATCATAAGTCGAGCATAACCCAAAGTAAGCATTGTCAGATCATAAAACATGCAATAAGTGAAATGAGAGGGTTTCTTGGCCATGTTACTACTACACATCCATGTACTAGCCTCTCCTGCTGTTTCCCTTAGAAATCTCTTGCTTGATCTGCGGTATAAGAAAATAAGACTATAAGCACGGAGGCTTAGTAAAACCCTTTTCCTACTCACAAAATCCATACGTCGTATAAACATGAACATCATGCTTCAATCCTACATATCATAGCATACTTCTTATCATGAACATCTACACAATCATGGCATCATCGTTTTAGCATAAACATAAATAAAATCATAGCATCCGAATTTAACATGTACATAGATATCGTGGCATCATACTTAAACATTAGCATAAATGAAATCATGGCCTCATAACTTAGCATAAACATAAACATAATCATGGCATCATAATTAACATGAACATAAACATATCCTAATTAACATGAACATAAACATAATCATGGCATCATAATTAACATGAACATAAACATAGTCATGACATCATAATTAACATGAACATAAACATATCCTAATTAACATGAACATAAACATAATCATGACATCATAATTAACATGAATATAAACATAGTCATGAGATCATAATTAACATGAACATAAACATAATCATGGCATCTTAATTAACATGAACATAAACATAGTCATGGCATCATAATTAACATGAACATAAACATAATCATGGCATCATATTATCATGAACATAAACATAATCATGTCATCATAATTAACATGAACATAAACATAGTCATGGCATCATAATTAACATGAACATAAACATAATCATGGCATCATAATTATCATGAACATAAACATAATCATGGCATCATAATTAACATGAACATAAATATAGTCATGGCATCATAATTAACATGAACATACTTTGCATTATCATACTTTGCATAAACATACTTTTCATAAACATAATGCATAACATGAATGGATGCATGGGCAAATGCATATATCATAAGGATGCTTAGTTTAAAATCATACTTTTCATTACTTAAACATAATCATAACATTCATTAGGGCCCTGGCTTGTACCACATTCATTCATCATATGCGCGCATCCCTAAGTAAATACGAGGTAGCTAATCTCGACCTATTAGGGTAAGTACAGCTTCATCGGTAGTCCCGAACCGTAAGGACAGCTTCATCGGTAGTCCCGAACCGTGGACAGCTTCATCAGTAGTCCAGAACCGTGGACCTTATTCAGGTCTGGTACAAGCCCATTCTTAAAAATAAAATACTTTCACATGTTTCTTCATTCATACAACATTCATAGCATATTCATTCATTCTTAATGCTTAACATCATCATTATGCCATATAGGCATGAATCTTATCTTCATTCATCATTTTCATTCCATATCATCATTATGCCTTGAAGGCATAAACTTTAACTTCATTCATCATTTTCATTCATAACATGACATGCATACATATCATTCATAAATCATGGCGTGCATACATATCATTCATATCTCATGGCATACCTACATAATTAGCATCTTAATTCATAAAAACATACATGGTCATGGTACATGGAAAAACATGCCTAGATCCTTTCATACATGATACATTTCCTTAGGTTCATGGCACATGGTCTAAACATTTATGAATCATCATAACAAGTGACCTAACATACAATTCATGACCCATAAGCTAGGGTTTTCATTGGCATAAAATTCTTCCAACATACTTAAGCATATACATACATCATAGTACCCTATAAACAAACATCCTTGTGGTCTTAACTCAACCCTAGCCCTAGGTTATGGCCTTGGCCGAAACCCTAAGGAAACCTAGGTCCATGGAAAACTTCATATGAATCACCTATATCATCTCATACAAACATACAATGCCATAGAAAACATTTGATCTCATAATTAAGGTTAACCCTAATCCTTTAACCCTAGATTTGCTCTTGGCCGAAACTCAAAGGGTCCCTAAAATGCATAAAAATATTCTTAAAACACAATTACTATCCATCATGTCATAGGGGAACCAAAATTTACATGTTGAATGGTTAGATCAAGGTCCAACCATGGCTTAGGGTTCTTGGCCGAAATTCATAAGGCTATTAATCATGTCAAAATTCATATGAATCACTACTAACATCACTTACATCATGAGAAGACATAAAAACCATCATTTGAGAATTAAAAAGCTAATCCTAGCCATGAAACTTGAAGGTGGCCGAAACCCTAAGTCCTTCTTCATGGATTTTCATCTTAGATCTCAAACCAAAAAGCTTAGATCATATCCATATCAAGAAAACCATTACACCACAGGTGAGGGGGTCTTACCTTGGGTTATCTTGGTTTTTAGACCTTAAAAGGGAAGATAATGAAGACCTTGTTGTCTCTTGATCACCCTTAGCCCTTTGCAACCTTGTACAAACCTTGGATCTTGGAAGAGAAACCCTCTTGTGAAACTTTTCCAAAGGGAAACCTCTCCTTGAGGTTTCGGCTACGATGAGGAAAGAAGAGGGAGAGGGAAGGACTTGGTGGAAGAAGAGAAGTAACCCCCCATGCCCTCTCTTTATACCCCTTTAAGGAGGCAAGTAAAAAGTCATGGTGGATGACTCTTCATTTTCCTTAAGCCTTAACCAAAATCCACTTCATTCTCTAGTAGCACTCCCTTGCTAGGTGAATTGGTTAGAGCATGCATGGTTGTACAAGAGGTCCAAGGTTCAATCCTTGGTGCATGCACTAATTTTTATATTTTATTTTTATTTTATTCCCTATTATTTTGAAAATCCCTTAAAAATTCCCCCATAATGATGTTGATATTTCCTATTAAAATCTCTTTATATTTATATTAATTTTTACCTAAAATTCACAAATAATTATGGTACTAGGAAGCTCATATAAAGCCCATTAGTGCTTATTTTTCCCAATTTAAATGAGAAAACATGGATTTCTAGGCTAAGATTCGTATTAATATTTCTAGGTCCCTCGGAAAATTACCTAGTCATGCTCAATATTTTAAAGAAAATATTATGAGAATTTTCCGGGTCGTTACATCAACGACGCAAAGATACAACTAACCAATTATCGAAAACCAACGATTATGCATCTACACTACAAGGTAGGATATTTCTAATGTCAAATAAACCTAAGTGTGTTTAATGAATCTCTAAGTACTCGCGTACAAGTGGTACTTTACAGAATAGAAATTCAATAGGAGACTGTACGGATACGGAATTTCGAATACTCGAAGATCAACGAAGCAAGGTATCAACGACGACATAAAATAACAACAACAAGATCAAGGTCAAGTAGACCTATAAAAACATAATAAGCCATGCATTAAGATAAACGAATTACAGAAGTACAAAGGAGAAGTATCCACCTTTTATGTAGAAGTTCGTAAACAAGAAGAACCTCTCACGATCGACCGTGCGAGTCCAAAGTCAAGGTCCTGTATCAAGGATATAGTGTCGCCATTTATAAAATTAAATACTTAGCTAAACTACATATAAACATAATTTGGATATGTCCTAATTACAATATCTATTTAACTAAATTGTAAATAACAATAAGTTCTTTCTTGACTTAATTATCAAAATTAAATTATTAGGTTAATTCCCCAATTAACCTAAGAAACTCCCACGAACTACAACCCAATCCTCGAACTCCAACAATACTAGTTTCATAGTGATCAAGATCAACTCCCAAGCTACGACTCATGTTTGATCACATGGTATAAACAAGATAGCAACCCAAAAACCACACACATGACAATTCACCGCCACACGAATCTAAGGGTAGAGAGTTCGATAAGGCTCAAAGATACAAACCACATAATAACAATCAATAACCCATCCAACATCTAAACTCTAAAACACTCTCACAACTTAAATACTGACTTTAAGAAATCATCGCAATTCCAACTCATTCTTCCCAAGCCCATGGTTGCTTATGGTAACCTTATCACAACAAAACCAATGCAAAACTTTACACTGTACTGAACCAATTCATCTGCACAAGCATCCCAAAATCAACCCAGAACAATAGCTATTACAGATCAATTGAACATGCCAAAACCAAAACACAACCTACTACATCCAGAATCTGATCACAATGTTGGGCCTCCATCTCTCCCCCTCATCGTGTTGGAAATAGAACTCTAGCAGAGAGCTAAGTATCGGATAGTCAAAATAACATCCAATGTCCAAGCATATGAAACCCGAGAGTCTGAAATGAAAGACCTGATGCGGAGGAAGACCGTCGCTTGATGTTGATAGTTTCCTGGCAACTTTCACTTCTCAAGAGTCGGTGACGGCTTCACGTGAGGGCAGCAACGTCTCCTTCGTGTTGACCGAAGAAGAAGAAGGAGAAGGAGAAGTTAGGGTTTGCGGCGGTGGCGACGAGGAACCCACTCGCTGCGCGTCGGGGGCTGAGCCTATCAAGGGAAAACTAACTTGAGGGAGGAAATTTTAGGGCTTTATAAGGTTTTTGGCATTTTGCTAATAAGCCCTCCAATTTCGGTATTTTCCTACTAGGTCCCTAGTTTTCAGATTTTTCGTTTTTAACCCTTAAATTTCTAAAATTTAACATTCTTCCCCACTAACAAAAATTTGGTCCCCAAATTTAGCTAGTAAATCACAACAAATACTAGTTAACCACAACATGTACCAGTCAACAACAACAAATATCAACATCCTATATCAACAAGTAGATATAATATAAACATTGAATGCAACAAACAATGCAACTCAACTATACACACCTCAAGTAAATAGATGAGGATAGCGAGCTCTGATCGTAGCCTCGAGCTCCCAAGTAGCTTCCTCATCAGAGTGGTGCTGTCAACTAACTTTGACCAACCGGACTGTCTTGTTCCTCAACCGGTGCTCCTTACGGTCCAGAATCCGCATAGGCACCTCCTCGTAGGTCGCGTCTGGCTGAAGTGTGACCGGCACCTTCGACAACACATGTGCAGGATCTGGTACATATTTTCTCAGCATGGAAACATGGAACACATCGTGAACACCAGCGAGAGACGGTGGTAATGCCAGACGATAAGCTACTGCTCCAATCCATTGCAAAATCTGAAACAGTCCAATGTAACGCGGAGCTGGCTTACCTCGCAAACCAAACCTCTTCACCCCTTCACCTGCTGGCACACCAGATATCTAGCAACAAAATTTGTGATATCTTTCTTCATACCATTCCACCAGTAGGAACGTCTCAAATCTCGGTACATACGGGTTCCGTCTGAATGTATAGCAAGCTGAGATCGATGAGCCTCCTGAAGCAACTCCTCCATGATCGGATGTGACTTAGGTACGCACAATCACCCTCAGAAATATAGAATACCCTCATTATCTCGTGTAAAGTCAGTATGCTGCTCTGAGGCTATCTGGCTGCCTAGGAACTGCAGATGCTGATCAATAGCCTGAGCCTCTCTGATCCTCATCCTGATCAAAGACTGAGCAACCATAGCCTGAGCCTCTCTGATCCTCGTCCTGATCAAAGACTGAGCAACCATGGTCACCAACAACCCTTTCTCTATCTGACCCAGCTCCTCTAGTTCCAAATCTGAGAAGCTCAGAACTAAGTCTGTGACTATAACCCAGTGACAAGCCAGAACACTCCGAGATTTTCGTGTCAGTGCATCAGCAACCACATTAGCTTTCCCTGGATGGTAGCTCATAGTACAGTATAAGCTTTCAAGAATTCCATCCATCTCCTCTGATGAAGTTTAAGCTCCATCTGAGTGAATAAATAGTTGAGGCTCTTGTGATCCGTGAAAATCTCGAACGTGACGCCGTAGAGATGATGTCTCTATATCTTCAGTGCAAAAATAATGGCTGCAAGCTCTAAATCGTGAACTGGATAGTTCTTCTTATGCTCCTTCAACTGACGAGAAGCGTAAGAGACCACCCATCCATGTTGCATCAAAACTGCACCCAAACCCTGATGAGACGCATCAGTGTAGAATACGAAACCGTCCTCGCCTGAAGGTAACACCAATATAGGAGCATACACCAATCACCGTTTGAGCTCTTGAAAACTGGTCTCGCAAGCGTTTGTCCAAACTAATGTCACGCCTTTTCTGGTCAGACGTGTCAACGGTGAAGCGATGCTGGAAAACCCCTCAACAAATCACTGATAATAACCAGTCAATCCGAGAAAACTAAGCACCTCCTGAACTGACTTCGGTTGCTTCCAACTGGTGACAGCCTCGATCTTCTGGGGATCTATGAAGATACCTCTACTTGAAACAACGTGTCCGAGAAAACCCGCAGAAGACAACCAGAAAGCACATTTGCTGAACTTCGCATACAACTTCTCCCGTCGGAGTGTCTCTAGGGCAATGCGAAGGTAGCGCACATGTTCCTCCTCGGAACGGGAGTAAATCAGGATGTCGTCGATGAAAACAATAACGAACTGATCCAAATACTCCATAAAGACCCGATTCATCAGATCCATGAATACTGCAGGAGCATTGGTAAGCCCAAATGGCATTACCAAAAACTCATAATGTCCGTACCGGGTGCGAAAAGTTGTCTTTTGGATATCTGAATCTCTGATCCTCAATTGGTGGTCTCCTAACCGCAAATCAATCTCGGAATACACTAAGGTATCCTTCAACTGATCAAACAAATCTTCAATACGAGGTATGGGATATTTGTTCTTGATGGTCACTACATTTAACTGCCTGTAGTTGATGCATAACCTCATAGAACCATCTTTCTTCTTTATGAATAGAACTGGCAAACCCCATGGAGATACGCTAGGACGGATGAATCCCCTGTCAAACAACTCTTGAAGTTGGACCTTTAGCTCGTCCAACTCCTTAGGCGCCATACGATACGGAGCCTTTAATGCCGGCGCAGTCCCTAGAATCAACTCGATTATAAACTCGACTTGCCTTCTGGGAGGCAAACCAAGAAGCTCCTATAGAAATACGTCCGAAAATTCTCGAACCACTAGAGCATCCGAGAGCTGCGGCCAACTGCTGTCATCATTGCTGATCAATGACAATAGAAAACTCTGATATCCATGCGACATAAACTTCTGAGCTTGAAGTGCAGAGATAATAGAAATCCCGTCATCTCTAGTGCCAATGAATTCCCATGAGGGTTGGTTCAAAAGCCGAAATGTGACCACCCTCGCTTGGCAATCAATTGTGGCATGATAAGCCGCCAATGAGTCCATAACCAGAATAATGTCAAACTCTACCATCTCAAGAACTGACTGATCCACGGTGAGAGTATAATTGCCGAAGTCATAAGGACACGCCTTGACTTCCTGCGTGATATCCAATACCTCACCGGATGGCAGAGACACTGATAGACGTTGTGATCTAAGGGTAGGCAACCTACTGATCTTTCCCATAAACAACTATGATATGAAAGAACTAGAACTACCGGTATCAACAAGCAATTCAGCAGGAAATGCATAAACTGAAATCATAACACGGATGACCGATCAATCGGCCCATTATGCCTCCTCTCGGGTGACTGCATAAACTCGGCATGTCTCTGGAGTTGGAGGTGGCAACGCTAAAATTGGGTGCGGCTGAGAAAATGAAGGTCTAGCAGTCTGCTGGTGCTGATATCTAGAAGGCCCAACCGATTGTTGAGACTGATAACCCGAAGCTCCAGCCAACTGCTGATGCTGATATACTGTAGGCTAGTATGCTGGGCATGGTTGCTGATAGTACGACCCTGCCCCAGAATACTGAGGCGCTACAAGTGAGGGGTACTCGTGCCCAAGCATACAATAAATCTGCACTGGTGGTGCAACTGCCTGCTGACGTCCTGTCTGTTGTTGTACTCTGAGTTGTTTGCTTTCCTTTCTTCTTATCACCATGCAACTGATGCTGGATCATCTCGATGTGTAGAACTCGATCCAGAGCCTCTCGATAAGAAGTAGGAGCTCATCCAGACATGCGTAACTAGATATATACAACTAAGTCCAACGTGAACTGTGTCGTCCGCTCCTCCTCTGTAACCACCAACTGAGGACAAAACTCCGCCAGGTGATTAAATTCAGCCTCATACTCCAGAACTAAGTGGTCTCCCTGATGGAGAGCAACAAACTCCTACCGTCGAGCCATACGAAATGCGACAGGATAATATTTGGCCTCAAATTCTTCACGAAAAGTAATCCAAGAAATTGGTCGTCCACCAATAAGCATGTTCTGCATATTCCACCAAGTGACGACCTAATCTCGAAGGTGATATGTAGCCAACTCCACTTTCTCTATGTCAGTGAGGGTCATATAGCTGAAGGTGCCCTCCAATGTCTCCATCCAGGCACGAGCAGCATACGGATCTGGTTCCCCATGGAACAGTGTGAACCGACCCTTCACAGACGCTGCCAACAACGAAATCTGAGCTTTGTCCAGAAGCCAACCGGCTTGGGCAAGGGGTACCACCGATGGCACTCCAGGAACTGCCATTGGTGGCACTGATGGACCTGCCTCTGATGGTATGATTAGAACCGCTGTCGGATAAGGAGGAGGTACTTTCAGTGGTGGCGGTCTCCGCTCACCCAAAGGGTCCAGGTGAGCTGATCCCCGACCAGTCGGCTCCACACTGGTGGGCCTCTGAACCTCCTGATATGTGCCTCCCTTGGCCTCCTCTGGCCTCCCCCGTGACCGTTGTCAATGACCATGAGCACGGGGTGGAGACAACTCAATACGACGAGACATACCTGTTAACAAAACCAACACACATCATTTAGATATAAATTTATCAAAATTTAAAACCAACTTACTTCTAGTTTGCCGGGAGAGATCTTGACGCTGCTAGGTCCCAAAACACAACCATACCGAACCATGTCAAGAAAATGACTCCGCAAAAATACAACCAAATCCGTAAAATACAGATTAACCTCGTAAAACAACTCCACAAACCCATGGACACCAAAACATCCCAAAACATGGCTCTGATACCAAAAATTGTCACGTCCCAGAGGCACATGCTGACTTGAAAATCAGGCAACATCTCCCCTGTACGGCGGACAAGTTGGGACATATACTATATCATCTCATCAATATAGCTTAGCCACATAAGGCTAGCATCACAAAAATAAGAAAAAAATAAACACAACCACACAATTTATAATAATTGGATGGCTCAACCATCACAAACAAGAAAAAAAAGAATACTCCAAAGAACATCCACAAGAAAACATACCAGCAAAATACGAAATAAACAGAACTCTTCTAAGACAATTATCGAACTAATAAAACAAATCCAGTCTTGGAAATGAAAATGTGGAAACAATGAAATTGCAAAAATAAAGTACTGCAATAATAACCCAATATGGAAACAAAACTCGAAAACGTGGGACTGACAACTGAATCCTCTCCTGGCTCCAAGTAATGCAACTACCTATTACCTGAAATAAAAATAGGAAGCAGGGGTGGTGTGTCTTGGCAAACTTAGTGGGTATAAGAATAAACAATAACATGGCATAACCAAGCTGTAAAAGTAAAGAAAATAACTGGTACAATCTCTAAAAATATAAGAATATCTAAACATGTATAAGATATCAAAAAAACATGGCACAAAGAAAAATGGCAACTAAGCATGTACGAACAAAACCTCATCATATCACCATATCAAAATATACATGCATGTCAACCAAACGCAGTAAACATAGCTCATATAAATGCTGGCGAGCCAACTGCTCCAAACCCCGATATATAGGGGGAGCTATCAATAGCTCTAATGCTGGGGAGCCAACTGCTCCAAACCCTGATATATAGGTGGAGCTATCAACATCTCTAATGCTAGGGAGCCAACTACTCCAAACCCCGATATATAGGGGGAGCTATCAACAGCTCTAGTATCCCTCGAAAACAACGGTGAGGGTGTTACTGCTTGCCTTGCAACATGTGTGGCATAACAGGACAGTTGCTCGCACTTTAGCAACT
This sequence comes from Boesenbergia rotunda, assembly GCA_024364735.1. Classification (NCBI taxonomy): domain Eukaryota; kingdom Viridiplantae; phylum Streptophyta; class Magnoliopsida; order Zingiberales; family Zingiberaceae; genus Boesenbergia; species Boesenbergia rotunda. The sequence continues at coordinate 526,715 of JAGFNQ010004717.1, forward strand.
ACCACGATAACAAATGGTTGAGTGAATTGAGCAACTAAATGACTAACGACGGCTTAATCATATAGAAGCCCAACAGTCGTTAGTATGCAACGTGCAGGTATGGTGCATGCTACAAGATGCACGAACAACCCGAAAACAACGATGCAACAAAATCCAACAAGTATCAAAGACGCAAAGATACAACCAACCAATTATCGAATATCAATGATTATGCATCTACACTACAAGATAGGATATGTCTAATGTCAAATAAACCTAAGTGTGTTTAATGAATCTCTATGTACTTGCATACAAGCGGTACTTTACAGAATAGAAATTCAATAGGAGACTGTATGGATACGGAATTTTGAATACTCGATGATCAACGAAGCAAGGTATCAACGGCGACATAAAATAACAACAACAAGATCAAGGTCAAGCAGACCTATAAAAACATAATAAGTCATGCATTAAGATAAATGAACTACACAAGTACAATGGAGAAGTACTCGCCTTTTATGTAGAAGTTTGTAATCAAGAAGAACCTCCTACGATCGACCGTGCGAGTCCAAAGTCAAGGTTCTGTATCAAGGATATAGTTTAGTCATTTATAAAATTAAATACTTAGCTAAACTACATATAAACATAATTAGGATATGTCCTAATTACAATATCTATTTAACCAAATTCTAAATAACAATAAGTTCATTCTTGACTTAATTATCAAAATTAAATTATTAGGTTAATTCCCGAATTAACCTAAGAAACTCCCACGAACTACAACCCAATCCTCGAACTCCAACAATACTAGTTTCATGGTGATCAAGATCAACTCCCAAGCTACGACTCATGTTTGATCACATGGTATAAACAAGATAGCAACCCAAAAACCACACACATGACAATTCACCCCCACACGAATTTAAGGGCAGAGAGTTCGATAAGTCTCAAAGATACAAACCACATAATAACAATAAAAAACCCATCCAACATCTAAACTCTAAAACATTCTCACAACCTAAATACTCACTATAAGAAATCATCACAATTCCAACTCATTCTTCCCAAGCCCATGGTTGCTTACGGTAACCTTATCACAACAAAACCAATGCATAACTTTCCACTATACTGAACCAATTCATCTGCACAAGCATCCCAAAATCAACCCAGAACAATAGCTATTATAGATCAATTGAACATGCCAAAAACACAACCTACTACATCCGGAATCCGATCACAATGTTAGGTCTCCATCTCTCCCCCTCATCGTGTTGGAAATAGAACTCTACCAGAGAGCTAAGTATCAGGATAGTCAAAATAACATCCATTGTCCAAGCATATGAGACCCGAGAGTCTGAAATGAAAGACCTGATGCGGAGGAAGACTGTCGCTTGATGTCGGTAGTTTCCTGGCAACTTTCCCTTCTCAACCGTCATAATCATTCACATTGAGTAACTGAAATCTCGGGAAAAAAAGAATCAACTAATAATAAGAATTAAACATAACAATATATTGACATTCTACTCCGCCACAAATAATTCTACAGAATAATAATGAAATATGCTCTCTCTCTTTTTTTTTTAATTTTGGTACATAGTGATGAAATTGACAAGGAATAACTATTCTAATTGTTGTTCCAATAGGAATATCATAAGAAACAGAGATTTATTGATCAAAAATATGCATGCATGGAAAATATATAAAAAAGAAAGTTAGGCATGAACTCGTATCAATTTCAGTTTCCAATCAACTCAGATCGAGCGACAAGACACCTCAGGAATCAATGGTTTCGAGAATGTAAAATTTGTTTGAATTGTATGGTTAAAAATTTATTACTTTCATTTTCTATGTAATTTAATTGTAACTTAATTCGAATTAATATATATCAAAATAAGAGAGATTATAAATATCCCGGATAAATTTTGATGTGGTCAACTAAGTCAAGTTAGGTCCTGTTGGTATTTGATCCCTGTCTCTAAGTATATAGGAACTTTGGAGTACAAAAAATTGAGCGAAAGACACAGCGTACGAAAAGGATGACAAGGAAAGAGACTTGGCTGGCTCGGTGCATTTGAGAGACGTGGAGGTCTGCGGAAGAGTATACTAGTGGAGTGAGAAGAACACACGTGACATCCGAGGGACGAGAAGCCGGGAGGAAGCACGCTCGTGGAGAAAGCCAGAAAAAGGTTTAGGTGAGCCTAACTCTGGAATGCCCGAGATCACCAAGAAGCCCAACACTAGAAGACTAGTCAATGGGATGTGGACTAGTCAACCCGGGAACTGGAGTCAAACTTGGGCACCCGTGAATGGGGGCGCCCCCATAGACTCGGGCGCACGTGTTCCTGGGCGCCCGAAACGATTCGAGCGCCCATGTGATCATAGTTCATCCAAAATGTAATCGTTCTGTGGCCGTTGCAATGTGGATAAGTCATGACCACGTGTCAAGCGCCTGTGTGCACTCGGGCACCTGAGAAGCGCCATGTCAACTTCGATAAAGTTTCACAGAGACTATAAATAGATTCCTAAACTCAGTTTATTTCGTTCATTAGAATTGTAAACGAATTTCTACTGTGCTTTCTCTGTTTCTTTTTGAGTTCAAATTATGTAAAAGGCTTCTCTGCCACAAGGAATACATTTGGAATTGAGCTTGTCATTGCCTTGGATTAACAACAATCCTAATTAGCAACAATCATAATTTTAGTAGTTAATATTTATTTATGTTATTATTTTTGCTTGTGAACTTGTTAAATACCGAAAATTAGGGGGAAATTTAAAAATTAGGGGTCTAGTTGGAATTATCCAAACATGGAGGGACTTTTTGTAAAACTGCCAAAAACATTAAAAATCCTAAATTCCTCCCAAAATCCTATTTCCGCCGTTTCCTCCTTTCTCCCACTTCTTTCCGGACGTCGTAGCCACTCATCGCAACCCTAACCGCGCTCTTCTTCCTCGCGTGAGCAGCCGAGGACGACAAATCCTCCTCCTCGCGCGAGCAGCCTTTTCTTTCTGTGCAATCGGCGCAACTCCATCCACCGAGCATGCGACGGCAACGCTGTCCACGCCGTCACCGCTGGCGCGACTCTCTCCCTCGTGCGATCTCACTCGATTGACACATCATCGCCGATAAGAATTGGCTCTTCGATTGGGGTAGTGGATCTTTGGTTTAGTTAATTTCTTCCCTATTCCTGGATTTGCCGTATGTTGTGGAGGTGTGACAGAAATTATAAGCGCAATCTGTTGATGTGGTGTTTTTCCTTGCGTGAGATTTTGGTGTGGTGCCATGAGCAAGCGTTAAAGATTGATACTTTGTTTTTGTAGTGGATGAAGTTGTCTTGTGATATTCCCTTTTGATAAGTAGGAATAGAGTTGTAATGGCTGGGAAATGAGTTTTGTAAGGTTCTTATAATTGGATTTATGATGGTAAATTAAAACATTAGGCATTTGGTTAAAGCCTTTGGTAGAAACTTGGATAAGCTTGCCGTGTGTTTCATTTTCTTTGAAACTTGGTCTAGTTGTGGGAGGAGTTGATGCCTTGTTTGGTTGTTTTGATTTGGATATGTTCTATGGAGGTTATGTGTTCAAATTGGGTTTTAGATTTGCTATAACTTTTTATGGCATTAGGTGTTAGCTTAGATGCACCCATAACGTGGATTTCATTTAGGGTTAAGTGTAGGTTAAACCTAAAATAAACCAGTTGTATTTATGAGTAAATTAAATAGGTATTATAGTTAGGATTTATCTTAATCATATTTCATATTTTGTTTAGCTAATTTGTTAAGTTTATAATTAGCTAAATTTTATTAATTATACAGGACCTTGTTTTGGTACACACGGTTGATCGTGAATAGGTAATTTCGGGTACATTCTACATATAAGGCAAGTACTTCTCCTTTGTTCTCTAGTAGATCATTGATCTTTAATGCATGACTTGTTATGTCTGAATAGGTCTGCTTGACCTTGCTCCTTGTTGTTGTTTATTTTATATCGCCTATTGATACCTTTCTTGTTTGACCTTTGAGTTTAATCGAAAATTAGTATCCGTATAGTCTCTCGTTGATTTTTCATTTTGTAAAGTACCGCTCGTACGCGAGTACTTAAATTGTTCATTAAACACCACTAGGATGGATGACATTAGAGGCACCCTACCTAGTAGTTTAGTTGCATATTCGTTATTTTCTGCTTGTTTTTCTGGTTTGTTGTTTTTGTTGTTGCATCGTTGCTATTCGGTTGTTTGTCGTATTGGTATCATGCACCATACCTGCACCGTTGCATACTGACGACTGTTGGGCTTCCATATGGTTAAGTCGACATCAGTCATCTAGTTGTTTTGTCACTTAATCACTTGTTGTGGTAGTTGCTAGAGTGGGAGCAACCGTCTTGTTACACCACACTCGACCACTCACGTATAGTGGATTTTGGAGTTGTAGGCAAACAGTTGATACCCTCACTGTTGTTTCGGAGGGATATCAGAGCTGCTGATAGCTCCCACTATATATCAGGGTTTTGAAGTAGTTGGCTCCCCAACATCTTGTTCACTCAACCACATCTATCAATGGTATTCGTTAGAATGCGTACAGTTGTCACTGCCCTATGCATTCGGCTACCCAGATGTGATGTGTTGGTGGTTTTACTAGCGCCACGAGTGACACATGTCATTGCATCATATGCATCTATTGCATTTATACATTTTCTTGTGTTTGTTGCATTTATATGAGCTATGGTTGCTGCATTTAGTTGACATGCATGTTTGTTGATACTATGTTATCTTGTGTGTTTTTACGTTGTGTTACATATGATATGGTGTCCTCTATTTCCTAGAAACTGTACATTGTTGCTATCTACTGTTACATATATTTTTATGATACCATGTTATTGTCTACTCATATACCCACAGAGTCCGTCCGGACTCACCACCCCTGCCTCTTATTTTTGTTTCAGGTAACGGGTAGATGCATTACTTGGAGCCAGGAGACAATCCAGTTGTCAGTCCCACCGTGTCAATTCATTGGAGTTGTCTCAGGGTTTAATGGTTTTCTTTGCAGTTGCTTTATTTTCTGCACTTCGTGTGTTCCGTATTTTATTTAATTCCTAGACTAGTATTTATTTTTATTTATCCGGTATCATTTTAGCAGACTTTTATTTATATCTTGTTGGTCTGGTATGTTCGTTTCTTTTGGTATTCAGACTCTCTGCTATTTTAAATTTGCTTAAAAGATATTAACTGCGTGGTTGTGGATTTACTTACTATGTTGATGCCAGTCGTGTGTGGCTGAGCTATATCTATGTGGAGATTATGTATTATATGTCTCAACTTGTCCGCCGTACAGGGGAGATGCTGCCCGATTTTTGAGTAAGCATGTGCCTCTGGGGGTGTAACAATTTTTTATATCAGAGGCAAGTTTTTGAGATATTTTGGTATCTGTGGGTTCACGGAGTTGTTTTACGAGGTTAATCATTATTTTAGAGATTGGTTTATATTTTGGCATAGTCATTGTCTTGATATGGTTGTGTTTTGGGACTTAACAGCGACAAGATCTCTCCCGGCAAACAAGAAGTAAGTTGTTTTTAATTTTGATAAAATTATATTTAAGTAATGTTGTTGGTGTTGTTAACAGGTATGCCTCGTCGTATTGAGTTGTCTCCATCACGTGCGCGTGGTCGTGGACGACGATCACGGGGGAGGCCGAGAGAGACACGAGTCAGGTGGTTGAGAGGCCCACCAGGGTGGAGCTGACTGGTCGGGGATCAGCTCACCCGGACCTTTTGGGTGAGCTGAGACCTCCACCACTGAGAGTATGTCCTCCTTATCCAACAACAGTTCCAGTCGTACCATCAGAGGTAGATCCATCAAGGCCACCAATGGAAGTTCCTGGAGTGCCATCAGTGGTACCCCCTGTCTAAGCGGGTTGGCTTCTTAACAGAGCTCGGATTCCTTTACTAGCAGTGTCTGTGAAGGGTAAGTTCACACTTTTTCATGGAGAACCAAATCCGTATGCTGCTCGTGTGTGGTTGGAGACATTAGAGTGCACCTTCAAATCCGTATGCTTCTCATAATATTTTCTTAAAATATTGAGTATGTCTAGATAATTTTCCGAGGGACCTAGAAATATTAATACCAAATGTGGCCTAGAAATCCATATTTTCTCATTTAAATTGGGAAAACTAAGTACTAATGGGCCTTATATGGGTTTTTTAGTACCATAATTATTGGAGAATTTTAGGTAAAAATTAATATAAATATAAAGGGGTTTTAATGAGAAATATTAACATAATTATGGGGGAATTTTTAGAGAATTTTCGGAATTTTGGGGGAAAATAATAAAAATGAGGTGCATGGACCAAGGATTGAACCTTGGACCTCTTGTACAACCATGCATGCTCTAACCAACTCACCTAGCAAGGGAATGTTATGAGGGAATAAAGTGGATATTGGTTAAAGCTTAGAAGAAGATGAAAGGTCATGGAGAGACTCTTCATTTACCTCCTTAATGGGTTATAAAGAGAGGGGTTTGGGAGTTACCGTCTTCCTTCCATCAATTGCACTTTCTTTCCTCCTCCTTCCTCATCCTAGCCGAAACCTCAAGGAGAGGTTCTCCCTTGGAAAAGCTCCACAAGAAGGTCTCATCTCCAAGATCTAAAGGTTTTCTAAGGATACAAGGGCAAGGGGGTTCAAGTGTCCAAAGGATTTATAATTTCCTTCTCTTTTAAGGTTTAAAAATCAAGATCAACCAAGGTAAGACTCCCTCACCTGTGGTATAATAGTTCCTTATGTTTTTAGCATGATATATTGGTTGGTTTTTGGGATTTGATGTTGAAAGAAACAAAACCAAGAACCCTAGTCCTATGGGTTTCGGCCACTAGGATTTTAGGGTCCATGATGATGCTAAAAATCTTCATAATGTTGTTTAATGTGCTCTCATGATGTTTAGAGATTTAATATAATTTTTGAGAATTTTTGGGGTACCCTAGGATACCCTAGGGTTTCGGCCAACTTCAAGAACCCATGGGTAGGGTTGGGTCTAAAACTTCAAGTATGTGTTTTATGTATTATCATGTTATAAGGGAGATGGAGGATGATTTATATGAATTTTCACATGGCCTAGAGACCCTATAGGTTTCGGCCAAGACTTGATAATAGGGTAGAAAGTTAGGATTTATTTCAAGTAAGGGTCCCATTGGCCCTATGGTAAGGTATGTTAGGTGTTTAATGATTGATTGGGGATTTTAATGGAATTTTTCCATGCCCCCATGGCCTTCTAGGTTTCGGCCAACCCTAGGAAGGAGGGCTAAAGGTAGGGTTAACCCTAATCATGAGCCCTAATGGCTTCCTATGGTCTCATAAATGGTGTATGATTGTTCCTTTACCTTATGTTACCTTACATGTTTATGGAATTGATGGAACTCCACCTTATAGGTTTCGGCCAAGCCTTGTATCTAGGGTTTGGGGTGGAGTTAGGGTTCGAAGAATGATGGTTTATGCTTACCATGAAGTATATATATATCTATAGGTTCAAGCATGTGGTAGAAATCATGTTACCTATAACCCTAACCATAAGCACCATGTTTTATGTTATATGTTATGATTGGATGCCATGCTTAATAGGGTTTATTATGAATGCCTGATGTTTTATGCCATGTATATGAATGGTAGGTAGAATGTTATGGAAATCCTACCTATACATGCTAGAGATAGATACCATGCTTAGGCAAGAAATGCAATGTTTACCTTATGTATTATGATCATGCAAGCTCTATGTGGTAGGATAAATATCTATGAAAAACATGTCATGTTCGATGCAATGCTTACCTTATATGTTATGATCATGCAAGTACTAGGAATAGGAATGATGTTTAGGTATGCATGCCATGTTTTATGTATGAAGATGTATGACATGTTGTATGAATAATGATGCATGCCATGTTGTATGAATAATGATGCATGCCATGTTTATGAAAGAAGATGCATACCATATTTATGAATGAAGATAATGCTCATGCCTTCTAGGCATCATGATGCTATGCAATAAGTATGAACAATGAAAGGACAAGCATGTGTTAAGTCATGCTTTATGTAACATGGTTATGCTATGAATGTCTGATGAATGATGAAACATGTAAAGTATTTTACTTTATGAATGGGCTTGTACCGGACCGAAGTATGGGTCCAAGGGATGGGCACCTTAAGAACGCCCCGGTTATGGACTACCGACTATGCTGTCCACGGTTCTGGCACTACCGGAGCTGTGCAACATGGATGGGCTCCTTAAGAACGCCTCGGTTCGGGGACTACCGACTATGCTGTCCTTACCCTAGTAGGTCGGGGCTAGCTACCTCGGACTTGCTAGAGATGCGCGCTTATGATGTATGTATATGGTACAAGCCGGGGACCCCAATGATATGATGATTATGTTTAAGCATTTAAAAGTATGTTTTTAAAAGTTAAGCATCCTTATGTATATGCATTCCACTCAAGCATTCATTCATGTTATGCATTATGCTATGCTAATAATGTTTATGATTATGCTTCATGTTAAGAAATATGCATGAGAGTAAATGATCTATGTCATGATTATGTTAAGAAGATGCTCATATGCTAAGAATGTTTATTATGTTATGTTTATACCATGTATTATGCCATGCTAAGAATGTTTATTATGTTATGTTTATACCATGTATTATGTCATGCTAAGAATGTTTATTATGTTATGTTTATACCATGTATTATGCCATGCTAAGAATGTTTATTATGTTATGTTTATACCGTGTATTATGTCATGCTAAGAATGTTTATTATGCTATGTTTAAACCATGTATTATGCCATGCGAAGAATGTTGATTGTGTTTATGTCTATGCCATGTAGCATGTCATGCTTAGATTGTTTACTATGTTTACGTTTATGCCATGTTAGGAATGTTCACTTATGTTCATGTTCATGCCATGTCACGTATATAATAAGTGATTCAAGTTGTTCTGTTCTAAGTAGAGCACCAAGTATGTTAATGTTTCATGTGCTCATTATGAGATGATGAATGGTTTTGTGAGTAGGAAAGAGTCTTACTAAGCCTGTGTGCTTATAGTCTTATTTCCTTATACCGTAGATCATTCAAGGGGACAATGAGGAAGCAGCAGGAGGGCAAGAACGCATGTGTGTGATAGTGACTTGGCCCAGGAAATCATATGTTTATCGTTTATGCTAGAACTTTACTTTGGTCACTTATATGCTTGAATGCTTGAATAATGACTTATGGAACTCTATGATGTGATGTTAAGTATGACATGATATGATGTTAAGTATGAAGTCAATATGCCGAGTTTCCATGTCATTATGTTAAGGATGGTAGTAGGGCATGTATGTGTAAGAAATAAGTTATTCCGCTGCCTTATGATGTCTACATGCCCTAAGTATGTTAACGTAACGCCGCTTTACGAAAAAAAAAGCGGGCGTTACAGGAAAGCTGTCTTTTGGATATCTGAATCTCTGATTCTCAACTGGTGATATCCTGACCGTAAATTAATTTTAAAATACACTGAGGTATCCTTCAGCTGATCAAACAAATCTTCAGTACGAGGTAGGGGATATTTATTCTTAATAGTCACTACATTCAACTGCCTGTAATCAATACATAACCTCATAGAACCATCTTTCTTCCTTACGAACAAAACTGGCGAACCCCATGGAGATACGCTAGGATGGATGAATCCACTGTCGAGCAACTCTTGTAGCTGAACCTTTAGCTCGTCCAACTCCTTAGGCGCCATACGATACGGAGCCTTTGATGTCGACGTAGTCCCCGGAATCAACTCAATCATAAACTCGACTTGCTTTCTGGGAGGCAAACCAGGAATCTCCTCTGGAAATACTGTAATGACCCACCTTCTAGTACTAAGCTTTAAGGCGGATCGCTACTAACTAACTGACTAATTACGGATTTCTGATAATGCTGAACCAACTGGGAGAATTAAAAAAAAAATTACTTCGCTAGTTACTGAACTAACAATTCATAATCATGTTTAAAGTACTAACCAGCCAAAATAAAACAAAAATATTAATTTTATTAGCTTGGCCAGGATTCGATCCCCCAACCACTACATTGCATGACTAAAGCAATAACCAGTTGCTCTACACCACTTTTGTTTTACACAGCACCAGTCGACTGTTATATAGGCCAGTCGACTGGTCGAGCCACAGAATGTTTCTGTGCCCGACACCAGTCGACTGGTGTTTTCCCAGTCGACTGGTAGTTCTGAAAACCCAGATTTCAGAGTTTCAGAATGTGCCAATTTCGACCTACTTCATACCAAATGCTCCATAAATTCATATCTAAGCTTCCTAACAGGCCTACAATGATTCTAGGGCATTTGATACATGTTTTTGGAGGGTTTCTAGCAGGAATAGCAACTTAGAAATCATAAAAGCGACATGTAGAAGCATAAACATGAATGTGCCAAGTTTGTATCAACTTCTTATTGTAACTATTCATTTCTCATATCTAAAAGCATCCTTAGCTACTACATGTCATTCTATATAGTGCATTAATCTTAGAACAAGCATATCCTAAGAAGTTAGCATGTAAATAAGAAGTATCAAGTTCCTACTCATAAAGCTTAAGCATGGATCTAAATTACCATGTCACAAGTATTAACCCATGACCTTTAACATTCACCAAACAAATATTAAAAACCTGTAAATAAACTACTTTTAAGTATGCTATGCACCACAAATAATCAGTCCAATCATGTTCATACATGGTTCACGTAACCTATTGCGGAATAACAAAAAGAAACATAATAAAGACTATTTTTATGCTTTGCAAGTTCCGAAGACTTTGATTCCAACTCCACCGCCACACACACTTTGCATCAAGCTCGCCGCCTCCGCTACTAGTGCTTTCCTTAACCTGTATCTGCAGTATAAGGAAATGCAAACTAATAAGCATAAAGCTTAGTAAGTACCATCTAGCCTCACAAAACTATAAAATCTCAGGTTATGCTTTTCGAAACATGCCATACAAATACACGCTCGTGTTCATAAATAATCATGCTATGCTCATGCTAAAATACATGTAATGAAATGCCATGCCATATAACTGGCACCTGGCCTATGCTGAACTGAAATTGAAAACTAAGCTATAGCATGACATACATATCTGAACCGGAACTGAAACTAACTAACATAAAATCAATTATTAAATTCACCACATGCTAAAAATGAATTTCTGGAAAATATATACATATAGTAGGTGAAAATAATAATCAACTGCTGTCGGCCCAGCAATGTACCAACTGTGCGCGCATCCCTAATAAATCCGAGGTAGCAAATCCCGAATCCATTAGGGTTCTACTAGGTTATCTGAACCTAGGGGCTACTAAGGAGCTCATCCCATACTAGGTTATCTAAACCTAGGGGCAACTTGGAGCCCATCCCTGGACCGAAGTCCGGTACAATGCCAACTGAAAATAAAATAGTTCTTTTATACTTTTCTTTTTTTTTTCTTCTGATTCTTGCTTTTATTAGGTTATCTAAACCTAGGGCAACTAGGAGCCCATCCCGTTGGACCTTGGTCCCAATCATAAACTAAAGCAAGAATTTCTATTCTTTAATGCTTTCTATAGCATTAACTGAACTGAACAATTTAACAAACACCTAACGTGCTCCTTAACCCAAACTGAAGGGTAATACTACGTGCTTGTTCATAATTTACGATTTCTAATCATAGAACATACATATAAGGAAATAAAGCATAAGAAAAATCAACCGAAACTACTTATACTGCAGGTGAGGGATACTTACTTCTTGCGCTAGGTTTTTCTTACGAATATAATATGAAATCTCCGAGGGAACGTCGAACTTCGACATTCTTCTTGCTCCTTGGCGTTCTCCTCGCGTCTACGAGAATTCTCGTAGAGAATAGGGCCTCTTGGGACCTTCCCTTCGCTTTCCCCTTGTCTTGGGCGGCAAGAGAAGAGGAGGAGAGGAAGAGGCGCAAGAGAGGAAGAGAGAAGAGAGACTCGGGAGAGGGAGAGGAAGAAAATCGCTGGGAGAGGGTGGGTGTCGGCGATGAGAGGATGTGAGGAAAAGAATGAACATAATAAACCTAAGTTTCCCTTTTATACTTATGGAAAAATTTAGCTAACTTTACCTTATTTATCCTTCCCTCTATTCTATTTCAACGAAAACAGATTAGCCCCCTTAGTAAGTCTATTCTCTTCTCATGGTACAGGTCCAGGGTTCATACCCCACTTAAAATTTTTTACTGCGCATTCTATTTTTATTCATTTTTGTCTTATTTGTCCATGGAAAAATTCTATAAAAATATCCATAAATTCAGAATTAATTCTAGGATATTTCTAAAATTAGGTTTGAGAATTTTCGGGCATTATAATACCCCATACCTTAAAAGTTCGTTCTTGAACTTAAAATAACTCTGGGTAGTTCTGCCTCATGCTGTCCTCTGGTTCCCATGTTGCCTCTTCTACTCTGTGATTTTGCCATATGACTTGCACTAATGGTACCTCCTTGTTTCACAATTTCTTAACTGCTCGGTCTATTATCTGAATAGGCCGACTATGATAACTGAGATCTTCACGAACTTGTACCGTCTGTGGCTCTATCACCTGGGTGGCATCTGGGATATGCTTCTTCAGCATGGAAACATGAAATACATTGTGGATAGCTGACATCTCCTGAGGTAGCTCCAACTCAAAAGCTACTTTGCCAACTCTTCTAGTGATGGGGTATGGTCCTACATATCTGGGACTTAGCTTGCCCTTCTTCCCAAAACGCATTACTCCCTTCATGGGAGCCACTCTGAGAAACACTGTATCCCCAATTTCAAACTCTAATGGTCTGCACTGTGTATCAGCATAGCACTTCTGGTGGCTCTGTGCTGTTTCTATTCTCTGGCGGATCTGCTGTATGGCTACGGTGGTATCATCTATAAGCTCTGTCTGTAGGCCTAACTCATGCCTCTCACCACCCTCGTACCAGCAGATAGGAGATCTACACCTCCGCCCATATAAAGCCTCATAGGGTGCCATGCCGATAGTTGCCTAATAACTATTGTTGTAAGCGAATTCCGCTAAGCACAAGTATCTGCACCAACTGCCCTTGAAATCTAAAGCACAAGCTCTGAGCATATCTTCTAGTACTTGATTAACTCTCTCTGTCTGACCATCTGTCTGAGGATGGAAAGCTGTGCTAAACTTCAGTTTGGTGCCTAGTGTTGTCTGTACGCACTCCCAGAAGTGCGAAGTGAACCTACTGTCCCTGTCTGAAATGATAGTCCTAGGGACTCCATGTAGTCTGACGATCTCCTTGAGGTATAACTGAGCTAGCTGTTCCATGGAATAGGAGATTCTGATAGCTAGAAAGTGGGTAGACTTAGTCAATCTGTCAACTATTACCCAGATCGCATCATATCCATTTGTTGTTCTGGGTAGTCCCACTATAAAATCCATGGAAATATCTTCCGTGGTAGAATCCGCTACGGTGTCTTGCTTGGAACTCTTCCAACTTATTGTGCCTCCTTTCAAAATAAATGCGTATCCGGACTGAGATTTGGAGTCATCCTTATCTGTCTGGAAATTGACATCTGTATACCCACGTATTACCATATCACCTTCTCCATATATTAGGAACACATCCTTAGTTCTTCTTAAGTACTTGAGGATTATCTTGACAGCCTCCCAATGATCCATTCGTGGATCAAACTGGTATCTGCTTGTGACGCTCAGAGCATACGATACATCGGGCCTAGTACATAACATAGCATACATGATAGATCCTATCGCGGATGCATAAGGAATCTTATTCATGCAAATCCTCTCGTCTTCTGTGCGCGGGCACATAGACTTCGAAAGGTTGATCTCATGCCTGATGGGAAGGTAACCTTTCTTAGATTCCGACATGCTAAACCTTTCTAGCACTCGGTCTATATATATAGACTGCGAGAGACCAAGCAACCGTTTTGATCTATCTCTATAGATTCTAATCCCAAGGATATAGGTTGCTTCTCCCAGTTCTTTCATGGAGAAAGTTTTGGACAACCAAATTTTAACTGACTGTAAGATTGATATATCGTTTCCTATAAGTAATATGTCATTGACATATAACACTAGGAATACGACTGCACTCCCACTAACCTTCTTATACACACAAGGTTCGTCAAGATTTTGTGATAAATCAAACTCTTTGATTTTCTCATCAAAACGGATGTTCCAGCTCCTGGATGCTTGCTTTAATCCATATATGGATCGTCGAAGCTTGCATACTTTGGTTTTATTAACCGATGTGAAACCTTCAAGTTGTATCATGTATACATCCTCAAGCAGGTTTCCATTAAGGAAAGTTGTTTTCACATCCATTTGTCATATCTCATAATCATAATGAGTTGCTATGGCTAGGAGCATCCGAATGAATTTAAGCATAGCTACTGGCGAATATGTTTCGTCATAATCAATTCCTTGTTTCTAACGATATCCTTTTGCCACTAATCTAGCCTTAAAGGTAACAACATTACCTTCCATGTCGGTTTTCTTCTTGAAAACCCACTTGCACCCTATGGGCTTAATCCCTTCAGGTGGGTTAACCAAGTCCCATACTTGATTTTTGTACATGGAATCCATTTCTGACTTCATGGCTTCAAGCCATTTATCCCTTTTTGAATTTTTCAGAACATCGTCATAACTGATAGGTTCGTCATCGTTAATGAGTAACACGTCGTTCGATTCACTTATGAGAAATCCGTATCTCTCTGGAATATTGTGTGTCCTATCAGACCTACGAAGAAGTGGTGTTGTTTTAGGTTCAATTGATAGCTCATCATTATAAGTTATTGGTTGTGGGTCTAGACTAGGTGTCTCTGTAATGTCTATTGGAGTTTCTTGAACTTCTTCAAGTTCAATGCTACTCCCACTGTTTTCTTGTAAAAGAAATTCTTTTTCTAGAAATACAACATGCCTTGAAACAAACACCTTTTGTTCCAAGGGATGATAGAATTGGTAACCTTTCGTTTCCTTAGGATATCCAATAAATAGACATTTATCAGACTTAGCATCCAATTTGTCTGATACAGTCCGCTTTACATAAGCAGGGCAACCCCATATCTTTAGGTGAGATAAATGAGGTTTCTTATTATTCCACGTCTCAAATGGAGTAGTAGAGACTACCTTGGTCGGGACTCTGTTTAGTAAGTAAACAACTGTCTTAAGCGTATAGCCCCAAAAGGATTTTGGAAGAGTTGCATGATTCATCATAGATCTAACCATGTCCATCAAGGTTCGGTTACGCCTCTCAGATACACCATTATGCTGTGGTGTATATGGCGGAGTCCATTGAGACAATATCCCATTGTCCCTAAGATAATCTTGAAACTCTTGACTTAAGTATTCACCACCCCGATCGGATCGAAGTATCTTAATACTTTTGCCAAGCTGTTTCTCTACTTCACTTCTAAACTCTTTGAATTTCTCAAAAGCTTCATATTTGTGTTTCATTAAGAACACATACCCGAATCGTGAGTGATCATCGATAAAGGTAATGAAGTAGCTATAGCCTCCTTGTGCAAGAGTTGACATTGGTCCACATACATCAGTATGTATTAGACCAAGCAATTCTCCCACTGGTTTACCTTTTTCGAAAAAGAGTAATTTGGTCATCTTGCCTTTTAAGCATGATTCGCATGTATCAAATGAACCAAGTTCAAATGATTCCAGAATTCTACATCGGTGTAATTTGGTCATGCATTTCTTGCTTACATGGCCAAGACGACAATGCCACATATAGGAGTTTATTTGATTATCTATTCGAGCATGTTTGTTGCTATCTTCGATATTGAAAACGTCATCGGATAAATCTAACGTGTAGATACCATTGCATAAAGTTCTAGTCCCATATGAAACACTATTTAAAGTTATGTAACAACAATTGTTACTAAAAGTTAAATGATAACCCTTTTCATTTAAGCATGAAATAGATACAATGTTCTTTATTAACGAAGGAACAAAATAACAATTATCAAATTCTAAGACAAGTACAGTAGAGAGCTTTAGCAAATATGTTCCGATGGCAATAGCAGCAATCTTTGCTCCATTTCAACTCGCAAATTCGCTTCTCCCTTGACGAGTCTTCTTCTATTCCTTAGCCCCTGTATGTCATTACATATATGTGAGTTACACCCAGTATCAAGTACCCAGGTGTACGAGGAAATAGAGTGACATTCAATAACGAAGATGCCTGAAGAGGATGGGGCATCGGATGCCTTCTTCTTCAATGACTCAAGATAAACCTTGCAGTTTCTTCGCCAGTGGCCCTCCTTGCCGCAGTGCTGGCAAGTGCCTTTTGGTGCCTTTTCAATCCTTTTGGCCTTAGTTAACTTATTGGTGTCCAAAATGGAACACAAATTTAGAAAAGACATGATTAGGTGATTATCCTAGAAATACAAATTGAGGTTATGTGATGAGAATGATAAAGAATGCATCAATATTCATTAATTAAATCCTATTTATTTTTCGAATTGAATAACCCTTTTTATCAATTCGGGAGATCGTAGGAACATCTCCAAATAGGTTGATATCCAACCATAGATAAGAACAACCATGGCTGGGGTCCATCAAGTTATTCTTAGCTATGAAGGTAGGTAATTATACCGATTACATATTACACATATGTAACTATCACATTATGCTATCAACTAATTGAATGTTTGCATATAACATTGGGTTGTTAACTCATTAACAAGTATGCAACAATATACATAGCACCCAACTGCACCTCTCTTTACATCGACCTTGGCTGTGGCACAACAAATCGATGCTCCAAGTTTAAGGCTGACCCATTAATCAAGAAATAGTTTTAATATGGTTGGAGCTTATTCAACCGTTTAGTCAGGCTTGGATGTGTCCAACAACCAAAACTGAGGATTGACCTCTGACTCCAACTATATTAATCATAAACTAATTCCATGGTTTGAACATGTTGAGGTTCAAGCCGGGTATGGATGTGTCCATCAACCCAAACGAGAAACAAAACTCCGGTTCTAACCATATTAATGGAAGGTGTTGGCCTTAATATTTTGTAAGGGGTTTTGGGTCTCATCCTTTTCTTTTATGCACATTCATGACATATAATTATGTTATGTTCTAACGATTTCCTTAATAAAGTATGTATGTGACTTAATTTATCAAGTCTCATTAATTGAATTAGGAACCGGATTTCCTAATTCTAATTTCATACTTTATTCAAGGAATTGTTTTGGGAAATAATTTCCTAAATTATCATAATCAATTTCAGAATTAATATGTTTAAGACTTTGATTTCTCTAAATCAAATCTTATTAAATTAAGAGACAGATTCCCTTAATTCAACCACATATTATTTTCATGAAAATCTTATTTAAGGAAATATACTCTATAGGAAACAATTTTCCTAATTAATTTTGGAGATAATAATATGTAAGAGCATCACCTCATAAATCAAATAAGAAAATTATCGTTTAAGAATCACCTCAAAAATTTTCATGATTTGATCACATATTTTATTTATGGAAAATTAATATCAATAACTTAATTTGGACGGCTCCCCGAGGTTCAATCCAAAATAAGAATTTATTGATAATATAATTTGGACGGCTTCCCGAGGCTCAATCCAAATTAAACATTTGACAGTTTAAATTCCATTTAGGAAATTTAATTATAACAACTAACTTTAAATTTGACGGCTCCCAAGGCTCAATCCAAAATAAAGAATTTTGCAAATAATTTAATTTCTAATTATGAATTTAAATGTCAATTAATATTCCCATAATTTGTCTAGACTTTCTTGAAAGAATGTACCCAAAATTGCGAGCTTTCCATAAATGGAAAGTTTCCAAAAATAAAAGGTTTTCAGAATAATTGTAAGCTTCTGGTACAAAGAAAACTTACGTTTTTCCAAAATTGGAAAATTTCCAAAATTGAAAAATTTCCAAAAATGGAAAGTTTTCACAATTATCATAAAATTTCAGAAACAGGGATATTTCAAAAGTTTGCGAAATTTCATGAGGATTTCCAAACTTTGAAATTCCTAAATTGAAAATTTATCATAATTGGAAAGTTTCCATAATTGTAAAATTTTCCAAAATTGAGATCATGACAAAGTTTTCCGCAAAACAATTATATGATTATGTCGAACACTAACCGGCTCTGATACCACTGTTGGGTCCGGGTGCATGTTGACATGGATGCGGGTTCGTAATTTTAAAATTAATTACATGCAGCGGAAGGTTTAGCATAAATAATTTCTCAAATTATTTAACCACACATCTAAGCATGCAACTTTATCTTGTGTAGACATGATCATATATTTAAAATTTTACAGAAACGTAAACTAATTTACTTATTACCTCGCGTAACTCGAAGGATGGGACAAGATCCAACCGTAAGCGTCCCTCGGAAGCTCCGCCTCTATTCGCATCCACGCCGAGTATCTTCGGGATGACTTCACAAAGCCACAAGTTTCGTGTTCTCGAGAACTACTAGATTCTCCGAGAACGCGACAAGAAAAACCAAGAGAGAAGTAATCACATCAGAAAAACTCACTACCAAAGTTGGCCGGAATCACAATTTCGGCGAGAAGGAGAAAGATGACTTGCGCCCAATCCCAAGGTGATGATGGCCGGAGAGGAAGATCGTCCCAACGGAAGAACTTCGTCGCCTCGGTGCTTCTCCTTATGCTCACGGCAAGAAGAAGGGAGAAGGGACTTTGTGGCCAGCCAAGAGGAAGAAGGGAGGAGAGGGAGAGAGCCCAGGCAAGAATACTTCGATTGATTTCCAAGCCTTGCCTTGGGTCCTTTATGTAGTGGCCTCTCAACCATCAAGCCTCTCAAAAAGAGACTTATTCCATCATGCCAAGTTTTATCATATTTTAATTCATGATAAAATTCAACCAAGTCTCCTTTTTTTCTTATGGAATAAATTTTCTTATCATGGTAAATCAATCCATGATTGATTTTATAAAATAAAATAAACCAATCCATGGTTCATTTTAATTTCCATGAAAAATAAACCAAACCTTGGTTTATTATATAAAAATTTATATCATCCATAATTTTATAAAACAAACCACACTTGGTTTATTTTATAAATTGAACCAAAAACTTGGTTCTCTCCCTTTGTTGTGGCCGGCCAAGCAAAGAGGATGGAGACCCTCTTTGGCCGGCCCATCCAAGCCACACCCCAATGAATTAAACTTATTTAATTCATCTATTAAGTCTTCAAAAGACTTAGCCATTTTACGCTTCCGATACGTCTCTGAAAAATTTAGATTCGACTTATCGTTTGGCTTAACCAAACCTAATCTCTCTTGATTGGAAAATCTAATTTTCCACTCATTTTAAATCCCTCGAATTACTCGTAGTGCGTGTGACTAAATAGGCTTTCGATTTATGTTGGCCGTCTATAATTAAACTATTATAGAACGATCATGAGTGGCACCTAGTAGTACATCATGATCCCTAATTAATTGAAAGATCAACGGTTGACCTCAGAAACAATTCTGAAACCCTTCAGCAGCTATAATGAATCGTGCCCCATTCCCTTCACCATCTTATACCCACTTGGTTCAGGACATGGTCTATGTGTGTCAGTCCCCACTAGGCTGACTACGTCACACCTAGCCCAAGTAACATTTTCTCGTCCTACGGATTCTAATTACTCTCATGTATTTAACAGATTCATACTCTGAACATGTCATGCTCTGGCCAGAGGCTTCGAGTAACAATCCGACGATAGGCCTTGGGTATACATCTCCTCGCAAGGAGTGGTGAATCCTTTGTAGGCTGTTCAAACATCTTCGGGCACTTCGGCTTATACCCAATCATCCTGGGTCCACACCTCCTTCGAGATGCTTGCTTAAGATGTCAAAGTATAAGTCTCCATGACCAAGATGACTTGAACACCGCAATTCAAATGAACATCGCACTTAAGCTGTAGTAAGAACTTCATTGACATATCTATATGTAGACTACCATATGAAGTTTTACAACCAGTCACTCCAATGAACTAGTTCCCTTAACTAGCATTCATGTTTATCTATGGACATCCCAATGTCACCAGCCAGTGAGAATCAGCTGATTAGAGAATAAGCCATGCTTGTCTCAACAGAATTGATAGTGTCCGTATTTATCAATTCATCGACTAGGGACAATTTCAATACTTCACAATTGCACATGTAGAGATAATCACTAGTTGTGAATTTATCACAAATTCTCTCATGCTGTGAATTGTATTGCGGACATTCAGTAAATGAGTTTATGATCTCAATCAAATACATTAACATGTATACTCAAATAGTGAATATTCATTTATTAAAATAAATGATTACAATCATACGGCGATTGCCTTAGGACATTTTTCTCATATCACTAACAATGAAGACATCCAATTTGATCATCAAACCCTTGGCTTTTCTCTCCTCTCCTTCTCCTTCTCTCTCCTAGGGCAACCGGCGGCACAACAAGAAGAGAATCCCTTCTCTTCTTATTTCTCTCTTCCTTTCTCTCTCGGTGGGTGGTGCAAGGAAGGGGAGCACCTTCACCTCTTCCAAGTTGTGGCCGGTGCATCCTTGAGGAGGAGGGGAAGAGTAGGGCAAGGAGAAAGGGCGCAAGGCGCCAGTGGCAAGGAAAAGAGAGTGGAGGTCGGCGGCGGGTTTAGGGAAGAAGAAGTGACTTCTTCTCCCATCCTCTTCCACTTCTTCATCTTCCATTACCTTCTCTGATCTGAGAGCTTATGGCCAGCGCACCTTGGAGGCCTTGGAGTGGCCGGCGGCACAAGGGAGGAGGAGAAGAAGCTTTGCCGACGATAATCCTAGCCCTAGGGTTTCGGCTAGTGGAAGAAGGTGGTGTTGGGTGCCCCTTGGTGATTCCGATTCTTGGTAGATCGTCGCCACAAGACGTCCAAGAGGGGAGGGTCATATAGTAGAAGATCGCGAGGTAACGAGAGGTATAATTTTCTCTCATGGCTCCTTCATTTTCTATCATTGCATGTGGATTTAATTAATTATCATGTTCTTCATTATTTGTTAATTAATGTTGATAATTAATTATATTGGACCCCGAAGATAAACACAAAAATCTGCGATCCGCTCGTCGTCTTTTCCGAGACTAATTGGTTAGGCGAGTTACAAAGGCATGAACTTTAAGTTTGGCTAAGTTGTAACTCGAATCAATTAGAACGATGACGAGACGGTCGCTTGGGAGATAGGTCTCCATTCGGATTAAATTTTTAATCTGTGGACATGGAGAGGTCTCTCATGGACGACCCGATGTTCGCTTAGGAAACCTGCCAAGCTATCCAACAGTAGAGACACTGATAGACATTGTGATCTAAGGGTAGGCAACCTACTAAAATCATAAACTAAACAACCGAGATATGAAAGAACTAAAACTACTAGTATCAACAAGCAATTCAGCAGAAAATGCATAAACTAAAATCATACCACGAAAGACCGATCCATCGGCCCATTGTGCCTCCTCTCTGATGACTGCATAGAATCGACCTATCTCTGGCGCTGGAGGTGGCAATGCTAAAACCTACTGAGGCTGAGATGATGAAGGTTCGACAGTCTACTGGGGCTGATATCCATAAGGTCCAACCGACTGCTGGGGCTGATAACCCGAAGCTCCAACCGACTGCTGATGCTGATAAATTATAGGCTGGTATGCCGAGTATGGCTGCTGATAGTGCGACCCCGTCCTAGAATACTGAGACACCGCTGGTGGGGGGTACTCATGCCCAGGCAAACAATATATCTGAACTGGTGGAGGAACTGTCTGTTGACTTCCTGTTTGCTGCTATCGAGATGACGTTTGCGTCTGACGGCCGCCTCGCTGTGGCCTCTGCTGTCCAGATCGACCACCCTGGGGAGTAACTACTACCGACTTATGCCGAGCCTTCAAGGTACAATCTCGACTCTCATTACCCGGAAGCTTACAATAATAACAGATGGTGTGCTCTAAGAGACAATCTGGTCTGCTGTGGTTCCTAGATCCACACTGAGAACAATGAGCCCCACCAGTAGAAGACCTTCGGGTCTGCAGAGAACCTTACAACGATCCTGCTGAAAATCGTCCAGTCTTCTGGGTTGTGACTGAGGTTCAGAAGCCTCCTGCGTTCTCTTACTCCTGCTACTACGTTTCTGTCCAACAGACTGTTGTTTCTGTGTCCTTGCTGAAACCTGAGTTATCAGCTTTCCTTTCTTCTTATCACCATGCAACTGATGCTGGATCATCTCTATGATGCAATGGCATGTGTCACCCCTAAGTCAGTCAAGCCGCCAACACATCACATCTATGTAGCCGAGTGAGTAGGGTTGGGACAACTGTACGCACTCCAACGAATACCATTGATATATGTGGTTGAGTGGACAGGATGTTGGGAAGCCAACTATTCCAAAACCCCGATATATAGGGGGAGCTATCAACAACTCTGATATCCCTCGGAAACAACGGTGAGGGTGTCAACTGTTTGGCTACAACTCCAACAGCCACTGTACATGGGTGGTCGAGTGTGGCGTAACAGGACGGTTGCTCCCACTCTAGCAACTACCACAACAAGTGGTTGAGTGGCAAAGCAACTAGATGACTGATGACGCTTAACCATATGGAAACCCAACAGTTGTCTGTATGCAACGGTGCAAGTAAGGTGAATGATACCAATACGCACAATCAACCGAATAGCAACGATGGAACAACAAAAATAACAAATACCAGAAAATAATCAGAAAGCAACGAATATGCAACTAAACTACTAGGTAGGTTGTCTCTAATGCTAACCATTCTAGTGGTGTTTAATGAACATTTAAGTACTCGCGTACGGGCGATACTTTACAGAAAGGAAAATCAATGAGAGACTGTACGGATACGAAGTTTTGATTAAACTCGAAGGTCAAACAAAGAATGTATCAACAGGTGATATAAAATAAACAACAACAAGGAACAAGGTCAAGCAGACATAACAAGCCATGCATTAAAGATAAAATAACTACTAGAGTTTAAAGGAGAAGTGCCCACCTTTTATAGATGTTCGTAAACGAAGAGGACCTTCCACGATCAACCAACCGAGTCCGAATCAAAATCCTATATCAAGGACTAAATTAGCTATCTATACCATTAACTAAGTTAACCAAATAAAATATTAAACATGATTAGGATTCATCCTAATTATAATATATATTTAAATAAATCCCCCAAAAAATAATAATTTCCTTCTTAACCTAATTCACCACAATTAGGTTAAGCACCCAACTTAACTCAAGGAACAACATCCGATCTATGATTTAATCCAAATCCTTTAAGCTAATCCTTAATTCAAATTAAGATTAACCTTAATTTTCCTCATCTCAAAACAAACAAAAATCAAAGCATAACCAATTCCCAACTACTCACGGCATAAAGTTTCCAAATCTTCTAAGAAGATCCAACTACAGAACTCAAAACCAAGCACAACTTGTGGCAACACTTAAAACATTACCAAAATCATATTCCAAACAGAAGACTCCCACAAAAATGATCTGACATCAACACCTAAATCCATCAACAAAATTACATGTGATTTACCCTAAATCAGGACATGCTTTACCTGAATCGTCATAAAGAAGAGATCGTTGGCAACAGGGGAAAAAATCTGTGCTAGGAAGGAACAACTAAGGCTGCCCTAAACCGTGGAGAAAAAAAAACTTGCACAGAGAAAGAGTGGTTGTCGGTTTGCTCACAGAGGAGGGCTGCGGTGTGGGGCGAAACCGAGAGGTGTGCGACATGATTAGGTTGGCGTCGGATCATGCGAAGGAGGAGAGGAAGAAGAATGAGAGGAAGAAGAAGTCAGAGGGGAAGGAGAAGAGGCAGAGAGCGGCGGCGAGGAACTGCTCTCGCGAATGGTGGTGCGGCGTAGGGGCGGAGACACGGGGAAAAATAGGTTTTTGGGGAGGGATTTAGGGTTTTTAATAGTTTTGGCAATTTTACAAAAAACCTCCAAATTTAGATAATTACAACTACACCCATATGTTTCAAACTTTCCCATTTTAACTCCTTAAATTTCGGTATTAAACACATAGTATCAAACATTCATGGATGTCAACCAAATGCAATAATCATAGCTTATATAAGTGTAACAAACACAAGCAAATGCATAAATACAATAAATGCACATGATGCAATGACATGTGCCACCCCTGACGTTAGTTAAGCCGCCAACACATCACATCTATGTGGTCGAGTGGGTAGGGCTGTGACAATTATACGCACTCCAGCGAATACCACAGATATATGTGGTTGAGTGGTTAGGATGATGGGAAGCCAACTATTCCAAAAACCCTAAGATAAAGGGGGAACCACCAACAGCTTTGGTATCCCTCAGAATCAATGGTGAGGGTGTCAACTGCTTGCCTACAACTCCAACATCCACTGTACATGAGTGGTCGAGTGTGGCCTAAAAAGATCGTTGCTCGCACTCTAGCAACTACCACGATAAGTGGTTGAGTGACAAAGCAACTAGATGACTGACGATGGCTTAACCATATAGAAGCCCAACAGTCATCAGTATGCAACGGTGCAGGTATGGTGCATGATACCAATACGCATAAACAACTGAAAAACAACGATGTGAAAACAAAAGCAACAAATACCAGAAACCAATCAGAAAGCAACGAATAGACAAATAAACTACTACGTAGGGTGTCTCTAATACTAACCATCCTAGTGGTGTTTAATGAGCATCTAAGTACTCGCGTACGAGCGGTACTTTACAGAATAAAAAATCAATGAGAGACTGTACGGATACAAAAATTTCGATTAAACTCAAGGACCAAGCAAGAAAGGTATCAACGGGCTATATTAATGAACCAACAACAATGAATAAGGTCAGGCAAACCTACTCAGACATAAAAAAAACCATGCATTTAAGGTAAATGAACTACAAGAATACAAAAGAGAAATACCCGCCTTTTATGTAGAAGTTCATAAACGAAGTGGACCTTCGACGATCAACCAAATGAATCTAAATCAAGGTCCTGTATTAATGATAAAATTTAGCTAATTATAAAATTAATAAATTAGCTAAATAAAATACTAGCATGATTAGGATAAATCCTAATTATAACATTAATTCAATTAATTCTTCAATAACGAACAATTTCTACTTAACCCAATTTATCACGATTCGCAGGACAGGGAGTTCCAATCAATAATGAACATCCATAAGATCAATAAGCGCCAAGATCCCAAGTATACACAGCAAAAAGGAAACTATGAACAATCATATAGAACCAAATGCAATTCTCATCCCAAAACTAACACAGATTCTTCAACAATTGATCCTAAAACCTCCCTATCCATAGCAACCCATCTAAACACAGCCTCAAATTCCAAATTTTCAAACAGAGAAATCCAAAACCAACATACCACAGCATTGCCTCCCTAGATCTCACGGCACAACAAGAATGTCAAAGGAAACCACTTATCTTAGCCCATGGCATAGGAATTGGTAAGGAGATCAAAAGCAGAGAACAATCCACCATTCCATATCAGATTTAAGCTATAAACATCATATTATCATGAACCCTAAAGCAAAACTTAACCATCTGCTCTTACCTAGCTGCTGCCGGCGATGGAATCCAGGGAAAATCCTTGGTTGGCGCTGAACAACTCAAGGAGAGGTGAATTCGCGAGAACAGGGGTCGACGGCTCCCTTCGCGTGAAGAGGGCAACACGGCTAGGGCTTGCGGCACGAGCTTGCTTGCGTGCGACGACGTGGGGGAACCATGTTAACGCTGGAACAAGTGAAGGGGAAGAGGAAATAGAAGAAGAAGACCGAGAAGAAGAGAGGGCATGACGTTCGGCATCGCTCGCGAGGAACCATAGTGGTGTGGGTTGGACGTCGAGAAGAGGGAGTCAGGGAAAAGAAATGGGGAGAGGGGAAATAAAGAGAGAAGATTTAGGGTTTTTAATATAGTTTTGGCTTTTTTCAAAAAGGCCCTCCAAGTTCTGATAATTATAACTAGGCCCCTAATTTTTTAATTTTTTTATTTGAGCCACTTAAATTTTCAGTATTTAACAGCGACAATTGGGAAAGGGCATAAGGATGAGTAAGTGAGGCAAAGGAGGGAGACAATATCGTCAAGGGAGGACGGGTAGAGGATGACTATAGGAAGGGTGGGACGAGTGAGTCCACCAAAATTAGAGGAAATTTGGAGTTCATGGACCAAGCTGACTAGTAGCTAAGGAAATAACAAATAGAAAACATGTCAACATGTTTTAAATTACAAGTTTAATTTGAATTGATAGAAGAAAAAAAAATTGATCCATATTTATAATTATAATAGAATAAAAAATAAATATATAGTCGAATTAAAATAAAATTATAGGTGTAAGAAAAATTTTGTCAAACATACCAAGGACAAAGGACAGAGATACACAAACAAAATTTATGTGACCATGACACAAGAATTTATTGGTAAAATAAAATATTTTGAATTAAAAAAATTAATCGAGTAAAAGATGTGACCCCAGCTTTTTATTTTTTCCCTGACTTGGTATTTACTTTGTGGTTGTGGAATTCATTGATTGCTCTTACTTTGTTTTTTTTTCTCCTTGATTTGGTATTTAAGAGGGTTGGGCTATAACCTACCATTGCTCATGAATAGCTCCGTCTCTAGGTAAGATCATTACTTATAGAACAACTTTTGAAGTTATAAATAGAGATATACCTTTAAGTTAAGGTTGCCTTGATAATTATGTTATGATGAGATTATTTATGTATTAATAATGATAGGAATAAATGCACCCATCATTTACTAAATTTGTTAAAGGCCAAAATGGAATTGATAAGTTAAATTCAGGATTAGACATTATATATGTCTAGATTAAAATATGTATGATGTTAAATTTTGAGAAAAAACATATACTCTTTATTAATAAAGAAAAAAATAATGTAGCATGCGATTCATACCACATATACAATGGTGATAATAAGGATAGTAGGAGAATGAATCTTTACTTTTTACTATGTGAGACCCTTGAAATTATAAGTTAATTTTAATCTTATCCTAAGTACTATTTAACTGTCTACTTAAAAGTCTAATCAGTGTTTGCTACTTTAGTATATATCTTATTGGCTATGAATGAATTGGTCTATGGAGCATAACTAGGAAAGCGACTATTTAGAATGAATACATTTTAACTAAAATGGAGATTAAAATTTATTTACATCTTTGACATTTATTTATTGGTCGACCAGTTATATTTTTTTGTTGAGTACTTAAAATGTGATTGTAAATAATTGTATTGATTAGAGATGTTGAGCATATTCTCAATATAATAGTTATTATGAAGGATTAGAGATGTTCATATTGATATAAATGATTAATCTGGGCACTCCTTGAGGCATCATCCTGAAAAGGTAAACAAACAAACGAGGGTGAGTCTAGGGAGTCTCCATGGGTATAAATACGGATAGATATCCATGGCTGTAAAAAGGTTATACAAAAGCAACATAGAATTAAGCAGATATAGTCTTATAGGAATAATCAAAATACATGACTAGGAAACTGCATACAAGTACATACCAATGTCAAACCCACCTGCGAAGTATGAAGGTAATAAACTCCCGAACTAAAAGGTCATCAGACCATATGCAAATAAAATACCTCCTGTATGTGCATGTCATTCTAATACAACAATCATAGCTCAAACAAATGAAGTAAAAATAAACAAATACAATTCATACAATCGTGCACATGATGCAATGTTATGGTGACCCCTGAGGCCAGTCAACCACCGTCACCGGTCATGGGTGAGGTGAAGTGGGTAGGGCTATGACAACTATACGCACTCTACCGTCACTACTCCTAAGTGACCGAGTAGACAGGAT
The DNA here is from genome assembly GCA_024364735.1 of Boesenbergia rotunda. Taxonomy (NCBI): domain Eukaryota; kingdom Viridiplantae; phylum Streptophyta; class Magnoliopsida; order Zingiberales; family Zingiberaceae; genus Boesenbergia; species Boesenbergia rotunda. The sequence continues at coordinate 554,592 of JAGFNQ010004717.1, forward strand.
GTTGGCGGAGGACACAACCATCCAACTTCAAATCATATGGAGGAGCACCGCTTTCGTCTCCTCGTATCATGGGAAAGAAAAGGGATCTCTATCTACCACAATGCTGCAGATACTAATACCAATGAGCGACTGAGCGAAGCCTTAACAAGGCAACTACACACACCTATCTGATACTACCACTAACTCATGAGTGACAGTGTGTGCAGATCTTGATATGACTAACGATCTGTCTTAACAATAAGGGAGCTCAAGGTCTCCAATTATGCAATAATATAAGGATGGTGCATGACACTAATACATGCAACACCCAGTAATCAAACCTCAATACGACATGTACAAATCTGAAAAGATGAATCATGTCCTAAATAGAAGCTACTAGGTAATGTAAGGTATCAGCAAATGTCAAGTACAATATGACATACAAATATTCATATGCGCACGTGCACATTTATGTACTCTAATAGAATAAGAGTATCAAGCATTAAGACTGTATTGCAAAGAAACTTTGAGTATCTCAAAGGTCATTCAACATGTATCAAGTGGGAAAACCAAAAGCCAATATAAGGTATATCCTACTACTATCCATAAAATAAACCATCTATCGAAAATTGACAGTATTTACTGAGATAATGTTAAAGTTACTCACCTTAAGTAGAGATACTCGTAACAGAAGAGGACCCCCCTCGGTTCAGAAATATCCACAATGAATTAGTGTTCTGTATCAAAGGACATATTGTTTAGCTAGAATAATATAAGATATGTAGCTAAACATACTATCTTAATTAATTAGGAATAATCCTAAATATTGTAGTCATTTAATTAGCCCAAGTTAATTGACTACTTACCAACTATTCTTATCAATAGAGTTTAGGTTACTTTTAGTTTGGCCTACTCCTAAACCAAAATCCAATGCAACTCACTCATATAAGATGTTTAGCTCTTAGCACAAACTAACATCCCAAAAGATGAAATTTCCACTGATGCTTGCAGCAAAAGCAATTAAGATGGTAAGCTATCCAACCTAAACCAAACGATTTGATATCACACTCCACAACTATTGTTGTTTCTTTCAATCCCTAAGTGAATACACAAGTCTGCTAACATCACCATACTAATACAACAACTACAAGCATTCTAGACCTATGCATATAAACAAATATACAACTCAAACGACAAACTTCTATATAACTACATTATAAAGAATCTCTAAGAAAAGATCCTAGGCCTAATTCACCAAACCAAATAACACAACAATCTCCAACATCACAGAACAAAAAGCAAACTAATCCAAGATCTTCTTACCTTCAGCGATGCATTAGCAAGGATCCCCTAGCTCCAATCCGGCACAAAAAGCAACCATGCCAATATGTTTGCACCCTTAGGAAAACTATGAATAGAAATGAACTTAGGGTTGGCACGAACCCTCAAACTCGCGGCGATCGAAAATGGAAGCTCCCAAACTTGATTGAAACCTTACCTTTCTGGCTGCGACCCCCTGTGAAGCAGAGGGCCAACACCTAATGAAGTAGGAGTCCCCCAACGCCCATGTGAAAAGATAGAAAAGCCATAGGAGCAATTCGAGTAAGAGAGGCTCGCATGGAATCTGGGCAGAGGTGTCAGCGATGATTACGAGGAGAGGAGAAGACTTCCGGTGGAGGAGAGGAAGAGGAAGATCACTGGCTTGGGTCGGCTTCTTGCGGCATCGCTTGCTCGCGCGAGGAAGGAACCGCAAGGAAGGAAGAGGCTGTGTGGAGTGGAATCATGAACAAAGGTGGGCTACGGTGGAAATTACAAAGAGGAGAAACATGAACGGGATTTGTAAGTGGGTAGAAACTTTTTCAAATAAGTCCATAAAATTTGGTTAATTACAACTTCATCCTTAATTTTTTATTTTTTTTATAAATTTAGCTCTCCAAAAGTTCTATATTTAACATTCTCCCCCAATAACAAAATTTTGGTCGCCAAATTTCGCTACTAAAACGTAACAGATACTATTAATTTATAAACAATAATAGTACTAAACGAAAGCATACCATATGGACCTTAGATAAACATATACGAGTAGCGAGCTCTGATCGTGTCCTTAAACTTCCATGTAGCCTCCTCATCAGAGTGGTGCTGCCATCCGACTTTGACTCGTCGAATTATCTTGTTTGGCAACTAACGCTCCTTATGTCCAGAATTCGTACAGACGTCTCCTCGTAGATCGTGTCAGGCTGAAGTGAAACTGATACATTCAATAAAATATGGGATGGATCTGACACATATCTCCTTAACATGGAAATATGGAATACATTGTGAACACCGACAAGAGATAGGGGTAATATCAGACGGTAAGTCACTGCTCCAATCTTCTCTAGAATATGAAAAGGGCTAATATATTGCAGTGCTAGATTACCTCTGAGGTCAAACCTCCTCACCCCTTTCGTGGGTGAAATTCGTAGAAACACATGGTTGCCCACGGAGAACTCTAGAGGTCTCCATGTCTGATCAGCATAACTCTTCTGGCGATCCTGCAACTCTGATATCCTCTGTCAGATAGTGCGAAGCAACTTTGCCTCATGCTAAGCTCTTTGAAGTCCTAACAACTGGGATTCCCCAACCTCCTCTCAAAGGGTGGGTGTCCGACATATCCTAGCATACAACGCCTTAAACTGTTCCACCTGGATAGCCGAATAGTTTCTATTATAGACAACCTCAACTAAATGTAGATGGTCCTCACAACTGCCTCAAAATCCATAACATAAGACCTCAGCAAGTCCTCCAAAGGTCGAATGATCCGCTCTGACTGTTCGTTTGTCTGTGGGTGGAATGTCGTACTGAAACAATGTTGGGTACCCATGGCCTACTGCAGATACTGTCAGAATCACGATGTGAACCATGAGTCTCTGTTTGAGATAATACTCAGTGCAACACCATGCAGTCTAATAATCTCTCGGTAGTACAACTCTGCTAATCGGTTCAGAGAGTCTACCCACCTGATCACTAGCTTGAGCCTCTCTGATCTGTATCCTAATCGGCGACTGAGCTACCATAGTCACAAGTATATGCCTCTCAGTCAGTCACTGCTCCTCCAGGCTTAACTCTGAGAAATCCTGAACCAGCTCTATGACCATCACTTGGTGATTGGACAAAACCCCTTTGGACTTCTTGCTCAGTGCATCTGTCACCACATTAGCTTTCCCTGGGTGGTGACTAATAGTGCAATCGTAATCCTTCAGGAACACCATCAATCTCCTTTGTCAGAGATTGAGCTCCTTTTGAGTGAACAAATACTTGAGACACTTATGATCAATAAAAATCTCAAAAATAATACCATACAGATGGTGCTTCCAAATTTTCAGTGCAAAGATAATGGCGGTGAGCTCAAGATCATGCACTGGGTAGTTCTTCTCATGCTTCATAAGCTGACGAGAAGCATAAGAGACTATCCAACCATGTTGCATCAATACTATGCCCAAACCCTGATAGTATGCATTGGTGTAGAGCACAAAGTCGTCCTCTGTTAAGGAAAGTACCAGAACTGATGCAGATACCAACCGCCGCATCAGTTCCTGAAAGCTAGTCTCGCAAGCTTCACTCTATACGAACTTTATGCCTTTCCTAGTTAGACGTGTTAGCAGGGTGACAATACTAGAAAATCCCTAAACAAAGCGTCGATAGTATCCCTCCAAGCCCAAGAAACTGCGCAGCTCTTGGACTGACTTCGGCTGCTCCCAATAGGTGACAGCCTTGATCTTCTGAGGGTCTACAAAGATGCCTCGGTTGGAAACCTTGTGTCTGAGAAAACCCACAGAAGGTAGCTAGAAAGCAGATTTATTGAATTTCGCATACAAATGCTCCCGTCGAGCATCTCCAGGATGATGCGAAGATGGCATGTGTGCTCCTCCTCGAAATGAAAGTAGATCGTCATCGAAAAAAACAATAATAAACTGATCCATTTACTCCATAAATACCTGATTCATGAGATCAATGAGCACTGCAAGAGCATTGGTAAGCCTAAATGATTACTAAAAACTTGTAATGTCCATATCAGGTGCGGAAGGATGTCTTTTGGATATACGAATCTCTGACTCTCAACTGATGATAACCTGACCGCAAATCTATCTTGGAATACACTGATGTATCTATCAGCTAATTAAACAAGTCCTCAATATGTAGCAGGGGATATTTGTTCTTGATAGTCACTACATTCAACTGTCTGTAGTCAATGCATAACTTCATAGAACCATCCTTCTTCTTTACAAACAGAATAGGAGAACCCCATGGAGATACGCTAGCGTGGATAAATCCTCTGTCCAATAACTCCTCAAGTTGGACCTTAATCTAGTCCAACTTCTTCAGTGCCATATGGTATAAAGCCTGTGATGCTAGTGTAGTCCTCGAAATCAGCTCGATAGTGAACTTCACTTGCCTTCTGGGAGGCAAACCCGATAGCTCATCAGGAAATACATTCGGAAATTCTCAGACAATTGGAATGTCCGAGAGCTGAATGCTACTACTGTCGTTGGCACTGATGATAATAGAAAACTCTGATAACCCTGCAATAGAAGTCATTGTGCCTGAAGCATAGAAATAACCGATATACCATTATCCGTGATGCTAGTGAAATCCTATGAGGGCTGGTTCGGGGGTCGGAATATGACCACCCTGGCCTAGAAATCCACTGTTGTGTAGTAAACTGTCAGACAGCCCATGCTAAGGATGATGTCGAAATCCACCATCTCAAGAACTAACAAATCCATATTGAGGGTAACACTACCGAAATCCAATGGGCATGCTCTGACTTCTTGGGTAATACTTAAAATCTCTCCGGATGGTAAGAACATAGATAGATAGTGTAATCTAGGGGTAGGTACCTTACTAATCTTACTCATAAATATGCGATAAATAAGGAGTAAGAACTACCAGTATCAACTAACAGCTATGCAGGAACCGAATAAAGATAAACAGTACCACAGAAGATCAATCCATCGGCTAGCTAAGCCTCCTCTCTAGTGACAACATACATGCTACCCGTCTCTAGAACTGTGGATGGCAACGCCAAAATTGGTTGAGGCTGAGGTACTGATGATCTGACCGTCTGCTAATGCTGATATACTGCAAGCTGATAGGCTAGAGGATGATAGGCCAGGTAAGACTGATACTGAGATCCAAAAGCAGAATACTGAGATACTGCTAGCTGACATGCCAGGTATGGCTGGCACTAAGATCATGAAGCAAAACACTGAGATACTGTCGAGCTATAGGTGTGCTCATGCCCATGCATATAATACACGTGCGCTGGAGGAGGAGTTGTCTGCTGCTGACGAAACAAAGGGGGAGCTGTTCGCTGCTGCAAAAATGAAGTCTGGGCATTCTGCCCTCCTCGCTATGATTCTATCGATCCATAATGTCCTCGCGAAACGGAGACTCTTGTAGCCACATGTTGTGCCTTTAGCGCACAGTCTCAGCTCACATGACCCGGTAATTTGGAATAATAGCAAACCGCCTACCCCAGAGTACAATCTGCTCTAACATGCTCTCGGGATCCACACAGAGTCCATGAGTGCTACTAGCAATCGTCATCCGATTGTACTGGGAAGATCTGAAGTGCCCCATCGACGACCATTCCGAATTCTGAGGTCTGGCAGATGCCCCAAAAGTACCCTAAGTTGACTAACTTTGACTACCATGCTTCTATCCTATGGTCTGCGGCTACTGAATCTGAACTGTACCCTGAGTCGCCTTCTTACCCTTCTCCCTATCCCTGTAAATCCTCTGCTGAGGCTATCTCGATAAGAAGGGCCTTGTCTAATGTCTCTCGGTAAGATGTCATGGCCAAACTAACCATCCAAACCTGAATATATCTAGCGAGTCCTAAATAAACTATTGCATCTGCTCCATATCCTCTACAACAAGCTACGGGCAGTACTCGGCTAACTGACTAAAGTACGTATTATACTGCATAACGGTATGATCTCCCTATTGAAGACTAAAAATTCTTGTCGTTTAGCAATCTGATACGCCGCCGGAAAGTATTGACTTTCAAATGCCTCTCGGAATGTAGGACATGTGACATGTTGATCGCCAATCATCATACTCTAAATAGCCCACCAGGTGGCAGCCTCATCGCGCAGATGATAGGTAGCAAGCTTTACTCTCTTCTAGTCCGTGCACATGATATAATGGAAAGTATCCTCTAAGGTCTTGATCCATGATTGAGCTATAACCAGATTTGCTCCACCGTGCAATAAGGTAAACCGACCCTTCATGGACGCCTCTAAAGAAGGGATCCGTGATCTATCCAAAGTCCAACCTGAGGGTGATCAAAGGTTGGCAAGAAGGGGGGGGGGGTGAATTGCCCCTGAAAAGGAAAACTCAATCTTTTGTTTCAACTTAACAAAGATGTTAGTTAGATCACAAATAACATAAATAAATAATGCACACTGTAAATAAAGAGGCAACCATATTTTACTTGGTTTGCAATTGGGAAAGTTGCTAATCCAAGGCTGAATATGGCTTGATTCTCCTGAATAAAACACATTCAGATGGAGAAGCCTCTTACACGTGGAAAGCTCAGAAAAAGAAAGATTGATTATACAAAACTTGTTTGCTAATGCTTGGAATGCATGAAATGAATGAAACTGTGCTCCAGGGGTCTATTTATAGCCCCAGTCAGAATTATCCATTTGCTGACGTGGCACTTATAGGGTGCCCGAGAGCTCTTGGGTGCCTGACACATGGCCTGACGCTTATCCAGAAAGCAACATTCGTAAATGGCTAGAATTAGCCTCTCGGGCGCCTGATAGCACAGGGGCGCCCGAGCGCTTGGGCGCCTAGTGCTCGAGCGCCCGACAGCCCAGGCGCCTGTATGCTCACGGGCGCTCGACAGTGGCTATTTTGGTCAACAATCGCTGACCATTCTCCAGCCTGACTTTCGATTTTTTTGGGTGATTTTCGGCCAACCAGAGTTAAGCTCACCCAAACCCGACTCCAGCCTTTCACCCCTCAAGTGTTCTTCCTCCCAACTTCTCATCCCTCGGACGTCGCATGCATCCTTCTCACTCCATCGACGTATCTACCGCAGAGCTCCGCATCCCTCAGATGCACCGAGTACGTTGGCTCCCTTTCTGTGCCATCCTTCTCGACCGTTGCGTCTTCCGCTCGACTTCATGTGCTTCTAAGTTCCTGTACACTTAGACATAGGGATTAAAAATACCAGGACCTAACTTAAATTGGTTGATCATGTCAAAACCAACTTGAGGTAGTTACAATCTCCTCCTTTTTGATGTGCATCGACCCGAGTTAAGTTAGGGTAAACAAATAATAAAAAAAACATAAATAAGTCTATAACATTGTAAGAACTAAAAAAATTAAATTAGAGGCTACCCCTTATGTTTACACTACTTATCCCCCTTTGATCACATCAAAAACGTAAAATGTTAAGAGAAAACATGTTTAACAGAATAAATAGTTTCCAGAATACAGAATTTTTAAAGAATTATCTTCAGAAAAGTTTTCTAATCATAATAAATTCGATTATATTTTTAAAAAAATCGAAAATATAGAACACTGCTTATCAACAAAAACTTTGCATTAATTTTCCTACAAGTAGTTATCCAAAAATTAATAAGATAAAGCATTAATTGCCAAAATTTACTCAATAGAAAATCAACAGTTTAAAATATATTTAGGAACTCAATATAAATTTTTACTAACAGGGTTTATTAAAAACTTAGATGGAACATCTAATTTGGGAATTTTTTTAATTTGGCCCCTATGAAATTTGTAATACTAATTAAGTTTTCCATGATATTTTAATTTTGAATTTCTTGAACATGAATAGTTGTTTTTTAAATTTTCATTTTCAAATTTTAACTTGTCATACATTTTTAGAGAGCAACAAGATGATAATTATTTTTTCAGTTCTATATTTTTATTTTATATTTTACAAATGGATTTCAACATAACATTTATTCCTGAGTAAAGTTGATCAGGAGGTAGAAAACATACCTCACATACCATGTCTCTTTTGAAGTCCAAAGTTCCCCTTCGTCGCTGCTATCATCTGAGGTGGCTCCCCTTTTATCGATGCTCTCATCTTCTTGCTATGAAGTCATCAGAGCAAGTCCAGTGTGTTCCTCGAAATCTGAACCTTCCGATGAAAACTTGTCCCATGTCGCCTTTAGATAGTGTATTTTTATCTTTTGTGTCCCTTTTCCTTTGTTCTTCACTTTGGAGTTGTTTTCCTTCACGTGTCCTTCTTCGTTGCAGTTGTAACAGTAGATCTTCCATTGCTTCTTGCCCTGCACTTTATTAAATTTTTTAGTTTTAAAATACTTGGACAACTTCCTTACCACATATGTTGTGTTCTCATCATTTTCTGAAGAATCCTCTTCATGTTAGATCCTTCTCGTGCCTAGGGCGATATTGTCCGATTTTCTTTTCCTGCACATCTGGATTCATGATGTTCTAAGGTGGAAAAAAGTTCCTCTACGGTACTTACCTCAAGGTCCTTAGAGATGTAGTAGACGTCGATTATTGAGATCCAGTTAGGGGTTCTCGGGAAGGCGTTCAATACGTGCCTTTGTACATCTCGATTGCTTACCGATTCTTCGAGATTGTTGAGTTCTGTCATCAGCTCCTTAAGCTTAGCATGAAGTTGTGCTACTGACTCTCCTTCTTCCAGTCGATGGTTGCTGAGTTGATTCCGAAGCAGATCTCTTTTTGCTAATTTGGATTCGGAGGTAACTTCATGGAGTTCAAGGAACTTTTCCCAATGTTCCTTCACCGATCAGTAGTTCCCTATTCGGTTAACTGCTTATACAGGGAGTATAGTCAGCAGATGGTATTCTATTTTTCCATTTGCCACAAAGTCAGCTTGTTCCTTCTTAGTCAACTGGCTTTCATCTTTGGGTTTGTTGTTGGCGTCCTTCGGAGCTACAAAATCATTTTTCATTATTAAAATCAAATCGAAATCAGTTTTTAAAAAAACATGCATTTTGCGCTTCCAATTCGCGAACTCCCCCTTGATCTTTGGCTGGTGGATGACTGGTCCGACTATTTTGTAGTTGCTTTAGATGGCAGTTAGTACTTCTGGAGCGTCCTTGCTCTGATACCAATTGAGGGTGATCGAAGGTCGGCAAGAGGGGGGTGAATAGCCCTTGGAAAAGAAAACTCAATCTTTTGTTTCAACTTAACAAATATGTTAGTTAGATCACAAATAACATAAATAAATAAATCAAGCAGTAAATAAAGAGACGACTGGATTTTACTTGGTTTGCAACCAAGGAGGTTGCTAATTGACGGGCCCAAACTAAGTGTCACGAAAGTAGGCCTCAAATTTAAATGTGAATGAAAGCTGAAAACCCTTTTTACAAGCAAAATCTAAAAATGTAGTAAAGGGGCCACAAGTCGTATTTTTTTCTCGGGGCTAGTTGACGTTGTTTGATTCGCGCTTGTATTTAGGTGTCGTTTGTGTTTTCGGGTTTCAAATGAAGATTTGGGTTTTAGGGTTGCAATCTGAAATGAAGTGGCAATCAAAATGGAGAAAACCAACTAATGAACCAAACAATGTGATGGCAAGTACTAACTCCACCAATGGAAACCGAATCAACTAAAGCACTTAATCAATTTGGGAATTGATTTTGATTTCAAGGCAAAACAAATTGCTAAACAATTGCAGCAACAACATCAAATGCAAGACAGACCACATGCAACACTCTTAAACCAAATGGATACAACAATCGAGCCATGATTTCACTTGTGTGCCACATGCAAAAGAAATAAAGTGAACTTGCTTCAAAGTAGCAGGATCTTAAACTCAAATGCTAGAGTACATTGCAATTGGTGTTGAACTCCAGAGGTTGTAATTCCAGGCCTAAACTCAGCTTGATACAAGGTGGAAAAGTGGATGCAATCTTGATACAAAGAGGATAACTCATGTGTCATTAGCTGAAACCAAATGCTTGAGCTGTAATCTAGCAATTATGAATGGCTGATGGATTCAAAAACATTACAGATCTGAAGGGAAATATGCAGAAACTAATCTGATAGAAATGTAGAATTCAAAGTGGGGAAATATGGAATGATGCAGGACCAAATTTCAGACTTGCAGAAATGGACTGCAGGAATTGAGATCAAATGCAGAAATCGAGTTGAGTTCAGAAATGGCATCAAAGTGCTACTCAAATAGAGCAACGGCAGTGTAATTTCAGCAGGTAAGCTATAATTAGCTTGATACAAACTGAACACGCAGGAAGCAAAGAACTGATACACAGCAGATTTGTAGAAATACAGAAATGCAGGAAAAGAAAACAGAGAACAATTAATTCAGAAACTCACAAACGATTTAGAGCAATTATACCAAACAAATAGCAGAAATGATTTGAAATTGAGCTAGACTAACTGATTTCGAAATGCAGAAGCTAAAAACTGATACGCAGGATGAGAAAAACAGGAAAAAGCTGACAGAAATTGATACGCAGGCTAAAAACAGGAAATAAACTAAATGAAATTCATTGGATCACTAACAAGCAATCTACACTACTTAACTTGCAGAATCGAACTAATTTAAGCAGCAACAAATCAGAAACTAAACTTAACAAATCTAGAATTTCAAAAACAAGAAGTGGCACGCAACAGGGAACCAATTTCAGAAATGAATTGAAACGAAATGAACTGATCTAATTACTAGAGTTCATTACACAACCAATCTAGCTAACTAAAGCACTGAATTAAAACTCTAATTGAAGCAAAAAATATTCGAAATCGAAACATTACAGAAATTTACTCAGAAATTCAGAAACGAAGTAACAGGAATAAAATCTACTGCTAAGAAACAAAATTAAGCTAAGCCTCCATCCGATTCCTTGCTGTCACTCAAGGATGAGCTCGAATCGAGGTGGTCACGCCTTCAAAACAAGGAAATTGCTGAAGAAACGAGAAGAAACGAAGAAGAAACCAAGGCAAACGAGCTGCGGCGAGGACGCGACGGGGAAGAGCTGCTGCGCATTTCTGATTAAATAGAAACAAATGGACGGCTCAGATTGCTTTGATGAAATCCAACGGTAGATCTTGATCTGATTTGAGCCAAACTTTTATGATGATGATCTGGGGTCAGGATCTGCCTTGTGGTAGCTCGGATCCTCCAGATATGCAACGGATGGTCTAGATCAACTCTATCTATGAATGGACGCTCTAGAACCCTCCTTGCTTGATCCAACGGTTGATTTAGCTCTGATTGGGATGAAACCTTCAGATCTTGATCATAGAGCTTGATCAACCCTAACCCTAGCTCAGATTGCTTCAGATCGTCCCGGATGGCTCAGATCTAGCCGCTCTTGAATCGGACGGCCCGGATTAATCGTAGGCTTGATAATTCGATCCGGCTCACATCCGACTCAAGTTTGACCCAGTATGCCCTAGGTCTAGGATCCTTTCATGCCTACAAAAATATATCAGAAAATTAGTGGCCAAATAATCCAAAAATGTGTAATTTTGCAATTAAGTCCAAAATAAGATAAAGTTCCAAAACCTAGGGTAAAATCATAATTAAGCAATAAAAACATGGGTCAAACATGGATTTTAGCAATTAAAATAATCAATAAAATGGTGCTTATCACTAATCCAAGGCTGAATATGGCTCGATTCTCCTGAATAAAACTCCTTCAGGCGAAGAAGTCTCTTACACGTTGAAAGCTCAGAAAAAGAAAGAGAGATTATACAAAACTTGTTTGCTAATGCTTGGAATGCATGGAATGAATGAAACTGAACTCCAGGGGTCTATTTATAGCACCAGTCAGAATTATCCATTTGCTAACATTGCGCTTGTAGGGCGCTTGAGAGCTCTTGGGCGTCTGACATGTGGCCTAATGCTTATGAAGAAAGCAACGTTCACAAACTGCTAGAATTAGCCTCTCGGGTGCCTAATAGTACAGGGGTGCCCGAGTGCTCGAGCGCCCGAAATCCCAGGCGCCCGTATGCTTACGGACGCCTGAAAGTAGTTGTTTTGGTTAGCAACTACTGACCATTCTCCAGCCTGACTTCTGGTCTTCTTGGGTGATTTTTGGCCAGCCGGAGTTAGGCTCACCCGAACCCGACTCTAGCCTTTCGCCCCTTGAGCATCCTTCCACCCGGATTCTCGTCTCTCGGGCATTGTGCATGTCCTTCTCGCTCCACCGGTGTACTCTTCCACAGAGGTCCGCATCCGTCGGATGCACCGAGCCCGTCGACTCCCTTTCGGTGCCATCCTTATTGACCACTGCGTCTTCCGCTCGACTTCCTGCGCTCCTAAGTTTTTGTACACTTAGACATAGGGATTAAAACACTAGGACCTAACTTAAATCGGATGATGACATCAAAACCAACCTGGGGTACTTACGCAACCCATAGGGGCAGCAGATACCACAGGTGGTGTTGCTTGAAGTGTTGGTCGTAGATACCATGGGTGGTGCGGCTGACCATACTACAGGAGGAACTTTCGGAAGTCCTGAAATAGATGCAAGGGGCGGAAGCATAGGATATACCATAGTAGGTACCACAGATGAAACTGTGGCACATACTAGAGAGGGTAACACTGGTGGAATTGTGAAAACACTAGGTAGGTACCACCGGTGGAACTGTGGGAACCACTAATGGAAATGGGGAAGGAACCCCCATTTGCTGGGAATCCTGACCCCTCGCAACACCTTGGTGAGACTGTCCTCAGTCACAGGTGTTGCCTTGGTCAATCTATCTAGAGACTCGACCGCCAGCCCAACAATCTCAAGCCCTACTAAATCACGTGGCCGCCTAGGTGGTCGATGTAGGATCGGTGTCGTCGATAGAGGGGGGAGGTGAATATCGACTCGTAATTTCTTCGGAAACATGTCGTTCGTTCGTTCATTCTAGTCAAAGAGTTAGTATGCAGCGGAAATAATAATGAACGAAAACAAACAACACTCGTACACGTGAGATTTATTTACTTGGTTCCCAACCCCCCAGGGTCAGTACGTCTAAGGCCTATGTACTCAGCGTGAGTCCACTATTGGTCTCCTTTCATGAATTTCCGGAGGCGGAGAATACTCATCTTACAGTTTGATTTACAAGCAAAAGATAATAAATAAAGTAGAACTCGTAAATAAAAGCAAGCCAAATAGTAGCGAAGTTCCGGCCAATCCGGAAGTCCGAAGTGCAACGCACTTTCTCCTGTAGCCTCTTTGGTCGCAGTGCTTTGTCTCTATCACTTTTTCTTTGCTCAGAATGACTTAGCAAATGATGGAATTGATGATCTGCATTGAGGGGTCGAACCCCATTATATAGCAGTGTCCAGGGCGCCCTAGAGGCCTCTGAGGCGCCTCAGTACGATCAAACTTGATCTGTAATCGTGAACTTCGCGGATGGGATAAACCAGCCATCCCAGGCGCCCTGGACCTTCCCAGGCACCTGGGAGACCTCAAGAGCCTGGCTTCCAAGGCGCCTAGTAGTGGCTCTGCCCCAACTGGGGAGCCCTCAAGCCTGGGGCGCCTGTGTTGATACAGGTGCATTGGATGACCTTCCCAGGCAGCTTTTTCACCTCCGTTTGCTTTCCTATCTTGCCTCCAACTCCAGGTTCCTGCAAGATAACAAACACAAGACAAATATGCAAATAATCATAGCCTTAAAGATTGGTTCTGACTTTGGATTTCACACGAAATCCTAGGTCGAACCGACGCCTAATGTTCCCTTTCCAGCGGAGCGCGTCCTCACCTACTCCACACTGGTGAAGTTGCGTTTGTCACTCGAAACCTCCGAATGGACTTTTGCTCAGCCTCCAAGAATCCTCATCTCGAGACGTCCTACCTCGACCCGTCTCTACTTCTGTTCATGATCCTCGCTCGACTGAAGGTTTTGCCAACCGGGACCGTCGGCTGGACTTTTGCTCGGCCTCCAAGAACTCGGATCTCGAGATGTCCGACCTCAACCCGTCTCTACTTCTGTCCGCCATCCTCACTCAACAATGACTCCGTTGCCCGATCCCCAACCAGGACTTAGTGCTCAGTCCCCCGGACCAAGACTTCGTGCCCAGCTTCACTCACCAGGACTTTATCCAACCTAGCTTCACTTTCTAGGACCCAACTTCACTCACCAGGATTTAGTGTCCAGCATCACTCACCAGGACATAGTCCAACCTAGCTTCACTCACTAGGACCCATCTTAACTCACCAGGATTTAGTGCCCAGCTTTACTCACCAGGATTTGGGTCAACATAGCTTCCCTTGCTAGGACCCGGCATCACTCACAAGGATTTCTTTCATCAAAATCACTCCTTTGCTAGTCATCATGATCCTAACTAGACTTCCTCCATTTTTCAGATAAATATAACTCCAAACCTCAAGTCCGGTTTGGTTTACTCCCTTGGTTAAATTGGACAACCCTGGGTTCTGGTTCACTCTGCCAAACATCAGATCCTGTTAGTCTAACCCTTTGTCAACCTGATCAAACCTGGGTTCAAATATCAAGTCCTATTTGGCTAAACCCTTGATGAACCAGACTAAACCTTTGGTGTATTTTCACTAACTTCAGTATATTGTTAAACATCGAAACACTAGAGGAAGACATCACTGATGCATCTTGCACCAACAATCTCCCCCTGTTTGATGTTTGACAATATCTTAAGTTAGGTTAGGTCTAAGGGTTAAATCTAGGTTTAATCCTTGGGAGAAATCGAAAAAAAAATCTAACTTAAGCTCCTCTCTCCACCTTTGTCACACATCAAAAAATTACGGAAAAAACTTGCACAAACAAAGAAAAAGTTTTGAAACGAATATTGTAACGACCCGATCCCTTGGCCCCTTGGGCTGCCCAACTGGCGGCCAAATCCCATTTGGCGACCCCTTTGGCGACCTCTTGGGCGGTCGTTACTCACAAGTACTTCCCACCCCTGGCCAGTGGATTTTTGCCTTCCTCAGGATTCGAACTCTAGACCTCCAGGCTAAGTACTCAAGTTTATGAATCCTAATACCAATTAAGCTATAGCTCAATTGGTATCAGGATTCATAAACTTTAGTGCTTAGCCTGAATGTCTACAGTTCGAATCCTGAGGAAGGCAAAAATCCACTGGCCAGGGGTGGGAAGTACTTGTGAGTAACGACCGCCCAAGAGGTCGGCAAAGGGGTCGCCAAATGGGATTTGGCCGCACAAGGGGCTGAGGGCCGCCAGTTGGGCCGCCCAAGGGGCCAAGGGGTCGGGTCGTTACAATAAAAAGGCGCCTTTTTATTGTAACGACCCGGCCCCTTGGCCCCTTGGGCGGCCCAACTGGCGGCGCACTTGGCGACCCTCGGCCCCTTGGGCGGCCAAAACCAATTTGACGGCCCCTTTGGCGACCTCTTGGCCTGTCGGTGGGAAGTACTTGTGAGTAACGACCGCCCAAGAGGTCGGCAAAGGGGTCGCCAAATGGGATTTGGCCGCACAAGGGGCTGAGGGCCGCCAGTTGGGCCGCCCAAGGGGCCAAGGGGTCGGGTCGTTACAATAAAAAGGCGTCTTTTTATTGTAACGACCCGGCCCCTTGGCCCCTTGGGCGGCCCAACTAGCGGCGCACTTGGCGACCCTCGGCCCCTTGGGCGGCCAAAACCAATTTGACGGCCCCTTTGGCGACCTCTTGGCCGGTCGGTGGGAAGTACTTATGAGTAACGACCGCCCAAGAGGTCGGCAAAGGGGTCGCCAAATGGGATTTGGCCGCACAAGGGGCTGAGGGCCGCCAGTTGGGCCGCCCAAGGGGCCAAGGGGGCAACCCTCTAGGCCCGAGACCCTACGGGTCTTCCCACCCCTGGCAGCGGATTTTTGCATTTCCCAGGATTCGAACTCTAGACCTCTAGGCTAAGTACTAAAGTTCCTGAATCCTGGTACCAAGTGAGCTGTAGCTCACTTGGTACCAGGATTCAGGAACTTTAGTACTTAGCCTGGAGGTCTAGAGTTCGAATCCTGGGAAAGGCAAAAATCCACTGCCAGGGGTGGGAAGATCCGTAGGGTCTTGGGCCTAGAGGGTTGCCTGCGGGGACCAGAGAGTCCGAGATCGCTACAAATATAACATAAGCCTTTCTCCCAATTTTGAAAAATGCTTAAGATTTTAAGAAAATGATTTTCAAAAAACTCTTTCCCCCTTTTAGTAAAAAAAATTAAGTACACGTTTAGAAAAGTATTAAAAACAACTAAGTACTTTTTAAAATTATTCTATTAAAAAGATTGAATTTTCCTAAGTCTGACATAATTCTCGAAAACTTGTTGACCACAAGAAAATTCGTTTGTGTCTTAGCGATGTAGATCAATGTATTTAGTTGTAAAAATAATAACTTTTCTTGATTTAGTTTCTTTTCTAGTCTGGCACAATCCTAGGAAACATTGTTAACTACAAGGAAAATTTTCCTAAGTGTCTTGGAAATTTTTCCAAATTCAAGTAAAAACTATTTTCATGAATATTCCAAAAGTTAAAAGATTTTCAAAATATAGTATTTTCAAACATATTTAAAAGCCAAAAAAAATTCAACATGAGTTTAGAAAATAGAATATTATGATTTCAAATGATTTTGAAATGATAGTATATGAAAACAAATAATCTTGAAAATTTTAATATTTCTTTTAATTTGGCCTCCCCCTAAAATGACACAGTCCTAGGAAACTTGTTGACTACAAGTGATCTTTCTCTGAGTCTTAGGGTTTGATTCAAACAAAAAGAGTTTAAAATAATATTAAGGAGTAATTTGCGATAATTAGGAATATAGTAATTTCATTTGACTTGGACTCCCCCTAAATCTGACATAATCTAGGAATTCTTGTAGATCATTAAGAAATTTTCCTATGTGTCTTTAGAGTTTATCTAAATTATCAGAGTAATTAAGGCAATTTTTGAAAAATATTTTTAGACAGAGTATGATAACAATTTGAAAAGATATGACTTTTTGAAAAGAGTAACTTTGAAAAAATTTTTTAAAGAAACACAAAAAAACTCTCCCTGAACCTGATACCTTCTGACTACCCTTGTTAACTACAAGGACTTCTACCCAAGTGTCTTAAGGGACTCTAGTGTTGACCTAGAAGGTTTGTGTCCAAGTGTAGGTCAAACAATTTTCGAAAAGATATATAAATTTTTGAAAAACATGTATCTATAAGTAAGCAATCAATCAAGCATGAAATTTATAAAAGCATTATTATGTTTAATCAACTATTTTGAAAATAGATTTTAAGAACATAACCTAAAGATTTTGAAATCATTTTGAAAAATATTTGTCAATTAATTAATCTTTAACATCTCACCCATTCTAAGTGTTGTAATACAAGCAAGCACGATTGCCATATAGGTGTCTGTGAGATGCTTGAATAATTTTCTCAATTTTATTTATAGGCTGTTTGACCTTGAGTTAGATTCGAGTTTAATCAACTAGTAGCTTAAAAGAATTTTTCAATAATTGGCTTCCAAGTCTTTGTGAGGCACAGAGGCCTTCATTGGTCGTAGCCTCATTGGATCATCAACCCTTTCCTTAGACAAAGCCTTTTAAAGAAAAAGTACTTTTAATTTACTTTTTGAAAAACTCTGGTCTAACTAGCCTAGGATCTGGCAAGGTAATTTCGGCTAGTTTTCTAACGTACTATCATCTCGCCCCGCCCTAGTATTAGGTTAGGCACGTGTCAAACTATCTGTTTTCCTATCTATCCATTCTAAACATGGATGGCATGGCAAATATATATATATATATATATATATATATATATATATATATATATATATATATATATATATATATATATATATAAATAAGCAGATGCATATACATGACATTTATGCATGAGTCAATCAAGTCAAAATATTTTATTAGGTTTCTAATAATATATCAAATTCTCAATTTGATACATACTGTGTGAACCCGCAAATATGTCAACCCATTTTGACATAATTATTGTTATTTAGTTGGATGTTTCGGTTGGGTGGGATTTTATTTAATTTCATATCTGAAAGTAATTAATTGGAATTTTAGTTCATGGAATTTGTTGAATTATGAATTGAATAAGTTTTGAGTTATTATGAATTAATTAGTTAAGAATTAATTAAGTTTTAAGTTATTAAGAATTAATTAAGGTTAAAATTATTAAGATTAAAATTATTAAGAATTAATTAGGATTAAAAGTATTATGTATTAATTAGGATTAAAATTATTAAGTTTAATTAGGATTAAAATTATTAAGAGTTAGTTAGGATTAAATTATTAAGAGTTAGTTAGGATTAAATTATTAAGAATTAATTAGGATTAAAATATTAAGAATTAATTAAGGTTTAATTATTTAAGGATTAATTAAGGTTTAATTATATAAGAAATAATTAAGGCTTAATTAATTAAGGATTAATTAAGGTTTAATTATTTAAGGATTAATTTAATTAAGGTTTAATTATTTAAGGATTAATTAAGTTTTAATTATTTAAGGATTAATTAAGGTTGAAATTATTATAAATTTATTAATTTTGAAATTAATAAAAATTAATTAATATTGAAATTATTAAAAATTAATTAATATTGAAATTATTAAGAATTAATTAATGTTTAATAAGTTAAGCGTGAATTAAGGTTAAATTATTAACAATTAAAGTCAAATTATTGATTAAAGTTTAAATTGTTAACAGTTTTAGGTCTAGTTGCATCATTTCTAATAATTCAAAAATATCTGAATCATCTACTATTTCTTTTTCATTTACTCTTTCAAGTTTTTCTAATACTTCTGCATTATTTGAATTTTTGTAAACCTTACTTAATGTAGCTTTAATTCTAAGAAATTTATTTTCATCATCAGAATCATATTTTTCTTCATCATCAGGGTTGAATTCCAAATTATAAAGAGTTGTGTTATTATCTTCAAAATAGTTAGAGTAATTTTCAAGGTTATTTATTAAATTTATAGTATTATATTCCAAATCAATAAAATTAGCTGAGGATTGACTATTATCCTCATCATTATCTTCAGGATGATCATCAATATTATTTTGACACATATTAGTACAGATTTTATCAGAATTCTCAGAAAGATTATTAATGACAATTTCATCTTTATCCTCAGAATTATCAGAACAATTATTATAAAAAACATTATTAATTAAGGTATTATTATCATCCTTAACATGAGAATTATCAAATATTAAAGTATTATTATTATCCTTCACTTTATAAGAATTATTATTAAGTTCAAAAAATTTAGCATTAATATTAAATATTAAAAAATTAATGTTCGATATGTTAACATTTTCTATGTTTGATAATTTGTTATGTAATATATTAAGTTGATTATGCAACAAGTATAACTTATCAGAAAAATTATCTAAATTACCAAAATGATATAACTGTGCAGGAAATTGAAATTTATTGCCACAATTAATCTTTCGTACCTTGGATGGACATGGGTTCTTGTAGTGTCCGTGCTTTTGACATTTGAAGCATCTGATATGGCTTTTGTTCCTCCGGACTCCTGGCATTGGTACCTCCTTTGCGCCGGTGGTGACGATCGAGTCTTACGAGCATCTTTGCGCCGGTGGCTTTTGACAATGGTTTTTATAGTGTCTTCTCGCCCTGCACTTGAAACATATAATATGAAATTTAAAGTTCGACATAATTAAAAAAATACCTGATTCACCCCTGCTCCCCCTCCATTCCTAGCATCTTTGCTCCTTCGGCTGTTAGTCCGGTGAAGAGCTACCAGGCTCTGATACCACTTGTAGGATCGGTGCTGTCGATAGAGACGGGGTGAATATCGACTCGTAATTTCTTCGAAAACATGTCATTCGTTCGTTCTAGTCAAAGAGTTAGTACGCAGCGGAAATAACAAAGAACGAAAACAAACAACACTCGTACATGCGGGATTTATTTACTTGGTTCCCAAACCCCCAGGGTCAGTACGTCCAAGGCCTATGTACTCGGCGTGAGTCCACTATTGGTCTCCTTTCTGAAATTTTCGAAGGTGGAGAATACCCGTCTTATAGTTTGATTTACAAGCAAAAGATAATAAATAAAGTACAACTCGTAAATAAAAGCAAACCAAACAGTAGCGAAGTTTCGACCAATCCGGAAGTCCGAAGTACAGCGCACTTCCTCCTGGAGCCTCCTTGGTTGCAGAGCTTCGTCTCTAGCGCTTTTTCTTTGCTCAGAATGACTTAGCAAATGATGGAATTGATGATCTACATTGAGGGTCAAACCCCTTTATATAGCAGTGTCTAGGGCGCCCTAGAGGCCTCTAAGATGCCTCAGTACGGTCAAACTTGCTCAGTAATCGTGAACTTCACGGATGGGATAAACCAGCCATCCAAGGCGCCTGGGAGACCTCAGGCGCCTAGCTTGCCAGGCGCCAGGGAGTGGGTCTGCCCCAACTATGGCACCCTCAAGCCTGGGGTGCCTATGTTGATAGAGGCACCCTGGATGACCTTCCCAGGCAGCTTTTTCTCCAACGTTTGCTTTCCTATCTTGCCTCCAACTCCAGGTACCTGCAAGACAACAAACACAAGACAAATATACAAATAATCTTAGCCTTAAAAATTGGTTCTGACTTTGGATTTCACCCGAAACCCTAGGTCGAACTGACACCTAATCTTCCCTTTCCTGGGGAACGCGTCCTCACCAACTCCACACTGGAGAAGTTGCGTTTTCCACTCGGAACCTCCGAATGGACTTTCGCTCAGCCTCCAAGAATCTGAATCTCAAGACATCTGACTTCGACCCGTCTCTACTTCTGTTCGCGATCCTCACTTGACTGAAGCTATTGCCAACCGGGACCTCCAGCACGACTTTTGCTCGGCCACCAAGAACTCGGATCTCGAGACGTTTGACCTTGACCCATCTCTACTTCTGTCTGCCATCCTCACTCAGCAAAGATTTCGTTGCCCGATCCCCGATCAGGACTTAGTGCTCAGTCCCCCGGACCAAGACTTCGTGCCCAGCTTCACTCACCAGGACTTAATCCAACCTAGTTTCACTTGCTAGGACCCAACTTCACTCACCAGGATTTAGTGCCCACCTTCACTCACCAGGACTTAGTCCAACCAAGCTTCACTCACTATGACCCAGCTTCGCTCACCAGGATATAGTGTCCAGCTTTACTCACCAGGACTTAGGTCAACGTAGCCTCCCTTGCTAGGTCCCGCCTTCACTCACCAGGATTTCTTTCATCAAAATCACTCCTTTGCTATTCATCATGATCCTGACTAGACTTCCTCCATTTTTCAAATAAATATAACTCCAAACCTCAAGTCCGGTTTGGTTTACTCCCTTGGTCAAACTGACCAACCCTGGGTTCTGGTTCACTCTGCCAAACATCAAATCCTGTTTGGCTAACCCTTTGTCAACTTGATCAAACCTGGGTTTACCCTACCAAACATCAAGTCTTGTTTGGCTAAACCCTTGATCAACCTGTCACGCCCCGAGACCCAGGAGCCGCTGATCCAATATAAAATCGGGCAGCACCTCCCCTGTCTGGCGGACAATTTACACATGCACAGAACACGACCACGCAGTTTAATTGGCCTCAGGCCTCAAAATATAGATAGACACAATATAAAAATATAAGACAACTAAGTAAATCATACCTGACTGCGGACCGGTCCGACTTACGACAAACCAACCAATACACCAAAAGCCCCTTAGGGCACACGACACATATGACATATACAAGTCCAAATGCCCAATAAGTAAATATAAAAATAGACACTACTAAGTACAACACGAAACTATGCCGTCGCGATGGGTAGGGACTGGCTGCTGGGCTCTTCTGGCGACTCCAAATATCTCAACCTGAAATAAAAATATATGGCAACGGGGTGAGTCCATAACTCAGCGAATACCCAGCAGATATGCATAGTATGTTATAATAATAATAAGCATCTACGTTAGTACAGTCTCATATCAACAATATGGAAAAATTAGTATTGGAAATACTGAGGTAGATACATACCAGAATCCAGCTAACCTGAAAAGAGGATAATCAGTACCAAGGGAATATCATTAGACATATAATCTCAAATAACAAGTCTCCAGTATATGCGATGTCAAACAAGTGCAGCAAATAAGTGCAGCAAACAATGCACGATGCAAAGTATGCACATGGTGCAATGACATGTGTCACCCCTGACACCAGACAGATCATCGTACACCTGTCATAGGGACGTCTGAACGGGTAGGGCTCTGACAACTGTACACCCTGCCATCACTGCTCCTGAGTGACCGGGTGGACAGGATGCTGGTGGAGACTCCGCTCCGACCCCAAGCAATGGGGGAGTCAAGCTCTCATCTCCTCGTGGCTCAGTACGAGAAGGGATCCCTGCTTGCTACCACGCTCGCGCTCACCCTCCTCATAGTGGCCGAACGGAGTAATACAGGGCAAATGCACACATCTACGGTATCCACTAACCCATGAGTGGCCGTGTGTGCATGTCATGTACCGGAAGATGATTAGGCTCAACCACAAGGGAGTCGCTGATCGCCGGCATGCAACAGTGCAAGGATGGTGTATGATAGATACACATACATAATAACTCAGGGATAACTAACAAGTATCCAGGACAGTCATAATAACTCAGGGATAACTAACAAGTATCCAGAACAGGCATAATAACTCAGGGATAACTAACATGTATCCAGAACATGCATAATAACTCAGGGATAACTAACAAGTATCCAGAACAGGCATAATAACTCAGGGATAACTAACAAGTATCCAGGACAGGCATACTAACTCAGGGATAACTAACAAGTATCCAAGACATGCATAATAACTCAGGCTAGCGTATAATCTTACTGCTATTTATAACCAACCATGCATAGCAATATGACAATATCTAAAAGATAAGTCAAAGGGTACCTGCCTCCATAGAGTAAAAGTAGTCCGTATCAAATAAGGACCTCCCATCCAGAAGTCCGAAAGCAAGTCAGTGTCCTGTAGCAAAGGCATAATGTTTAGCTACAATAATATATAAATTATAGCTAAACGAGTTATCTCAATTATTAGGATCGTCCTAATTATCCCAGTTACCTAGATTAGATCCATGTTAGGTTTTCGAAGCCCGTTTCAATCAAGTTTAGTTTATTAGGTTTAATCTCAAATTAAACCTAATCCGTAATTCAACCCATAGCTCACCCAAAAGCTCACGACAATGATCACAAGAAGGAGAACAAAACCTATAATCCAATCCAAAATCATTTCCCTCCAACTGATCCACATCTCATTAAGCTAAGAACAACCAAAGCATTTTATCCATCCTATATCATGCCAAAATAGAATTAACATCATCATATATAGGTAACAATAAGATTCCAATTCCATGAAGAATAGAATTTAGGCAGAATACTAACCAAAAATCTGATTAAACCAAGTCATCCTACCAATCAACCCCATGGTAACACATCATATCATGACAGGATCAAAGAAACAACTTACAGCTCACCCAAACCGATCCAAAACATCCAATAAAATTACTAAACCATGATCAAAATTAACAATATCAGAAACAACACAATTCGAATAGTTTCATTCATCTTCTTAACTCTAATAACCCATCATCCAGATCAAAAACACCACATGATCACCAATTGGAAAACAATAATCCAACACACAATACATAACCAACCTTGTGAGCCAAAAACATCGATCAAACCAACAACATCAACACTGAACAGAAATCAACTCTAATCACAACTATTTTCAAAAACTCTATAGAAACTGAATTCAAAAACTTGATCAGAGAAATTAACTTATCCCTACTACCTTGAATCAATCCCATCATGAAACTCCATCCAATTAATCGACTAAGGTAAAACCAATGAAACAGGACAGCCAAAAATCCAATCACAACCAAATCTCCAAATATAGAACTATCCAAAAATCAGATTTGATTGTTAATCCACCATCCAAAATCGAAACCCAACTCATCCAAGGAGAGCATTGAACCGAGATAGACTTTACCTGAATTGGGAGCCTGCAAAACCCCCTTACTCCCGATCCGGCGTTCAGAAATTCGACGAACGCTACCACAGCTCGCTCAAGCGATCTGGCGATGAAGAAATGTCGATCAAAGATAGGAAGAGTGCATATGCCATCTCGTACCCGAGAAGGGCCGATAGTAGCTAGGATCGGGAGAGAACAATATCAGATGGAGATTGAGAGAAGCGGGACTCACCCTAGATTCCGCTGTGACGTCCAAAATCTCCCGGTCACTCCATAGGTTACACCCACCCTCGGCGTCGACTCGCGAGTTCCTGGCTAAACGAACCCTAGCCCACTTCCGATGAGCTTCGGCCGCGTGAAGGAGTCATCGGCCGGTTTCGTGTGGAGGAGGGTCGGCGACGCTCGATCGGGAGGGGCGCGGCTAGGGCACGCGGGCGAGGGAGGTGAAGCGGCTGTGGACGAACTGTAGGTGACTTAATAGTGGAAGTTTTGCATTTTGGTCCAACCATTTTTAGTCTAATCGCAAGACCACCCTTAAGTTTTATGTTTTAGCTATTTAAGCCTCCATCTTATTGTAATCCACTTAATAAATTTCTAGGGATAAATTATTTATCCATTCGTAATTTAAGAGTCTATCTGAAAGCCCCCTTGGGCTCCTCCCGTAGGGCCGAAAACTCAAGACTCTATCCGGAAAAATCCCGAAAAATTTTCTGGTTCGGATTTTCGAATTGCCGTATTTTACACAACCAGACTAAACCTTTGGTGTATTTTCACTAACTTCAGTATATTGTTAAACATCGAATCACTAGAGGAAGACATCGCTGATGCATCTTGCACCAACAGTCGCCACTGACTACAACGTCTACGAGATGGAGTCAACTTAATACAGTGAGGCATATCTGTTAAGATGTTACTAATTATGGCTAAAAGTAAAAGTCTATCAAACTTTACCAAATTACCTATTTCCCACCTAGAGATGTCCCGTCGTTGTCAAGTCCCAAAGTACTATCACGTCATGAAAATGACACCGAAATAAAATTTGTAAAACTTCGGAACACCGAAATCAATAGACATTGCAAAATTGGTCTCTGATACCAAATAAATTGGTATCCGAAAAAATCCATAAAAATCCATAAATACCTAAGTTGACTTCACAAACCATGCTTTGATACTAAATAAATTGTCACGCCTGAGGAGTTGCATGTCTGATAAAAATTGGACAACACCTCCTCTACACAATGGACAATATGAATCCTTATACATACATAATCATGGCCACCATGGCCTCTACAAACAAAATACAGGCATAAAGTGTAGAGATCGTGTAGGTCAGCAAGAGAGGGATGAATTATCCCTGAAAATTAAATTCGATCTTTTGTCTTTGCTAACAAAGATAAAGGTCTTCCAACGGGTCTTCTAGGTGATATCGGGTCTTCCAGAGTTGGACTCATTCGAACCATTCTCCGGCCTTCTACTCGAGCATGCTCTCTAACGGTTTCTCATCCCTTAGATGTTGCATGCGTCCTTCTCGCTCCACCGGCATACTCTTTAACAGACCTCCGCATCCCATGGATGTACCAAGCCCGTCGGCTCCCTTCCCATGTTATCATTCTTGACCAATGCGTCTTCCGCTCGACTTCCTGTGCTCCTGCACACTTAAGCATAGGAGGACCTAACTTTAACTCGGTTAACCACATCAAAAATTACTTGGGATACTAACAATTGCTCCCTTTTTGATGTGTATCAACCCAAGTTATGTTAGGGTTAAACATAAATAAATAATATAAATAATAAAAAATAGATAATAAGATTTGCAATTTAAGGTGGAAAATTTACAATTTAAACCTTCCCTTAACTTAAATTCTATCTCTACCGCTTTGATCATATCAAATAAACATGTTAAGGGTAAAAAAAATAATTTAAAAAACTTTTGAAAATCATATATCCAACAAAAAATCATAAAAATTATTTAATTATTTAAAATTTTCAAAATTTATTAAAATATTCTAAAGTGAACGATTAGTTTCAAAAAAAATGGTTTATCAAAAATCAGTTGGAAATTATTTTTAAAATTAAAACACCGATTATCGATAAAAAAATTTATAAAAATTTATCTCATATTCAAAAAATGTTCAATTTTTTTTCAAAGTGAGGAAATTATTAGACTCATCATTCTAAGAATTTTCAAAGTAAAATAAATTTTCTACCTATAAGAAAATAATTTTGAATTAAAAATTGATAATTTTTAAATAGATAATTTTTAATTGGATTTCAACTAAAAAAATTTAAAATTGTTTTTCATCATTGGAAACATATTCTATGGATCCTAAAAAATTAGTTTTCATGAAAATTAATTTTTAAGTATTTTTAAAATTGGAAAATTAATTTTTGAATGAAAATTCATAATAATAAATTTATGATAAAAAAAAATTCTATAGATAGAGAAAAGTGAAGTCTATCAAAAAAAACAATTAAAACTCATTTTTCTACAAAAATGACTATTCAAAAATGATTTAAAAAAGATGGTAAGTAAAGCATCAATTTACGAGCTATGAATAAAAAAAACTAACAATTTACGTAAATTTTCGGATCCAAAATAAGTTCCTACTAACAGGATTTATCAAATAGTTCATAAGAATATAGTTTCTGGGCACTTTTATAATTTAGCTCCTATAGTTTCTTATATATACCAATTAAGTTTTCCAAAATACTGAATATTTGAATTTCGAAAATGATTTAAATTTTTACAAGCATGGTTAGTTTTCAATTTCTCTATTTGAGCCTTCAATTTCTCATTTTCTAATTTTAATTTGTCAAACATTTTTAAAGGACATGCAGAAGCTAAATTTCTTTTCAATTCTTCATTCTTAAATTTTAACTTATATAAGGATTTGGTCATTGCTTTAATTCCAGAGTAAAGATGATCAGAAGGTAGAGGTCATACCTCACTTACCATATCATGTTTGAAATCCGAAGCTCCCCCTTCGTCGCTGCTTTCTTCTGATATGGATCCCCCTTCATCTATGCTTTCTTCATAGTGCGTGGGTGGTCATCAACGCTAGTTCGGCATGTTCCTTATGATTGGACTTATTTGATGATGATTCATCCCATGTGGCCTTTAGGTTCTTATGTTTTGACTTGTTTACCTTTAGCCTTGGGCAGTTCTTCTTAATGTATCCTTCTTCCTCACAATTATAGCAGTGGATCATCCTTTGCTTCGGCGAATGTCTCTTACCCTGCACTTTATTAAATCTTTTAAATTTAAAATATTAATAAAGTTTTCTTACCATGTATGTCGTTTATTCTTCATCTGTTGAAGATTCTTCCTCATGTTGTATCTTCCTCATGCTTAAGGCGATGTTATCCATTTTTGAATTCTTTCCTATGCACTGAGACTCATGAAGTTCTAAAGTTGAAAATAATTATTCTAAGGTACTTATCTCAAGATCTTTAGAAATATAATATGCATCGATTATGGAAGTCTAGTCCTAGGTCCTTTGGAAGGCGTTTAAGGCATACCTTTGTGTGTTGTGACTCATTACTGTTTCTTCAAGGTTCATAAATCCTGTGATCAGCTATTTGATTTAAGCATGCAGTTGGGCAACTGATTCTTCTTTTTCCATTTGGAGGTCGTTGAGTTAATTGCACAGCATATCTCATTTTGCTAGCATTGTTTTAGAGGTACCTCTGTGAAGCTCCATGAACTATTCCCAAAGTTCCTTTGGTGATTTGTTGGTTTTGATGCAGTTGACTTTTTACATCAGTAGAATGGTTAGCAAATGAAATTCTGCTTTCCCATTTGCCACGAACTCTACTTGCTCCTTCTTTGTCCACAAGTGTTTTTCTTTGTCTTTACAATCGTCATATTTGGGAGCTTCAAAATCGTTTTTCATGATTAACAATATTTCACAATCAGTTTTAAAGAATACCTGCATTCACTTTTTCCACATAGCGAATTCCTCCTTGAATTTTGGCAGGTAGATGACTGGTCTGACTATTTTGTATTTGATTCAGTTGGTGATTAGTCCTTCTGAAGTGTCCTAGCTCTGATACCACTTGTAGGGATCGTGCAGGTCGACAAAAGGGGGTGAATTGCCCTGAAAAATAAATTTGATCTTTTGTCTTGCTAACAAAGATAGAGGTTGGTCCAGAAGAAAAATAATAACATAAATAAATAATAACAAAAATAAGATAAGAGACACAACCAGTTACTTAGTTAGCAACTACGAAGGTTACTAAATCATGACAAATAAAAGCTCGTTCTCCAGATATACTCCATGGGACAGAGAACCCTCTTACATTAACTAGAACTCAGAAAGACAGAGAAAACTATAATAGAATTCGTGTACTACTTGAATGATCTAATGAACTGAGATCAGAGGACTATCTATAGCCTCTGTGGAAGTTTATCGAAGTAATGACGTGGTGCTTCTTGGGCGCCCGAGTGCACATGGGTGCCTGACATGTGGTCAAGGGTTATCCACGTCGCAACGACCATTAAACGGCTAGTTCTCGATAATGATTGGACACATGGGTGCCTGAGTCAGTTCGGGCACCTGAGAATATGAGCGCTCAAGTCCAATCGGGCACCCCCATTCATGGGCGCCTGAGTTTGATTGGTCAACAACTTGTTGACCAACATTCCAGTGGATCTTGTGAGTGATCTTGGGCCTTCTAGATTTGGGTTCGCCCAAACCCTTCTCCGTCCTTCTTCTCGAGCGTGCTTCCTCCCGGCTTCTTATCCCTCGGACGTCACGTGCGTCCTTCTCGCTCCACTGGCATACTCTTACGCAAACCTCCGCGTCCCTCGGATGCACCGAGCCTGTCGGCTCCCCTCCTGTGCCATCCTTCTCGACTACTGCATCTTCAGCTAGACTTCCTGTACTCCTAAGCTCCTGCACACTTAGACACAGGGATCAAATACCAACAGGATCTAATATTGACACGGTTGACCACATCAAAACTTACCCGGGGTACTTACATAAAGTGATGAAAATATGCATCATAGCTAACAAAGACGTGCATTGTCACCACTACTGCAGAAACCAAACACCATATCGCCTTTCGGGGAGTCCAACGTACGGATACACAAATCCACATCACATACAAGTCCATAAAACATAAATAAAATGAAAGTACATCCACTGTAATGAAAATAAAATGCATAGTGAAACAAAACTACTACGAAGTAAGGGACTGGCGGTTAGGCACTCCTGGTGGCATCATCTTGAAAAGGTAAACAAACAAATGAGGGTGAGTCTAGGGAGATTCCACGGGTATAAATATGGATAGATATGTATGACTGTAAAAAATTATATAAAAACAATATAGAATTAAGCAAATACAGTCTTATAGGAATAATCAGAATACATGACTCGAAAATTTCATGAAAATACATATCAGTATCAAACCCACCTGCAAGGTATTAAGGTCATAAACCCCCGAACCTAAAAGGTCACTAGACCATATGCAAATAAAATACCTCCTGTATGTGCATGTCATCCAAATGCAATAATTATAGCTCAAATAAATGTAGAAAACACAAACAAATACAATCCATATAATCGTGCACATGATGCAATATCATGGTCACCCCTGATGCCAGTCAGCCACAGTCACCGATCATGGGTGAGGTCGAGTGAGTAGGGCTATGACAATTATATGCACTCTGTCATCACTGCTACTGAGTGATCGATTGGAAAGGATGCTGGCAGAGAAACACTCATCTTAACCCAAATTATATTGGAGAACACCGCTCTCATCTCCTCGTATTATAGGAAAGAGGAGGGATCCTTATTTGCTACCACCATGCGGATACCACTACCAATGAGTGACCGAGAGGAGCCTTGACAGGGCAACCGCACAAACCCTTCTGATAGTACCACTAACTCATGAATGGCAGTGTATGCAGATCTTGATATGACTGATGACTCATCTCAACCACAAGGGAGCCAAGGGTCTCCAGTTATGCAATAATGTAAGGATAGTGCATGACACTAACACGTGCAACACCCGCCAATCAAACCTCAATACGACATGCACTGGTCTGAAAACATGAATCATGTCCTAAACATAAGCTACTATGTAATGCAAGGTATCAACAAATGTCAGGTATAATATGGCATACAAATATTCCTATGTATATGTGCACATGAATGTACTCTAACAGAATAAGAGTACAAATATTGAGACTGTATTTAAATAAAGTTTGAGTATCTCAAAAGTCGAGCAGCAAGTATCAAGCAGGAAAATCAATGGCAGATATAAGGTATATCCCACTACTATCTATAAAATCAATCATGCATAGAAAATTGACAGCATCTATAGAGATAAAGTCAAAGGTAACAACCTCAAGTAGAGACACTCATAATAGAAGAGATATCACTCCCCTAGAGGAGTCGCTGGTTCAATAAAAAATCAGACAACACATCCCCTGTATGGTGGACAATCTAAGGCAATTATATATGGCCTACATGGCCCACATACCTCGGCCAACACGACCGAAACATATATATCAAAAGTAAAAGTAGACCACACAACACACGTATTCAAAGTCGTGTACCATCACGAATATATCAAAACTAAACCAATATGAAGCCCTTCGGGCAGTCAACCACGCAAAACACACGGAAGACCATAACACATACAAGTCCATGAGCACAATGTGTAAAGAAATACAAACATCTATAAATAAAAGAATAATGCACAACAAAATGAAAAGAAAATCGAAAGAAGGGGCCGGCTACTGGGCTTTCCTGGCGACATCATCCTGAAATAGATAAACAGGAAAACAAGGTGAGTCCAGGTGAACTTTGCGGGTAATATAGACATATATGCATGGTATCAAAAAAGTTATACAAGCAAAGTAGAATCAAATGGATACAATTTCATAGGAATATTCGGAATACATGACTAAGAACTGAATGTATATACATACCAGTAACAATCTCGCCTGTGTGGTAGTTGGCTATATAAGCTCGTAGTCACGAGTAAAGTCAAGTCACCAGACCAAATGTAAAATATCCCCTGTATGTGTATGTCATTCTAAGTGCAACAATCATAACTCAATCAAATACGGCGAACACAATTAAATACAATCCTATGGATCATATACACATGATGCAGTGACATGTGTCACCTCTGACGCCAGTCTGCTACCGTAACATGTCATACGTAAATGGCTAAGTGGGTAGGGTTATGACAACTCTACGCACTCCACCACCATTGTTCTAGAGTGGTTGAGTGGACAAGATGCAATCGGAGACAACACTTCTACCCTATGACATATGGGGGAGGTCCGCTCTCATCTTCTTGTATCACATAAAAGAGGAGCCATCACCGCCTACTATTATGCTTTGATAACCACTAACCCATGAGTGGCTGAGCGGAGCAGAACGATCCAGACTCCTATAATCACTAACCCCTAAGTGATCGTGCGGCTAGGTCCTGTATGACTAACGACTGATCTCAACCACAAGGGAGCTAGGGTCGCCAGCTATGCAATCATGCATGGATAGTGCGTGACACTAACACATGGAACACCCACCAAATAATCCTCCCATCATCAATATAATATGCTGAGGTCCGAGATCATGCACCATATCCTAAAACTATTGGTGCAAAAAGCATCAAATAAGAACAGTCAACCTCTAGGGTTTCTATGTTTGACAAAATACCAGGGTCTAGTTAGTCTGACCAAGGGTTAAGCCATACATGACTTGATAATTGGCAGGGTAAACTTAGATCTGATCAGTTTGACCAAAGGCTTAGCCGAACATAACTTGATGTTTAGCAGAGTGATTAGAAAAGAACCTAGGTCTGATCAGTTTGACCAAAGGGTTAGCCAAACAAGACTTGATGTTTGATAAAGTAATTAGCAAAGAATCCAGGACTAGGCAGTTTGACCAAGGGTTAAGTCAAACAGGACTTGATGTTTGGCAGAGTGATTAGCAAAAAACACAAGGTTATTCAGTTTGACTAAGGGTTAAGCCAAATAAGATAAGAAATTTAGCAGAGTAACTAAGCCAGATCTGGTCAGTTAGACTAAGGGCTAAGTCAAACAGGACTTAATATTTGGTAGAGAAAAGCCTAGTCAGGATCAAATGACAACCAAAGAAGTCCTTGTCAATGCATCGAAGTCCTGGTGAGTGAAGTAGGGCACGAATTCCTGGTTCGGGGAATTGGCCATGAAGACCTAGTCGAGGGTTGGGCATCGAAGTTCTAGTTGAGGATTGGATACGAAACCCTAGCGAGTGAAGCTGAGTCCTAGTAAGTGAAACTAGGTAGACGAAGTCCTGGTGAGTGAAGCTAGGCGAAATCCTGGTGAGTGAAGTTGGGTAAAAGTCCTCGTGAGTAAAGTCAGGCAAGGTAAAATCCTAGTGAGTGAAGCTAGGCAATGGGAAACCCTAAGGAGTTGACCTTAGGTTGTAAAGTCATGGAGAGTTGACTCCAAGCAAAGCCTAGTATGTCAGGTAGACTTATTGAACTAAGGCTTAGGTTGCTTGTTTATCTTGTGTTTGTTTCTCTTGCAGTAACCTGGAAGCTACAGGTATGATTGGTGTTAAATCCGACACTTTTGAGCAGGTTCCAGGAATTTCCGGAGGGTTACCAGGTAGGTTCCACGGTTTCCGAGTCCTTGGACACAAATTTTGGCACCAAAATGTAATAAAACAAATAGTTACATGGACTAACATGTAATTAAGTTTAAAACTAGGTGCAGCCTTGCAATTTCACAAAAGTGTAGGACAAAAGTGCAAAATGATCCCTCTCTTATATGCCTTGACCTAACCCCATTCGGCCCGAACGCTTCACCCCTTCTCTTCTCTTCTCCTTCGCGAACCCTAGCCACAGCATCATCTTTTTCTTCACCTTCCTCGCACGATCACCATAGAGGTGTATCTCCGTCGTTTCTTCCTATTTCCGCAACACGGCTCACCTCCCTACGAGCTCCGATTTGGCAAGCTGAAGAGGGATTTCTCTAGAGCACAAGCTTTTCCTAGGAGTTGACTGACCATTTGTCTATTGGATTGTCTGTTTTTGGTAGGTATGCATTTCCTCTTAGATCTTGTGAAACGACTCTTGCAGTGTGGGTTTGTAGCGATCACGATGCTATCCCTGGTATTCAAATCGCATCTGGCTTGTTTGACAGGATGGGAATCTGAGTGTTGACTCGAGGATGGTCTGAACTCATACGACAGACGTGGATGGTTTACTCAATCCTGGATCTAAAGCTTGCCGATCCTTCTCCTCTCCCTTAATCCTCCCGTAGCTGAGATTGGATTCTTGATCAACAACCATTAGGTAAGGATGGTTACTTTAGTTTTCTCTTTAGCATTTACTTGAGATGGGGATTGCTGGTTTGATCTATGTGTTTAGATCAGTTGATGGCTAGGTCTCGGTTCTTGACAGCTCCTTATGGCTTAGTCTCCGGATTGGTGATAGCAATCCTCTATGTAGAATCGGGTTAGATTGAAGCTTAATCTTGGAGTTTTAGAATATTTTGTTCTGAGCAGCTAAGGAGGGATCGAACTTAGGGTGAGCTCCTGATCAGATTCAAAATCCATGTTCAGCCTAAATAGAATTCAGGTTTTGTTTGATCTGTTGGAACATGGAGGTGGATTTAGCCATTTGATCAAACTGATAGTTAAGTAAGTTTGGATTTATAAGGGATTAATATGAGTTTATTGGAATGAATTGAGTTGATTTCCTGGAAGAGGAAACTATGGGTTAAATGTAGACTAAACCTAAACTCTAAACCTAATCCCAAACAAATGAGGATTAATCATTTAATTACGAGGACTAGGTTAACCCTAATATGATTTAGGGACTTGTTAGCTAGTTACTATTTTTGTAATAGTTATTTAAATGTGTCCTTTGATGCAGGTCACTAATTTGGATTATTGTTACTGATTACTGGACGGGTGGTTCTTTCTTCTTTGATACGGACTTCTACTCTTGGAGGCGGGTACTTCAAGCTTGTATCAGTAGTTCCACTTTATCATTATGCATGGCTAGTTGTTATTTATGCAGTAGGCTTTTATTTACCTTTATTTGATATCGTTTTGCTATCCTGCTTGATACTTATGTTTGACCATGGATATGATCTAAATTTCTTTTCTATACAGTCTCGTGTTTTGTTATCTGATTTTGTGTGGCATTGGTATGAGGATGAGTATGTAGATATAGCATAGCTCACTATTATGTGGTTGCAATGATTGATTCTAGTCATTATTGCATGTGTATCTGGATATAGGATGATTGGGTTATGATACATGTTTATGACCTTTGCATGGTAGGTTGTGTTTTATGTCGATAACCTGGTAGGGGTTGCATGTGTTAGAGTCATGCACCATACCTGCACTGTTGCATGCCGGCGATCAGCGACTCCCTTGTGGTTGAGCCTATCGTCTTCCAGCACATGATATGTACACACGACCACTCATGGGTTAGTGGATACCGTTGGGTGTGTGCATTTGCTCTGTACTGCTCCACTCTACCGCTCAGGGGTAGTGGTTTCGGAGAGTGCTAGCAAGCAAGGATCCCTTCTCTTCCCATAGATCAAGAGAAGATGAGAGAGATATCTCTCCCATATATACTTGGGGTGGAGCGAGAGCTCCACCAGCATCCTGTCCACTCGGTCACTAAGGAGTAGTGATGGCAGAGTGTGGACAATGTCACAGCTCTACCCACTCGACCGACACATTATCGCATGTCTCAGTGGCTGGACTGGTATTAGAGGGTGACCATGACATTGCATCGTGTGCATATGATGCATTTGTGCATTTGATTGTGTTTGCTGCATTTATTTGCTGCACTTGTTTGGCATGCACAAACAGGATATATTTTAGTTTGGTTTGATGACCCTGCACTTGCTCGTATGGTACGAGTCCTATTATGATCATGAAAGACTGATTTTTGGTATGTACAGTCCTTTGTTATTTTAGTTATGCATATTTCTTATATTATTGTGGAGACGGTATCCTGTTGGTTATGTATAGATGATTTAGCTACTTTTCTACCATGCATATCTTTATATATACCAGCAGAGTCCACTTGGACTCACCACCCGTCACAATATTTTTTTTTTCAGATTGATAGCTTGCCGGAGGAGCCCAGTTGTCGGTCCTAGTCCCTACGACTCCGTTGTTGGGTGCTTCCACATTTGTTTTCTTTTCTATAGCATTCCTTATGCATTGTATTCATTAGTGGATTTGTATTTGCGATCCATTCATACGATATTGTATTTTTGAGTCCTTTGTTAGACTTTGTGATTGTTGACTTTGCTGCGCGTCTGCCCTAGGGGTAGCTCGGGTGAGCTTTATATTTCTAGTATAGCGTTATTTCATTTTCTTATGTTATATATATCTGTTTTGTGGCCTGAGGCTAATATATAACTGTGTGTGTCTATATGTGTGTGTAAATTATCCACCGGACAGGGGAGATGATGTCCGATTTTATATCGGATCAGTGGCTCCGTTGGTCTCGGGGAGTGACAATTTATTTTGGTATCAAAGCTCAAGTTGCAATATACCTCGGGTATTTGCGGATCTTTCGGTGTTTATCTGATACCAATTTATTTTGGTATCAGAGCCCAGCTTGCCGGATACCTTGGGAACTTGTGGATTTTTCAGTGTCTATCTGATACCAATTTATTTTGGTATCAGAGGAGGTTCAGATGCCTGTTTATGTTTTTCGGATTAGTCGGAGTTAAATCTGATACCTACTCGGTAGACGGTAGGTGTTGGAGTTTGGGTTAGATGAGATCTTCCCAAGTACATTTCGGATTTTCAGAGTCGCTTTCTCGAAGTGTTTTGTACTGTGGGACTTGGCGACAACAGGACATCTCCAGGCGGCAAGAGTTATATCTTTCTAGTACTATCCAACCTTTAGTACTCATGATTAGATTTGGGATGGGTTAGACTATCCCAGCTTGGTGGAATCGTATATACATACCTAATGGATAGTTGTGCGTAGATTTGGTTTTAGTTGGATTGATATGTTGTCAATCTATTTTATTCGTGATCATTCATGTGAGCGATTAGGGACATGTTGTGGATAAGACTTTGGAGCGGAGAATGTTAATTCTCTAGTAGCATCGATTGTTGAGTCAGAAAGCCAAGGTTGAATCTGTCGACAACCTATTGGAGGTTTAAGATTTTTATTTTTCCTAGACCTTACTATTCATGGTACGTGTATTAGCTATTATTAGCTAAGCGAGAACTAGGGTTGGCTACCATAGTTGGCTCGAACAGTGTAGGATCGACTTACCCTGGTTCAAAGGGTTTCAGACATTTGGGTTGTTCGTGCCTGGTTAGAGGACCTGGAAGGCACGTTTAGGGTACACGATTTACATTGATGTACAAGAGTAGCATTAGCTACGTGCTACCATCGTTA
The DNA here is from genome assembly GCA_024364735.1 of Boesenbergia rotunda. Lineage (NCBI taxonomy): Eukaryota > Viridiplantae > Streptophyta > Magnoliopsida > Zingiberales > Zingiberaceae > Boesenbergia > Boesenbergia rotunda. The sequence continues at coordinate 590,895 of JAGFNQ010004717.1, forward strand.
GTGGAGGAATGATACATCCTATCCCATGAGAATTTTTATTATGGATCACCTGTACCTGGTTGATGACCTAGAAGGTACAGTTTGATGGGTGACTTGAGCCGATACAGAAAATTATGGAGCTAATTGGTTGACACCTACGGGTTACCGTGTGTACTTGGATTGGATAACCAAGGCAGTACCTTCATACTTATGATTTGCGCTGAGGCGAATCACTTACGAGGCTAGACCACCTTTGGGTGGAAGATGCCGAAGACGACCTTCATGAAATAAAGAATCACTTCGTGATTATGTTGAGATACTCTTGAGAGGTAGAGTGTCTCTATTTCCTTGCTATGGAATTAACCTTAGAGGTTTTTGAGCCTTGAGTGGAGGAGTTGAAGAGTTTGGGGTTTCACGGCGATGGTCAATCGACTCGCTCGTCGCTACGCTATTTTATGAGGGATTTTGACTCATAGATTGATCGTATGTGACTGGATAATCTTGATGGGGCATTAGGATATATGACCTGCTAGGGTATAGAGAATAAGGAGTTAACTATGTCCTTACCTTCCGGAGAGGTATGAGACATTAATCCGAAGGCCGAAGAACGTCCACTTGTTTTCGGCGGTTATACTCCCACCCTGAATTCACTAGTTCTTGAGATGTTAGAGTCGATATCACCACTACCTCATGGGTGTTGAGAGGTGGATTGAGATTGATGAATCTCTATGACTCATTGGTACTCGAGATGGTGGAATTCGACGTCATTCTCGACATGGATTGGATTACAGTGTACCATGCCACCATTGATTTCCGGACGAGGGTGGTCATCTTTCGGCCTCCGAACCAACCCTTGCACTTCAGGCATAGAGATTGTTATCACTGGGCTGCCAGGGTTATTGTTATCGATGATAAGCGTGGATGACAGCAGTAGTTCCTCACTTCCGAATATTCCAATCGTTCGGGAGTTCCCAGATGTCTTTCCAGAGGAGCTACCGGGTCTCCTCCCAGGAGACAAATAGAGTTCACTATAGAGCCGATTCCGAGGACTGCGCCGACATCTAAGGCTTCATACCATATGGCACCAAAAGAGTTGGACGAGATGAAGGTCCAACTCCAGGAATTATTAGATCGAGGCTTCATCAGACCGAGCGTATCTCCTTGGGGTTCACTAGTTCTGTTCGTCAAGAAGAAGGACGGTTCTTTGAGGTTATGCATTGACTACAAACAGTTGAATGCAGTAACCATCAAGAACAAGTACCCTTTACCACAGATAGAGGATTTGTTTGATCAGCTCAGAGACACCTCAGTGTATTCTAAGATTGATATGTTGTCCGGATATCATCAGCTGAGAGTCAGAGACTCCGACATTCAAAAGACAGCTTTCTGCACTAGATATGGACACTATGAGTTTTTGGTAATGCCATTTGGGCTTACCAATGCTCCAGCGGTATTCATGGATTGATGAACCGCATATCCCTGGAGTTTCTAGATCAGTTTGTAATTGTCTTCATTGATGACATTTTGATCTATTCATGTTTCGAGGAGGAGCACGCGCAACACCATCGCATTGTTTTGGAGACTCTCTGACGAGAGCGTTTATTTGCGAAGTTCAGCAAGTGCGCATTCTGGCTATCCTCAGTCGGTTTTCTAGGGCGTGTGGATTCCAGCAGAGGTATTTCAGTAGACCCCTAGAAGATCGTGGTTGTCACCAGTCGGGAGCAGCCGAAATCAGTTCAGGAGGTTTGCAGTTTCTTGGGGTTGGCTGACTATTACATACAATTTGTAGAGGGCTTCTCGAGCATAGCTATGCCGATGACACGCCTTACCAGGAAAGGCATGAAGTTTACATGGTCAGAGGCTTGTGAAGCCAGTTTTCAGGAGCTGAAGCAGAGATTAGTCTCGGCACCCGTCCTTGTTCTTCCATCAGGAGAGGATGGATTTGTGCTTTATACGGATGCATCCTATCAAGGATTGGGTACCGTTCTGATGCAGCACAGGCGGGTAGTGTCTTATGCTTCTCGACAACTGAAGGAGCATGAGAAGTACTATCCAGTTCACGATTTAGAGTTAGCAGCTATTATTTTTGCGTTGAAGATCTGAAGTCATCACTTGTATGGGGTCACCTTTGAGATACTCACAGATCATAAGAGCCTCAAGTATCTTTTCACGTAGAAGGAGCTCAACCTCCGATAGAGGAGGTGGATGGAGTGTTAGAAGGACTACGATTGTACCATTAGCTACCACCCTGGGAAAGCTAATGTTGTTGCTGACGCCTTGAGTAGGAAGTCCAGAGGGTGATGGATCGCTTCGGCGTGCTAGAGGGGGGGAGGGGGTGAATAGCAATTTTCGAACCCCTTTCTTCCTACACGGTTAGTTGCACAGCTGAATATACAATAAAGACAATAAAACAAAAACTAACCAATGCTATCACGGAAGATTTACTTGGTATCCACCCCGGACGGGTGACTAATCCAAGAATTCGTCGGTGGATCACTCCCTGGATAACCTCCGGCTAGCTCTGTCGCTCCTTGTGGGTGGAGAAACCTCACCACAACACCTTTAGAAGACCTGAGCACAAAGACTTTAACCAAGACAAGATTCATCAAGAATATCAGCCACCACGAAGTCCTCTTTAAATAGGACTCGGGCTGAAACCCTCGCCACCAGTCGACTGCCCCTAGGGTAGTCGACTGGTGCCACTGAAATTCGACCGTTGCACCCCCAACGTTCGAATTCTCAGCCAACTCACCAGCCACCTACCAGTCGACTGCTCTCAGGGAAGTCGACTGGTCCCTAGCTGAAACCCTTCCCGAGTACATTCACATAGCACTCGTATTCTCACGACTCGACTGACTCCTCCTCTGCAGCTTCAACTGTTGCCTTCACGCCCTCTTCATCTTTGGCTCTCGTCCCTCGGATGCACACAAGCCTCTAGCTTGCCTCCATGATATCCTTCATGCATGCCTCGAAGTCCGCGCCCATCAGCTCATCATCCCTGCTCACCAAGGTCCCTCAGGTGCGCACACAAGCCTCCAGCTTGTCTCCATGCCGCCCTTCACCGTACCGAAGCCGTCCAGTCAAGTCCATATGTGTAACCTGTACAACCTGCACACTCAACATACATATATGAGATAACAAGGGTAAACCTTGTAACACCCGCCCTTATATCTACTCTCGGGGCGGGGTTACGTACAATCAATCATATAAATTTTTACATAAAATAAAAATAAAAGTGCAAAGACTAAGTACTGAGCATGCTTGTTTAAAACTATCAAGTGATATTTACAAGTGCTAAGTATACGAGTCAGTACATGCCAATCAGATATCATGCTGGAATGATTAGAACATGGTAGGTGCATAGCAAGTTTAGTAATACATATCAAGTGCTAAGCATACTAGAACATCATTTGAAATATCTTAATAAAGAGTTACCCTATAACATGATAGGTTCACAAGTAGTTCTACTCACAACATAATCAAGTATAAGTGAAATCCCTGTGTAATCACTAACATTCAAGAGTACCAACTCTAATTACTAACATTCATTATCAAGGAAACATCAATCATAAGCATAGTAAAGTAGATATAAGAATCTTTCTTTCCCGAACCACCACCCCACACATCTTCAGCCCTCCTACCTCTTCCTTTAGTTTAAGTGTCCCTTACTTTTATCTGCAGCATAAGACAACACATAAACTAGTAAGCACAAATGCTTAGTAAGGATCCTGTCCTACTCGCAAAATCCATACGAAAGAATACAACATGTACACATCATGAATCATAAGCATAAGTTTATCATAGCATACTAACATCCAAGTTTCTAAGCAAGCAGTATAAAGTATCTTAAGCATACCCTTCACATATAATAAATATTTTCAAAACAATTCCATAAAGGTATTACTTAAAAATACTTCAACATCATATAGGGCCCAGTTGTGTACCACATCAAGCGCGTTCCCTAATGAATTAGGGTAGCGAGCCACCAACCAATTAGAGCAGGACCCTTCCGTCCTACCGGAGCCATGACCTTCAGTTAACATGTACCCCGGATTTGTTTAACGACCCCCTTCCGAGTCGGGTACACAACTTTTAAAGTAAAATACTTATCATGCTTTTACATATATGCTAAGGAGTACTCCAAATCCACTCTCAAGGGACACACCACTCTTCAAGGGTGCTCATGATCCCACAGGGACACACCACACAACATAAGGGGTGCTCTTGATCCCATAGGGACACACCACACAACATAAGGGGTGGACACACCACATAACATAAGGGGTGCTCTTGATCCCACAGGGACACACCACACAACATAAGGGGTGCTCTTGATCCCATTCTTAGTGGAGTATCCTTTCAAGCATTTTATCATACACATCACATGCAATTCATAAGAGTGCCCCATGGGCTATAAGACATGCTCATACATACATCATATTTCAACCACTTAAACATCCTTTATATATGACAAGATTGGTCACATAAATCATATTCATATCATAGGAAGTGGTAGCATGCTTCATGGTTTAACTTAACTCTTCTTAACCCTAAAACCAGGATTTGGCCGAATGGTGTAGGGTAGGGATAGATTAGGTTTTTGACATCAAACATCCCATACAAGCTTCACATATATATACATCATATATCATACTAAGCATAGCATACATCATGGTGTAATCAACCTTCACAACCCTAATGTTCCATGTCTTGGCCGAAAGTTCATGCTAGGGCATGTTGAGTTTTCCAATCAAGCATTCCATTTAAACATCACATGCATATACATATCATCCTACTAAACATAAACATATCTCATAGGGTAGTTTAACCTTCACAAACCCTAAAGTTTCATGCCTTGGCCGAATGGTGTAAGGTAGGGGAATTAGGGTTTTTGAAATCAAACTTTCACACAAACATTTACACAAACACCTCACATACATATCATGCCATATATTAAGCATAGAATACATCATAGGATAATCATGCATCCTAAACCCTAATTCTTCTAGGGTTGGCCGAAAGTGTAGGGTAGGGGGATTAGGGTTTTTTGGGAATCAAACATTCACACAAACATTTATACAAACACCTTGTCTACACTACTAAGCATGGATACATCATAGGATCATCATCCAAACCCTAAACCCTAGTTTTCATCCTTTGGCCGAATCTTGTAGGGTGTTCAACCCTAGTTTTTTGTCATCACATCATGAAGGGAAACAACGTATATGTATACCCTAAGTCCCAAGGGGTCTCCTCATGCATCAAGGAGTAACCAAGGTCTCCCCCTTGGGGGTGGCCGAAACCTACACAAGGGAAAATCCCCATTTTCGAAAACAACAAAAAGAAGGGATCATGCAACAACAATTACACTGTAACGCCCCAAATTTTGGGCTTGCTTTCGATTGTAAAAAGGGCACAAAAATGTCGATATATATATTATCAGATTGTATGACATTTATTTCATAAATGAATAAAATTACATTTTTGTGATTTCATGATTTAATGTTATGTAATTGCATAAATTAGAATATGTGATTGCATGAATTGGAATATGTAATTTCATAAATTAGAATATGTGATTGCATGAATAGGAATATGTAATTGCATAAATTGGAATATGTGATTGCATGAATAGGAATATGTGATTTGAGAATATGAGAGTGAATTGGGCTAATGGGCTTTGCAAAAGTGAAACCCAAAGAGGAGCAAAAATATGCTCTTGCCAAGGATTGAACCTTGCAACTCTTGGTAAGCAAAGCCTTGAAAAGAAATGAAGTAACCAATTCACCCAGCAGGGGATTGCTGAGAGAAAGGAAGGGAAATTCTTGTTAAGGGTTAGGGAATGTGAAAGGGTAGAGGAAGAAACTCTTGATGAGAAACCCCTTAGTGAAGAGACACTTGGAGAAGAGGCACCTTGCCTCTTCCCTTAGTATAAATAAGAGGGAATGCTAAGGGGCTAACCATCATTGTTGCAAACCCCTCACTCACTCTCCCTCTTCAATTTTTGAAATCCTAACCCCCCTCTCCCTCTTGAATTTTCGAAAAATCCAAGAGAAGGATTTCATCCCAAGGGACACTCCCAAGACCCCATTGAAGGTTAGAATCTCTTGCAAGGCAAGAAGAAGTCAAGGACCTCAAGAGCAAGGACAAGCACATCCCCTCCGAACTAAGGGTATACCTTAAGGATATTTAGCGAAAGAAGTAAGTGCCCCTCACCTGTAGCATAATTGCTGTGTATGATTTCCTTCTTCTTGTAGTTTGCGAAAATAGGGATTTGCCCTAGGTAAGTTTCGGCCACCCCTTAAGGGAAAGCCTTGGTTACTTTTTGATACTTGAGAAGACCCCTTGGAACTTAGGGTATACCTATATGTTGATTTCCTTCAAGTTGTGATAACAAAAATTAGGGTTTGCACCCCCTACAAGTTTCGTCCAAGACATGGAAAAATTAGGGATTCAAGGGTTGAATTACTCTATGATGTATCTTATGTTAGTGTACGACATGATAGTGTAGATAAGGTGTTTGTATAAATGGTTGTATGAATGTTTGATTTCAAAAACCCTAAATCCCCCTACCCTACACTTTCGGCCAACCCTAGAAGAATTAGGGTTTAGGATGCATGATTAACCTATGATGAAATCCATGTTTAATAATGTTGCATGATATGTATGTGAGGTGTTTGTGTAAATGTTTGTGTGAAGATTTGATTTCCAAAAACCCTAATCCCCCCTACCCTACACCATTCGGCCAACACCCTAAAGTTAGGGTTTGTAAAGGATAAACTACCCTATGAGATATGTTTATGCTTGGGATGATGATATGTATATGCAAGTGATGTTTAAATGGAATGTTTGATTGGAAAACTTAATTTTTTCCCTAGCATGTGATATTCGGCCAAAGCATGGAACATTAGGTTTATGAAGGTTGATTACCCCATGATGTATGCTATGCTTAGTATGATACATGATGTATATATACATGATACTTGTATGGGATGTTTGAGGTCAAAAACCTAAGCTACCTCCACCCTTAACTTTCGGCCAAAGGGCCCTATACTTGGGATTGGATTAATAAATACCATGCATGATAATGATCTTGTGTAGGATATGACATGCTTGTGTGATTCTTGATATGTTGATTGGAATGCATGCTAGCCAAATTACAACTTTCGGCCAAGAGAGAACTCTTGGACCCTAGCCTTGGTTGCTCCCATGAAATGCATGCTTTATACTATGCTAGTTATCAAGATTATGAATGTATACATATGTATAAAAATGAGCCCTATAGGGCATGGACGAAGAAGGCTTAGGGCCTAAAGAATGCTTCCCTAGAAGGTTGGGACTAAGAGCATACTTTATGGAAATAAAGAACATGATAACTATTTTATTTTATAATGGCTTGTACTATAGACTCTTAAAGCGAGTCAAATGATTATGATACTAGGCTGAAGGACATTTGAGAAGGCCTAGTAAACCCTAGTGGTTCGGGATTAGATACCTCGTTCCTATTTAGGGGCGCGCGCAAAACATGAAGTACAAGTCGGGCCCTAATGATTATGCTATGTTCAAGTATTATGTTTATATGTTTTCAAAAGAACCTTCTTATGAAGTTAACATGCTTAGATGTTTAACATGCTTAAATGCTTACCATGTTTGAATGGGATATATTCTATCACCTTTTCATGATATCCGGTTTTATGAGTAGGACAGGGTCTTACTAAGCTATTGCTTATCGTTTAGTGTTTCCCCTTATGCTACAGAAAAAGGATGCTAAACTATGGAGGCTGCGGGAGAAGGGCAAGTGTGTGTGTGATAGTGCTGGTGGATAAAAAGAATCTTGCTCTTAGTTGCTTCAAGTTTTGGAACTTTGTCATGTTAAACCCATGTTATGCTTTTTTTTATATACATGCTATGTTTGAAGATGAATACTTGATGTCCATGCTTAGTTGAATGTTCTGAAAAATAATTATGCTTCCGCTACATGAACCTTGCATGCTTTAATGTTACATGTGCCATGCATAGATTAGATACAAAAGAAAAATATAAATGCATACGTGTAGTTGTAATATATGAAAATTAAAGTAGCGCCGCCGAATCCCTAGGGGATTAAGGGCGGGCGTTACAGGTTGGTATCAGAGCAGGTCTACCTCACCACTATCACACTCATCAAGCCCTCATCCTGCCGCTTCCAAGTAAGAACTCTAAACCTACTACTTCCTTTATGCATGATAGTACCCAGAATTGTTTTAGTTCGAGGACGAACTTTCTATAAGGTGTAGGGGATTGTAACGCCCCAAATTTTGGGCTTGCTTTCGATTGTAAAAAGGGCACAAAAATGTCGATATATATATTATCAGATTTTATGACATTTATTTCATAAATGAATAAAATTACATTTTTGTGATTTCATGATTTAATGTTATGTAATTGCATAAATTAGAATATGTGATTGCATGAATTGGAATATGTAATTTCATAAATTAGAATATGTGATTGCATGAATAGGAATATGTGATTGCATGAATTGGAATATGTGATTGCATGAATAGGAATTTGTGATTTGAGAATATGAGAGTGAATTGGGCTAATGGGCTTTGCAAAAGTGAAAACCAAAGAGGAGCAAAAATATGCTCTTGCCAAGGATTGAACCTTGCAACTCTTGGTAAGCAAAGCCTTGAAAAGCAATGAAGTAACCAATTCACCCAGCAGGGGATTGCTGAGAGAAAGGAAGGGAAATTCTTGTTAAGGGTTAGGGAATGTGAAAGGGTAGAGGAAGAGACTCTTGATGAGAAACCCCTTAGTGAAGAGACACTTGGAGAAGAGGCACCTTGCCTCTTCCCTTAGTATAAATAAGAGGGAATGCTAAGGGGCTAACCATCATTGTTGCAAACCCCTCACTCACTCTCCCTCTTCAATTTTCGAAATCCTAACTCCCCTCTCCCTCTTGAAATTTCGAAAAATCCAAGAGAAGGATTTCATCCCAAGGGACACTCCCAAGACCTCATTGAAGGTTTGAATCTCTTGCAACGCAAGAAGAAGTCAAGGACCTCAAGAGCAAGGACAAGCACATCCCCTCCGAACTAAGGGTATACCTTAAGGATATTTAGCGAAAGAAGTAAGTGCCCCTCACCTGTAGCATAATTGCTGTGTATGATTTCCTTCTTCTTGTAGTTTGCGAAAATAGGGATTTGCCCTAGGTAAGTTTCGGCCACCCCTTAAGGGAAAGCCTTGGTTACTTTTTGATACATGAGAAGACCCCTTGGAACTTAGGGTATACCTATATGTTGATTTCCTTCATGTTGTGATAACAAAAATTAGGGTTTGCACCTCCTACAAGTTTCGGCCAAGACATGGAAAAATTAGGGATTCAAGGGTTGAATTACTCTATGATGTATCTTATGTTAGTGTATGACATGATAGTGTAGATAAGGTGTTTGTATAAATGGTTGTATGAATGTTTGATTTCAAAAACCCTAAATCCCCCTACCCTACACTTTCGGCCAACCCTAGAAGAATTAGGGTTTAGGATGCATGATTAACCTATGATGAAATCCATGTTTAATAATGTTGCATGATATGTATGTGAGGTGTTTGTGTAAATGTTTGTGTGAAGGTTTGATTTCCAAAAACCCTAATCCCCCCTACCCTACACCATTCGGCCAACACCCTAAAGTTAGGGTTTGTAAAGGATAAACTACCCTATGAGATATGCTTATGTTTGGGATGATGATATGTATATGCAAGTGATGTTTAAATGGAATGTTTGATTGGAAAACTTAATTTTTTCCCTAGCATGTGATATTCGGCCAAAGCATGGAACATTAGGTTTATGAAGGTTGATTACCCCATGATGTATGCTATGCTTAGTATGATACATGATGTATATATACATGATACTTGTATGGGATGTTTGAGGTCAAAAACCTAAGCTACCTCCACCCTTAACTTTCGGCCAAAGGGCCCTATACTTGGGATTGGATTAATAAATACCATGCATGATAATGATCTTGTGTAGGATATGACAAGCTTGTGTGATTCTTGATATGTTGATTGGAATGCATGCTAGCCAAATTACAATTTTCGGCCAAGAGAGAACTCTTGGACCCTAGCCTGGGTTGCTCCCATGAAATGCATGCTTTATACTATGCTAGTTATCAAGATTATGAATGTATACATATGTATAAAAATGGGGGAGAAAGGAAGGGAAATTCTTGTTAAGGGTTAGGGAATGTGAAAGGGTAGAGGAAGAGACTCTTGATGAGAAACCCCTTAGTGAAGAGACACTTGGAGAAGAGGCACCTTGCCTCTTCCCTTAGTATAAATAAGAGGGAATGCTAAGGGGCTAACCTTCATTGTTGCAAACCCCTCACTCACTCTCCCTCTTCAATTTTCGAAAATCCAAGAGACTCCCTCTTCAATTTTCGAAAATTGAACTCCCTTCTCCCTCTTCAATTTTCGAAAATCCCAAGACCCCATTGAAGGTTTGAGCCATGAGTTTCGTGACTATTTAGGTGGAGAATACTTGAGCCATGAGTTTCGTGACTATTTAGCTGAGTGTGGGATTCTATCTCAACTCACTCCTCCTAGGACACCACAGTGGAATGGTGTATCCGAAAGGAGGAATCGTACCTTATTAGATATGGTACGATCTATGATGAGTCACGCAGATCTTCCTATATCCTTTTGGGGATATGCTCTAGACATGGCAGCGTTCACACTTAACCGTGTTCCATCAAAGGCGGTCATGAAGACACCATATACGATATGGACTGGGAGGAGTCCCAAGATGTCTTTCATGAGGGTTTGGGGTTGTGAGGCTTACGTTAGACGTCAAGTCTCAGACAAACTGGGACCCAAGTCCGATAAGTGCTATTTCGTGGGATATCCCAAGGAAACTAAGGGATATTACTTCTACATTCCCAGTCAACACAAAGTGTTTGTTGCTAAGACTGGGGTCTTTCTAGAATGGGACTTTGTTTCTAGAAAGACTAGTGGGAGTTCGTTTGATCTTGAAGAAGTTCAAGACAACGACCATAGCACTGAGCCCTTGATGGATACTGAACAGGAACCACAAGAAGTTGTGGATGAGATTGTTACACAAGAAGTTGTGGAACAACAACCTGTTCAGGTAGACCTACCTCTTCGCAGGTCTGATAGGGTACGTCGTCAGCTTGAGAGATATTCATTTCTCTTGCCTGACCATGATGACGTTATGATCATTGAGAATGAGCCTACCACCTATCAGGAAGCTGTGATGAGCCCAGATTCTGAGTCATGGCTGGAAGCCATGAGATCCGAAATGGAATCCATGTACACTAACCAAGTTTGGACCTTGGTTGATCCACCTGAAGGGGTCAAACCCATTGGGTGTAAGTGGGTCTTTAAGAGAAAGCCTAACATGGATGGACTTACTCATACCTATAAGGGTAGACTGGTAGCTAAAGGTTTCAAGCAAATTCATGGTATTGACTATGATGAAACTTTTTCTCCAGTAGCGATGTTTAAGTCCATTCGGATCATGCTTGCTATTGCAGCCTACCACGATTATGAGATCTGGCAGATGGATGTCAAGACAGCGTTTCTGAATGGAAACCTCCTCGAGGATGTGTACATGACACAGCCTGAGGGTTTTGTAGATCCACAGCATACTGGCAGAGTATGCAAGCTGCATAGGGCCATTTATGGTCTAAAGCAAGCTTCTCGGAGCTGGAATCTTCGATTCGATGATGCGATCAAACAGTTTGGTTTCATCAAGAACGAAGATGAACCTTGTGTCTACAAGATGGTTAGTGGGAGCACAGTAGTCTTCCTAGTCTTGTATGTGGATGACATACTACTCATTGGGAACAACATCCCTTTGCTACAGTCTATGAAGACTTGGTTGGGGACTTGTTTCGCAATGAAGGACTTAGGTGAAGCAGCCTGCATTCTAGGCATAAAGATCTATAGAGATAGATCTAAGAGATTGCTTGGCCTAAGTCAGAGTACATACATCGATACGGTATTACACCGTTTTGCCATGCAGAATTCCAAGAGAGGAATTCTGCCAATGTCACATAGCGTGAGTCTTTCGAAGACTCAGAGTCCCTCTTCTAGAGAGGAGAGAGACCGCATGGATAAGATCCCTTATGCTTCTGCCATAGGATCTATCATGTATGCCATGTTATGTACTCGTCCTGATGTCTCGTATGCTTTGAGCATGACGAGCAGGTACCAGTCAGATCCAGGTGAACGTCACTGGATAGCGGTCAAGAATATCCTTAAGTACTTGAGAAGGACTAAGGAATATTTTTTGATATTTGGAGGCGATGAGCATCTAGTTGTAATGGGTTACACTGATGCCAGCTTCCAAACCGACCAGGATGATTACAGATCGCAGTCAGGGTTCGTGTTTTGCTTGAATGGCGGAGCTGTGAGCTGGAAGAGTTCGAAGCAGGACACAGTTGCAGATTCTACAACAGAAGCTGAGTATATTGCTGCATCAGAGGCAGCAAAGGAGGCAGTTTGGATCCGCAAGTTCATCACTGAGCTTGGGGTGGTTCCTAGCATATCTGATCCCGTAGAGCTCTATTGTGACAACAATGGAGCTATTACGCAGGCTAAGGAACCTCGCTCACACCAGCGGACCAAACACATACTACGGCGATTCCATCTCATTCGAGAGATCATCGATCGAGGAGATGTGAAGATTTGCAGAGTACCCACAGAGGCTAATGTCGCAGATCTCTTGACCAAGGCTTTGGCACAGATGAAGCGTGATGGTCACACTAGGTCATTGGGTATTAGATACTACAGCGATTGGCACTAGTGCTAGTGGGAGATTGTTAGTGAGAGCCCTAGAGCCAATCATATGATGATTACTTTTTGGACTCATTGTATCATATTCTTGTATATATATTTCTTATATATAAAGGCATTTCTTATGGTTATTGTACTTATGTGTATTGGTGCCAAATAACTTAGTATAATAACGTCCTTGAGTAGAAGGTTCTTATCTATATCAATCGATTAGTTGAATCGATAGTGAGATGATATAGAGAACACTACTCTTAATTATTCCTAGTCAAGTATTAACATTCAAGGACAATGTTAATGCATAGAGACTAGCATGTAGGTAACATGATGACTTGATCTCACAAGTCATGGATATGAGATATCAAGTTGACACATGGGTATACATTAGAGAATGTATACTGAATGGCCCGCCATGAGAAAGTATCATGGATCGTTATATGAGTGTCATATACTTTCTCATGTGACTATTAGTATGACTATAGTCCTAGACCTGAAGTACCATAGTTCCCTACATAAGGAGTTATGTACTTTGGTTCGTCAAACGTCACCCGTAACTGGGTGGACTATAAAGGCGATTACTGGGTATGTAACAAATTATGCGGAGGGATGTGAGTGATGTAGATGGATCTATCCCTCCTATATGATGGGAGGATATCATAGTCTTGACAGAGTGAGATCACTAAGTGCATGGCCATGCCCAAATAAGGCAATATGAGATATTGAGCTTATTTGATTATAGTGAGTCTACTTGGAGTTCAAGACACATAGATTGATTGGAGGATGACACGGTCTATGCCTCATGAAAGATCAATCTAGATATCGAGGATAGAAGGACGTTGTCACATATTGTGATGGTCACAATTATTAGTCACAATGGTGATGTTGGATCTCGACATTCTTGTAACTTGGGTAGCAATGATGTGTTGCTAGATACCTCTCATTGCTTATGTCCTTAAATAGGTTTAAGGGCATTGCCAACGTTACAAGAACCTATAGGGTCACACACATAGAGCAATAGATGGAGAATAAGTCCATATGATGGACCGAGAGTAATGAAGTCAAAGTTTGACTTTGGCTAAATATGGAAAGTCCATAAAAGGCAAGTTTGACTTGACTCAAATTAGACAACTTGAGTTGGACTCGAGTTTGATCCAAGTGTTGGATGAATCTAATCATGGGAGAATAATGAAGTCAAAGTTTGACTTTGGCTAAATATGGAAAGTCCATAAGAGGTAAGTTTGACTTGACTCAAGCCACATCACCTTGACTTGACCAAGTGATGACTTGGCATCATCATCAAGGCTAAGTAACCTCCCTATTTGAATTTTGAATTCAAATAGGGGGTTACCTAAGGTGGTGGCCGGCCACTTAATGGCTAATAATGGCCATTAAGTGGCCTGCCACTTATACACACAAATAGAGTTTTGTGTGGGTTTGTGATTGATCATTCTCCTAACTTGTTTTTCGTTTGGTTTTTGCTCTCCCTCTCCTCTCATCTTGCCGAGACCCCAAGGAGTGCTAGCACACTTTTGGGCTCTCCTCTCCACTCTCTTGCTTGTGTGGATACTTCTAGAGGGTTGCTACTTTGCATCCTTGAGATCCGACACCAACCGAGGAGCGAGCGGGAATTGCAGGGCACGCATCGAAGGTAGTTTTCTCTTCTCTAATAGATCTAGGTTGTAGATCGGTTTTGAAGCATGTAAACGAGCACTCATAAATTTTTGAAATGGTTTTCTTCGCTCGGATCCTTTCTATTGGGGCTTTCGGGGTTTCCGCGACGCGGAAAAGCGATTTTCGCGGCCCGAAAATCCCTACAGTGGTATCAGAGCCACGAGCGAAGCTTGTGCTCGTTTTGGTTTTTATTTTTTTTGTATTAGATACAAAATTTAGATAATTTTATGCTTCTGTAATTTTTCTAAATTTTAGGATTTTTTGAGTATTTTTCCTCGTAAAGGCAAAGCGACGAGTGCGAAGCACTTGTAGACTTGGCCACCGAGAAAAACTTCTCCGAAACGGCAAGTTTCGCCCAAATGGATTTTGGGACACCGGGTAAAGGCGCTGTATAATCGCAAGAAGACACTCGTGAAGGTTATTTCACGAGTAGGGGTGCTGCCCCTAACCCCGCAAGGGGCCTTGTCTCACGATTACGCCCGAAACCCGCTTACCGGGACCGCCGCGGAGTTGTGACTCGAAAAATTCTAAAAATCAGTAGAAAAATTATATAAAATCTGTAAAGTACATAATTTTGAATTATGTACAGTAGTGTGATGGTCATGGCCCAAAACCCAATTTTTAATAAGATTAAAATTGTGTTGTAATTCATAATACGGCCTGCGCGCCGTTTTTGTACATGTGCGTGTTGTATTGTGTTTGCGACCTGCGTGTCGGTTTTTAATATTTTATTTCTGTTGTATTTCATATTTAGACTCGAATGTAACTCGAGTATAAAAATTTATAATGTACAAAAGTGAAGACGACGGAAATTCCGGAGAACATGGACTCGGGAGAACTAGCCGACAACACCAAGACGGTCAAGAGGAAGCGCTTGGAGAAGCCGCTAGACCTAGGTTGACCATCGGATCCTCTCATTGGCTTGAGAGGGTCTTAGCAGGGCCATGACCAAGTCACTTGTGTTTATTTTTATTATTGCTATGCTTGTGATGTATATGATGCATGATAATGTAGAATAGTAAAAATAAACTTAAGTGTATGAGATGCACAAGTAATGTGGGAACCACATTTTGATGTGCACTTAATACACATTTAGGATTAAATTAGATTTCATAAATACCTAGATGTGATGCACATCCTCGATTAGATTAGATCTAAAATCGAATCAACTCATAAACGCCTACCGGGTCCTGATACCCATCACTACCTCGATCATATGCGCTTGTCGATTCTGCCAAAGCAGAGCAACGCATTTAATCTTGGTAGGATGCGGAGGGTCAACCTTGGTCCCGCCTATCACGGCTCGGGTTAGATCGAGCTCAATCAGATTGAGTAACTAGTTAACTCAATTGGATCGAGTAAAGCTATAGGCGTACTCCAATAGTTGGAAAGGTAGGACAAGATCGCATTTATCAATAGTCTTGGGCGATTTAGCCAAAGCTAACTCAAGATTATTCATAAATGTTAATTCTTGATCCTATAAACAAGAGTTGCATAGAGATGTAATTGGTAATTAGTACCTACCGATCATACTAAGTCTTGGGCGATTTAGCCAAAGCTAACTCAAGGCATAGTATGATGTGGATCTTGTCCCACATAAATTATAGTAAATTGGTACGGATCTAGTAGTGTGGTTTGACCACTCCAATGACTTGATTCCACCAAAATTCCTATAATTTAGTGGGAGCATCATTTAATTAAATGCCTAATTAGATGATTACTAGAATATGATATTTATTCTCTGCATTTATCTGTTGTAGATTGTCATGTCTTCAAACGCGAATACTCTCTCTCTGCGATCTGTCCTTGAGAAGGACAAGCTCACTGGAGCTAATTTCCTGGACTGGTACAGGAACTTGAGGATAGTCCTCAAACAGGAACGTAAGCTGTACGTTCTAGAGCAAGCAGTTCCTGAAGCACCACCACCCTCAGCCATCCGTAGCGTTAGAGATGCTTATCAGAAGCATCAAGACGACGCGTTAGACGTGTCGTGCCTAATGCTATGCTGCATGTCCTCTGAGCTTCAGAAGCAACACGAGAACATGAATGCTTACAAGTGACCTAACATATAATTCTTGACACATAGGCTAGGGTTTTCATTGGCATAAAATTCTTCCAACATACTTAAGCATATACATACATCATAGTACCCTATAAACATGCATTCTTGTGGTCTTAACCCACTCCAAACCCTAGGTTATGGTCTTGGCCGAAAACCCTAGGAAACCCTAGGTCCATGGAACAATTCATATAGGTCACAAATAACATCTCATACATCATAAAATGCTATAGAAAACCTTTGATCCCATAGCTAAAGCCAACCCTAATCCCTTAGCCTTAGATTAGCCCTTGGCCGAAACCTAAAGGCTCATGAAATTCATAGAGAAATTATTATAAAACCCAATCACTATCCTTCATGTCATAGGGGAAACAAATTAAACATGTTGAAGGATTAGATCAAGTTCCATCCATAGTTTAGGGGTCTTGGCCGAAACTTGTAGGAGCCATCAAGCATGCAAAAATTCACATTAATCACCACTAACATCACTCACATCATAAGGAGACATAAGAACCATCATTAGAGAGTTAAAACTAGTCCTAGCCCTAGAAACATGGAAGGGCCGAAACCCTAAGTCCCCTTTTCATGGATTTTTTAACTTGGATCTCAAACAAGATGCTTAGATCATGACCATATCAAGAAAAACCATTACACCACAGGTGAGGGGGTCTTACCTTGGGTTATCTTGGTTTTTAGACCTTAAAAAGGGAAGATGATGAAGACCTTGTTGTCCCTTGATCACCCTTAGCCCTTGTAGCCTTGTAGATGACCCTTAGCTCTTGAAGATTGAGCCCTCTTGTGAAGTTTTCCAAAGGAAAACCTTCCTTGGAGTTTCGGCTAGGGTGAGGGAGGAGGAAGAAGAAAGGTGGAATTGATGGAAGGAAGAAAGTAACTCCCAAGCCCCCTTTTTATAGCACATTAAGGAGGGCAAGTGAAGAGTCATGGTGGATGACCATTCATTTTCCCTAAGCCTTAACCACAATCCACTTCATTTCCTCATAACACTCCTTTGCTAGGTGAATTGGTTAGAGCATGCATGGTTGTACAAGAGGTCCAAGGTTCAATCCTTGGTGCATGCACTAATTTTTATATTTTATTTTTATTTTATTCCCTATTATTTCGAAAATCCCTTAAAAATTCCCCCATAATTATGTTGATATTTCTCATTAAAACCTCTTTATATTTATATCAATTTTTACCTAAAATTCACCAATAATTATGGTATTAGGAAGCCCATATAAAGCCCATTAGTACTTATTTTTCCCAATTTAAATGAGAAAACATGGATTTCTAGGCTAGGATTCGTATTAATATTTCTAGGTTCCTCGGAAAATTACCTAGTCATGCTCAATATTTTAAAGAAAATATTATGAGAATTTTCCGGATCATTACAAAAACAATGTATATGCAATGCATGGATGGATCCTATCCCAAGGCATCCTACACCTAACACTCCAAGTTAGGAATTTTTTACCACCTAACCCTCAAAGTTAGGATTTTCCACACCTAACTCCCCAAAGTTAGGATTTTCCGCACCTAGCCCTCCAAGCTAGGATTTTCCACACCTAACTCCCCAAAGTTAGGATTTTCCACACCTAGCCCTCCAAGCTAGGAATTTCCCACACCTAACCCTCCAAGTTAGGATTTTCCACATAACGGGCTTTTTAAAGCTTCTCTCAAGCTCCCCCTACATTGGACTTATAAAGGCTTTTTAAGAACCTTTCCAAGGTTCCCCTTACACCAAGAATGAAGCAACCATGCTCCCCCTAAACCTAGGGTTTCTAGCAAAGGTAAGTTTGGTTTCCCAACTTAAACCCAAACTTCTCCCCCTTTATCATACATCAAAAAGACCCCAATAATATCTCAATTATCGGTTCTTTTAATCCCTAATGGTCCTAAACACAGTGTATTAAACCCTCATATACTTGTTTCACACCATTTGGACACAAGTCAGCTGCTAGATACCCACACCAGCCCTGACCAGTCGACTGCCCCTGTTGGCAGTCGACTGATACTCTGATTTCTTAGTTTTCTGGCCAATTTCAGAATTGCGCCAGAAATTCCACAAATCTCTAAAAATTTCCAAATTTCGTGGAGAACTTTATGGTACCCATACCTACTTGGGAAAAATACATTTCACCATGTATCTATCATGGTTCCTAAGTTTGACACAAAACCCAAACGTTTCCTAAGAAAATTAAGGAAAACAAGGAGGCAACCTCCCCCTTAACCTATGGGTTCTCCCAGTTTTCATTTTTCCCAGGTTAAGTGCTACCCAACTTAACACCCTATCACCAAATTAGGTTCTACCCAACCTAACAACCAAGTTCTTCTCCCTTGGCCACCATTAAAGGATTGCCCCCAAGCAACATTTCTCTTAGTGCCAAAAAGAACTCTACAAAACCTTACACAATCTTAAAAATTTGCAAGCACATTTTCTAGGATGTATCCCATCTATAAAAAAATGAGTTCATGAAAACCACAAATGTGCTTGACTTTTGGTACAACTTCTAATTTTCACAAAGATTGGCATTTTGTATCAATCTTGACCTTAAATCATGATTCCTTATGTTTACCAACTCTAACCATTATCAATTTACACAAGGAATTGTCTTCAATTCTCCCTTTTGATTTCTCAATCCTAGATACCTATGTGAGATATCCATATCCTTTAATTCATCAAAAGCTTAACATCCAATATCATCCAATCTATGAATTTCAAATAACATAATATCAATCCATAAGATCTCAAAAGATCACATAATTCTTTCCTATGTTTCCAACTCGTCTAACATGCCTTTTTCCTTATTCTCACTGATCAGTCGACTGCCCATATGACAGTCGACTCCCAAATCGAACAGAAAGTTTCTGGGCTGAGACCAGTCGACTGCCCCCAGGGCAGCCGACTGGTACCTGAATTTCAGGTTTTTCAGTCGAATTTCAGAAATCCCTAAATAATTCTACAAATCTTCAAAAATTATGAAATTTTGCGGGGAGATTTGTGGGGTCAATGTCTACTTGGGAAAAATACGTTTCTAAATAAATGTACTCCGGATCCCAAGATTGGCACGAAACTCAACTTATTCTAAAGTGTATCATTAAACCTCATCCCAAAAGTCTCAATTGCGATTTTTCCTTACTGTTTCTTCTTATCCTTGATTATAGTTCATTTCTATCATTGAACTACATGGTATTCACACATTAAAAACCAATTTAACCCAATATAATTGTATTTTCATTCTTTTCTCCCTAAATTCCCTTTTAATGTGCCAAACCTAGGATTAAGACTTACCCAAGTCTTCCAACCCTTTTTGGCACATTTCACCTAATTTCCTAGGGGAGACACTCTTGAGATCCATTTACCATGGACCCCAAAGGCTCTTAGAGCTCCCTCTTGAGCTCTGAGCTCTAGCCACCTCCCTAGGTGACTCTATCCATACTAGACCACACCGGTGTGCCCCCGGTGTGCCCCGGGTGACTCTTGGCCTACAAACCTAACATTCTTAACCTTAGACACTTTGTCTTTGGTTATGTTGTCCTTGTTACCCTTGGATGACACCCCCTTGCCATCCTTGGACTTTCCCTCCTTACCATGATTGTATGCCTCCCCAGCACACTTCTTTTTGTTGGCCTTAGAAGTCTTAGACCGGTATTCCAATCCCGATCTATCATAGTTGGGTTTCAAACTACCCAACATCATATCTAGACCTTTAGTTCCAATCTTGAATCATTCTAAGGTCTTTTCCAATTTATCAAGCCTTGCCCTCAAGGCTTGATTTTCCCTTTCTAGACCTTTAACCTTAGAGTCCATAGGTCCACTTTGAACATTCCTAGTCCTACCCATTTTTCTAGGCACATTCCTCCCCTTCTTGGGATTAGTATCATGATCCTTAGGTCTAGAGGTCTTGGGTTGATCATGATGCATGCTTCTCCTAGGATTTTGATCTACCTTGTTACTCCTAATCCTATCATTATATCTAAATCCAAAGTTATGCACCATTAAGCATTTTTCATGAAAACTAGCATGCATGGATGGATGATTAACATGATTTTTAAAATACAAGGAAGAACTTGAAATTGAATTACTTTTTGACCTAGGGTTAGGAATTACCTCCCTTACCCTTGTAGTCCTTCCTTGTTGTGATCTTTGTTTCCTCCTTTCTTCTTTCTCCCATCTCCTCAAGTGTCCCATTTTCTTGAGCTCTTTACTCCTTGGGCACTTAGTGTGGTAGTGCCCTAGCTCACCACATGTAAAGCATCGGATCTTTTTCCTTTTAGCTTGGGCTTCTTCACTCCTACACTTCATGTTAGATTTAAATGGAATTGAAATGAGTGTAGAGTGTACCTTCTTTTTCTTACCAATTGGACACTTATCCTTGTAGTGCCCCTTTTTGTTGCAACCAAAACATGAATATGGTCCTTGGTCTTGGCTTTGGTGGAGGTAGAGGCTAGGTTGACTTCTTCTTCAACCTTGGATGAGGTAGATACTTCCTCTTGTTCCGGCATGGAAGTGGGTCTCTCCTCCCCCTCAATCCTTGAGGTGGTGACCTCTTCCTCTTCTTCTCTTGAGGAGGTTGATGATCTTTCACTTAACTCCTCCTCCTCACTTGAAGAAGTTGACACTTCCTTTTCTTCTTCTTCTTCTTGACTCATTTGACTTTTCTTCTTGGGTTCATGAATTTGTGTAGGAGTCTCATGATATCTTTTCAACTTATCCCATAATTCACACGCATTTTCATATTTTCCTACAACACTCAAAACATTGTTATGCAAAAAATTTATCAAAATACTAATTACCTTCTCATTGGCTTTTGATTGTTCTTGATTCTCTTTGTCCCAATATCTTGGACGAAGCCTCTTTACGTGCTTGTCCTTTGGAGCTTCGAACGGCTCTTCTATGGCTATTCTACACGCCCAATCCATGCTAAGCCAAGTTTCCATCCTTGTTTCCAATAGCCAAAATCCTCATTGTCGTAGGGCGGTGGAATGTAAATGTGGTCCCCCAACTTATCTTTCATTTTCTTTTCCCTCTAGCGTGTGCTCCCTCGGTGGTTAGTCCGATCAAGAGCGGTCCTTCGCTCTGATACCAACTGATAGATCGCTTCGGCGTGCTAGAGGGGGGGTGAATAGCAATTTTCGAACCCCTTTCTTCCTACACGGTTAGTTGCACAGCGGAATATACAATAAAGACAATAAAACAAAAACTAACCAATGCTAACACGGAAGATTTACTTGGTATCCACCCCGGACGTGTGACTAATCCAAGAATCCGTCGATGGATCACTCCCCGGATAACCTCCGGCTAGCTCTGTCGCTCCTTGTGGGTGGAGAAACCTCACCACAACACCTTTAGAAGACCTGAGCACAAAGACTACTATCTTGCCTTTAACCAAGACAAGATTTGTCAAGAATCTCAGCCACCACGAAGTCCTCTTTAAATAGGACTCGGGCTGAAACGCTCACCACCAGTCGACTGCCCCCAGGGCAGTCGACTGGTGCCACTGAAATTCGACCGTTGTACCCCAACGTTCGAATTTTCAACAAACTCACCAGCCACCTACCAGTCGACTGCTCCCAGGGCAGTCGACTGGTCCCTAGCTGAAACCCTTCCCTTGTACATTCACACAACACTCGTATCCTCACGACTCGACTGACTCCTCCTCCGCAGCTTCGACTGTTGCCTTCGCGCCCTCTTCATCTTTGACTCCCGTCCCTCGGATGCACGCAAGCCTCCAGCCTACCTCCATGCCATCCTTCACGCATGCCTGGAAGTCCACTCCCATCAGCTCATCATCCCTGCTCACCAAGGTCCCTCAGGTGCGCACACAAGCCTCCAGCTTGTCTCCATGCCGCCCTTCACCGTACCGAGGCCGTCCAGTCAAGTCCATATGTGTAACCTGTACAACCTGCACACTCAACATACACATATGAGATAACAAGGGTAAACCTAACTTAAACCCTTTGCCCAAACATCAAAACACTTGGTCACTCCGGACCATAGATTGCCTCAACAGAGGGGTACTGTCCTACCACCGAGTTCTGGTTACCGAGATAGTTCAGAGCTTCTCAGAGTTGGGTTTAGAGGAGTAGGGACAGACTGAGAGGGGTATTCTGGCGACCATTGTTGCTCAGTCTTCCATCCGAACGAGGATCAGAGAGGCTCAAGCGAGCAATCAGCATCTACAGTTCCTCCGTAGCCGAGCAGCCACAAAGCAGCAGTCTGATTTTACACGGGATGACGCGGGTGTCTTGTATTTCCGCGGGAGACTTTGTGTACCCGAGGCACACCCTATTATGGAGGAGCTATTATAGGAGGCACATCGTTCCTGATTTGCTATCCATCCGGGTGCTACCCGCATGTATCGGGATCTGAGACATTCCTACTGGTGGAACGGAATGAAGCGGGATATCGCTGACTTCGTAGCAGATGTCTAGTATGCCAGCAGGTTAAGGCGGAGCACCAGAGACCTGCTAGGCTACTTTAGAGTATTCCTATTCCCGAGTGGAAATGGGAACACATCACTATGGATTTCGTGATGGAACTACCTAGGACCAGACGAGGCCTTGACGCGATTTGGGTGATCGTTGATTGATTGACCAAATCTGCGCATTTTCTAGCTATACGGAGAACCGATTCCTTGGACAGATTAACAGAGTTGTATTGCATAGAGATCATCGGATTGCACGGCATACCGTTGAGTATCATCTCAGACCGAGATCCGTGTTTCACCACACGCTTCTGGCAGAGTCTGCAGAAGGCCATGGGTACCGAGCTCAGATTTAGTACCGCCTTCCATCCGCAGACCGATGGTCAGTTAGAGCGTACCATCCAAACATTGGAGGATTTACTATGAGCCTGTGTTATGGATTTTGAGGCAGTTGGGAGGATCATCTGCATCTTGTCGAGTTCGCCTACAACAACAGCTATCATGCGGCTATCCAGATGGCACCGTATGAGGCGTTGTATGGTAGACCTTGTCAGACACCCACCCTCTGGGAGGAGGTTGGGGAATCTCAACTGTTAGGTCCTAAGAGAGCTCAGTACGAGGTAGAGTTAGTCCGTACCATCAGACGTAGGATATCTACGGCGCAGGATCATCAGAAGAGCTATGTTGACCAGAGACGGAGACCTCTGGAGTTCTCCATAGGTGATCATGTATTTCTGCGAGTTTCACCCACGAAGGGGGTGAAACGATTCGGTCTTTGAGGTAAGCTTGCTTCACGTTACATCGGCCCGTTCCAGATTCCGGAGAGGGTTGGGGCAGTAGCTTATTGTTTGGCTCTTCCACCATCCATTTCTGGTGTACACGATGTATTTCACGTATCTATGCTGAGGAGATACGTACCAGACCCTTCACATGTGCTGTCGAATGTCTCAGTTCCACTCCAGCTTGACGTGACTTACGAGGAGATTCCTGTACGGATTTTGGGTCATCGAGAGCATCAGTTGCGAAATAAGATAATCCGACTAGTTAAAGTCGGATAGCAGCATCACTCGGATGAGGAGGCTACTTGGGAGCTTGAGGATGTCATCCGAGCTCGCTACCCCCACTTGTTCACTTGAAATATGTATGGTTAGTTATTGTTTAGTATTTATAGCTGCATACTTCTTAATAGTGTTTACCATAGTGAATAACAAAATTTGGGGACCAAATTTCTGTTAGTGGGGGAGGATGTTAAATCCAACACTTTTGAGCAGGTTCCGAGAATTTCTGGAGGGTTACCAGGTAGGTTCCAGGGTTTCCGAGTCCTTGGACACAAATTTAGGGACCAAAATGTAATAAAACAAATAGTTACAAGGACTAACACGTAATTAAGTTTAAAACCAGGGGCAACCTTGCGATTTGACAAAAGTGTTGGTAGCTTGTCGGAGGAGCCCAGTTGTCGGTCTTGGTCCCTATGACTCCGTTGTTGGGTGCGTCCGCGTTTGTTTTCTTTTCTATAGCATTCCTTATGCGTTGTATTCATTTTTATATGTCGTGAATTTGTATTCGCAATCCATTCGTACGGTATTGTATTTTTGAGTCCTTTGTTGGACTTTGTGTTTGTTGACTTTGCTGCGCGTCTGCCCTAGGGGCAGCTCAGGTGAGCTTTATATTTCCTGTATAGCATTATTTCATTTTTCTTACATTATATATATCTGTTTTGTGGCCTGAGGCTAATATATAACTGTGTTTGTATGTGTGTGTAAATTGTCCGCCGGACAGGGGAGATGTTATCCGATTTTATATCGGATTAGTGGCTCCGTTTGTCTCGGGGTGTGACAATTGGAGTGCAAATGCAAATAGATGAAGAACCAAAGCCTGGGTCGGGGGCACCTGGGCGCCCCCATGGAACCCGGGCACCTACATGGTCCTGGGTGCCTGGGACCAATTCTAGCCCTTATCCTCTGCAATAAGGCTTGGCGAACTCGGATCAGGTAAGCATCGACTTGAGGGTGCCCGAGAAGGCTTCACAGGCGCCCAAGTGACTCATATATAAAGGGGTTCGAGCAGTGCATTCAAGGCATGAATTGTTTCATCCTACTTCTCATTGTCTGCAAAGCAAAAGTGCTAAAGCGAAGTTCTACGACCCAGAAGGCTCCAGGAGGTAGTGCGTTGCACATCGAACTTCCGGATTAGTCGGGATCTTCTTTCTTTTTTTTTTGCTTTTATTATTATAAGTTATACTCAAGTTTCATTTATTGTCTTTGTAATCTTGAACTGTAAGATGGGTTTTCTCCACCTTTGGAAAGTTTCGAAAAGAAGATCATTAGTGGACTCACGCAGAGTACATAGTCCTTGAACATACTAACTCGGGGGGTTGGGAACCAAGTTAATAAATCTCACGTGTCACCTTTGTCTTGTTTTTTATTTACTTTAATATTCCGCTGCGTACTACTAATGACTTTATTGAGAAAGATGAATGATGAGATTCCAAAAAGTGGGCGTCGATATTCACCTTTCCTTTATCAACGGTAACGATCCTACAAAACCTAATGCTAGGTATAATGAGTCCTATCTCTATTCTAATACACACAATAACACATCCAACAATACAACGTAAGGATATCAAATATCAAGACTATATAGATATAATTTTGATCACTTCAAAGATCAAGTAGTAAGTATCAGGTAGAGGCAAACAAAGACAGATATAAGGTATAAGCCTATATTATCCATAATATATCATGCATAAAATAATGACATTATCTACGGAGATAGAGTCAAAGGTACCCACCTTCAATGTACTCGCCAACGAAGAGAACTCCCCACCCAAGATAATATCCATAATAAAATAATTAAGTCAATCAATGTCTATATCAACGGACACAACCTTAGTTATTTACAACAATAGTAACTAGCTAACTAACAATCGAAGTGTAACATGATTAATACTAGCTATCTTAGTTACATAATCAATCCTAAATTCAAAACCCAATCTAATAAACTCTATCTCATTAGATTACGGGAAGAAAATAGGAAAACTACCAACCATAGGGGAGCTACACACATGTTCCATTCCAATTGGAGCTTATGGGGAAAATGATATATATCCAAACCAGCTCTCAATGAGTTAATGGCAATGATACTATGAAACCCAAAGCCTTTCCCAAAAATCTCATCTATATTCAATTCCCAAAGTCAAAGCTCATGGCAACTAAGATCAATTCTGATCCCATTCAAGATGTAGATCAAAACTCACGACATCAAAAATCCCCACACAACTCACCTAAACTTAATAAAAATAGGGATGTTTCTCATTATATTTCAACAGAACCTCACAACCAAGCTAAACCAAATAACTCATAGCGAGATCAAAGAATTCATAGAACTCTATTCTAATGTCACACAGAATCGAAACCAAGACACAAAATTTCCCCCATTCACCTCACGGCAAGCCATTGCCACAACACCAAAAACAAAACCAATAACAACTCAAGATCTACAGTTCACCTAATTACAAACCAACAAATCCAAACTACTTCACGGTAGAAGCATCTCAAACAAAACCAAAATCCAAAACAGAAGGAGATAGAAACTACTCAAACTAAATCCAAGAACATAATTGAATTCCCAAAGCAAATTCGAATTCCCACTATATCAAAAACTTGATCTAGATCATCACACCTGCTGATCATCCAAGATTAATGCTGAAACCAAACCTTAACTCAATGATGGCCAGTGGCAATCTTAGCTCCACCTCAAATGCGATCGGGAAGAAAGCCAGTGGAGATCATTGAAAACTCTGATCCAGCAAAAATTGATCCCAAATCCTCAGCTTAGATCCCCCCTCTTCCTCGCCAGAGATCCACAATGAAACACGATCTTGAATTGAACAGAAACCATATCTAAGATCCAACATGGAAAACTAGAAAAAAAAAGAAAACAGCAGTATCCCTCGTGGACTCACCTTCGATCGAAATATGAGGCTCATGATTGGAGATCGACTGTTGGTCCACTCCAACGAGGTGCACCGATGACCACCAGGACATCCCATGCTTGCCTTCTAGCGAGCATGACGATTGAAAGAGAACGAGTGAGAAGCTATGTGGAGGTGCCCATGATCCCTTCACACCATCGATCGGAGAAGCCAGTGGAGTCCATCGTTCGCTCAATCTCAGAGGAAAGGAAAGGAAGAAGCTTCATCTATGATGAGATCGAGCAGAAAGGAGGTTCTTAAGTCAATACACCTTTGCATTTTGGTCCTCCTCCTTTAGATTTTTAAATCCACACCTTTTGGTTGGGTGCACTTAAGCATTCGGCTCCACAAAAGTGTCCTAAACCGATCTAAGTCTTCACGGTTAGGGTTTTATTTCATTTAAATCTTTGATAAGTTTAGGATTTTAAAATAAACCCCCTTAAACTTCATTCGTAGTCTCAAAAATCATAAAAACTCTCCGAAAAATTTTTGAAAAATTTTTCGGACTGATTTTCGAAATGCGGTATATAAGAAGAGAACCTCCCGTCTAGAAATATCCATAACGAATCAGTGTCTTATATCAAAGGGCATAGTGTATAGTCAGAATAATATAGGATACTTTGCTAAATGAACTATCTTAATTAATTATGAATAATCCTAAATATTGTAGTCATTTAATTAGCCCAAGTTAATTAACTACTTACCAACTATTCTTTTCGATAGAGTATAGGTTTACTTTTAGTTTGGCCTACTCTAAACCAAAATCCAATGCAACTATTAAATCCGGCAAGTCAGATATCGGTAGAATAAATTTTTCAGAAAATGTTTAAGGTGAATTCCTAAACCACAAAGGGTTAAATTCTTGACACTTAATCCAAAACTAAAAAATTATCTTAAAAACTTGAGGACTGGTTTTGAGTTTTGCCTAAAGCTAAGGGGTTAAGAGGATAAATGATCTAATCCTAGATGCTTATGGTGTGGATTACACAAGTTTGGAGACTTTAAACTACTAAAACCCTTACCCTAAGGGTAGGATTTGGATTTCTTGAGATTGGAGGACCTTTTCACAAAAAGGTCATCCTTGATAAACTTCTTTTCTCTCCTCTCCCTTTGCCCACAGCCAACGGACGCCGCCCCTCTTCTTCTCTTCTCTCCTTCGCAAACCCGTGCCCTAAGCCATGCCGACAGCCAAGTTTCGTCTCCCTCTACCTCCTCAAGAGATGCGATCCACCGCCGACCATCCCTCTTCTCATCTTCCCGAGCTCCTCCGTGACCTTCGCCCGATGTCGCACTCCTCTTCTCCATGCAATTAAGCCAACGCGAGGCCCCAGGTCTCCTCCTCTTCATCGGCGATGAGGATCCAAACACCAAGCGACCAAAGCTATGGGTTGATCTCCTCCTAGGATTCTCGAGCAGAGCAGCGAAGGGGTGCTCGAGGCCCGGCGATTTGCTAGTTAGCCCCATTCTCAGTTGTGGTTATTTTTGTTAGTGGCCAAGGTGAGGTATTGGTTATCACATGTGATGTGGTGAATGATAGATGTGTATACTAAATGATTTGCTCTTTTATATATAAGATCATTTTATTTTGAAAAGAGAATCACAACAACACTAGGAGCTTATTTATATTAGTACATGCATAAAAGTCCTTTACTTCGCATTGTAGATAACATGGTGTATAGTGTTACACGAAAGATCATGTTGTCAGTCCCTTGCCTAGTATAAGTAGAGGCTCACAGCCAAGATAGAATTGGACAAACCATCGGGATGATTGTAGTGTAATTAGGTATGGTTGGTCTTGACCATAGAATTACACTAGTGTGCTTTGAGTACATTAAGCAGGACCAAAACCAGATGTCATCCAATTTGTACTAGCTTGATAATTGGAAAGGACCTCAGATTTTATTATGGAGTACGATCCCTAAATCCCGATATAATAACAGGCACATATAATTAATTATTATTTCTTTGATTTACCAATGGGTGAGATCTATTCTGTTAGATCGATAGACCCGGTAAGTTGGAAAATAATATTAATTATATGGTATGTCGTTGATTATTGACGAAATTCGTGTCCTGGTGAGTCGGGATGATGATGCCCCCTTGATGAGCTCAAAAGGTTCATCATGTTAAACCCAGCAGGTAGATTTGATCCAACATGATGATAAGGTTGAGTGGTACTAATCAAGGATCCAGAAGATGATTAATTTAATTTATCGGTAAATTAAATTAATTGATGGGCATTCGATATCTTAAACATGGGGGGATGGACGAATCATAATATGTGAGCAAGGGTCGAAGGCCAGCGGGTTGAAGTTAAAGGAAGAGGGAGTGTTCTTTTTCTTCCTATCCTATCTCTTCATCTTCCTTGTGTTTCCTCACCTAGATACCTTGTGGCCGAATCTTCATAGAGGTTGGAAGTAGTCGGCGGCACTTGGTTGGAGAGGAAGGAGCGCCGTCGGCAACCCTAGTGGCTAGGGTTTGTTGGCGTGGGAAGATGGAAGAAGAAGGAAGGAATTGGAAACCTTGGTAATCTCGGTTCTCGGTAGCTCATCGCCCACACGACGTCCAGTAAGGGAGGGACATAAGGTTGAAGGCCGCGAGGTAATAGGGAAGATATAATCTCTCCCTAAGCTTCTTATGTTCTTTTGTGTTTTATTACTTTGCTTCGTCATTTCATGTGTGAAAGTTAATTATTTTGCTTAATTATCATGGTTAATAATAATTGGACCCCAACCATAAATACAAGAATCGGCAATCCACTCGTCGTCTCTTCCGCGGTCGTTCGGTTAGAAGAATTACAAGGCACGATCTTTGTGATTGGCCAGGTTGTAATTCGTACCGAATGATACGATGACGAGATGGTCGTTGGGAGATGGGTCTCCATTCGGATTAATTTTTAATCCGTAGACATGGAGAGGTCTCTCAAGGATGACCAAGTATTCGCTAGGGAAACCCGCCAAGCCATACCCAACAATTGGTATCAGAGCTGAGGTTTCCGGTTTTGTGTGTTTAAGGATGGGGTAATTTTTGCATTTTCATACATTTATTTTGTCGGATGATATGTGGATGTGCATAGGTTAACTTTGTGTTGCAGGCACTGGATTCCAACTTATCATGGCCAAATAATTGATATGTGTCAATGTTTGTGCAATGTGTTGTAAATTAATTAATCCTCGGGGTTAACGAGGCT
The DNA here is from genome assembly GCA_024364735.1 of Boesenbergia rotunda. Taxonomy (NCBI): domain Eukaryota; kingdom Viridiplantae; phylum Streptophyta; class Magnoliopsida; order Zingiberales; family Zingiberaceae; genus Boesenbergia; species Boesenbergia rotunda. Next base: position 620,987 of record JAGFNQ010004717.1, read on the forward strand.
AGGTAGTATTTAATTTTTGTAATTAAATACGACACATGTTTAGCCAAGCTTATTATTTTACTTTTGATCTAGATTTCATGTACACTCCTTTGTGGAGTATAGAATCGATGATGTAAATAATTAGCTAGTCATTTCGGCTTGGAGATCCCTCAAGGTAGCTTGCGCATAAGGAAGGGAGGAGCGGACGAGGTGACAACACGACTGGAGGTGCATTGGAGACCAAGGCCATGAGAAGTTAGAAAATCAAGGATTTTCTATTTTCCTTATGTTGGTTATGTGCTTGTCATGTATGTGTGCTTGTTAGAATTCCTCGAACTAAATTACTAAGTGGGAGAGGGACCCTAAGGGTCCCGTGGCCTCCATTACAATCCGATAAGTGATGCGAACAAGTCTGCACGTCGGCTCTGAGTGCCTTCCTCCCCATCGGATTGGCTTGTTCTGCGGATCACTGGGTCGGAAAAGACTATAGGAAATTATTGATGAGCGTGTGTACTTACCTATCGGAAGGCACATAATCGAAAATAGTTTTCTCAGTGTCGTGTAATGGTAATCACTTAGATGCGAATAGTAGTATCCTCCCCATCGGAGTCACTGCTACTATTCTGTAGGGCCTAAGTGAACCAACTATTAATCTTACTTGTCAAAAAGTTAGGTTGACAAGATAGTAAGATTAATGGGTAAAACCTCCTCTTACGAATGTGGAAGTTCGTATAAGTCCACGCCATCGTGGCATGCGAATTTCTCGGTGTTTAGAGGTGTTGGTTGATTTCAAAAATTCATTGTTTTGAGGAATCAATTTATTTTTAAATTCTAAAGTAGTGTATTTTGTGATTCTCAAGATTTTCAAAATGGCCTTTAACCCACAAGCAACAATACATAAGGAGAATAAACTTTCTGGACCCAACTATATTGATTGGAAGAGAAACCTTGGCATTGTCCTTTCAGCTGAAGAGTACAAATTTGTACTCACTAAAAAATGTCCTGATAGGCCTAGCGACAGATCTAGTGAAGAGTAGAGGGAGCATTACAAGAAATGGGTTAAGGCAAATGAGATGACGCGGTGTTACATTCTGGCATCCATGTCGAATGTATTGCAACATCAGCATCAGGTCATGCCCACTACTTGTTACATGATGTTGAACCTTCAGGAGCTCTTCGGGCACCTAAGTCGTGTCGCTAGGCAGCTGGCGATGAAGAATCTGATGACGACCGATGATCCCCAAAATAGAGTTGTCACGAATGCGGGTCTCAAATTTAGACATTTATAGAAACTGAAAACCCTAACTCACAAAAGTAGAATAAGTAGTATAGGGGCCACAAGTCGTGTTTTTCCTAGGGCTAGTTGAATGAATGTTTGATTTAAGCTCAAATTTATGAGTCATTAAATGTTTTTGGTTTTCTAAATAATTGGGGGTTTTGCTTTGCAAGTAAGAATGAGAACAACACTTGAAATGGAATCAATGTGACTAAATGGAGTTAACTAGGTATTACACGAATGAAATTTATTCACTAGGAAAATTTAACAAACAAATTGAAGTTGCAAGATGGAAATATAAAACTAAAATTACTACAAAAATTTGCTAAACTGAATAACAAAATCGGATATGAAAAGGTAAAACAAGCTGGGGACTAAAACTGGGTAAGGCAATTCCCTGATCGGTCGACTGTCCGATCATAAGCCTGATCGGTCTGATGACCAATCAGGTAGAGTCTGGATCGAACGACAGTCCGATTAGTAACTGAAAACAACTGATACAAAACTAGAACAGAATTCAGAAACGAATGGAAACAACTCAGAAATTGAAATCTAAAAGTTACAAGCTCCAGTTCAAGTTCTTCACCAAGATCCCTCTCTGTCGTCACACAAAGATTCGAGCTTAGAACCCCTTTTGCTCGAAAATTGATTGAAATTCTGCTTCGGGAATGAAATTGTGTAGCTCACGATGAAATTCTGAACTCCTTCCGTTCCTCTCTTCTGCGATGATTGGGATGATGATGAATGGTTAGAGAACCCCTCTGACTTGGCCGATTGATGGAGAAACGAAATTTAGTGAAGATTGGTCAGAATGAAGCTAGCTCCCGGTGAGACCCTCACCGGAGCTGTCAGCAACGATCGGACTGCAATCTCTCCACGAGAACTGAGCTTGATGAATTGGAATCTGGAGAACAACTTGATCTGGTGGTCACCTTCGATCGAGAATGGAAGAACATGAAGAACAGATCTGAAACAGAGGTGCAATCTGGCCACTACTCGCTCGACCGAGGGAATTTTTTATTTAACTGCCCATTTTGAATTTCGACGGCCCAGATTTCTCCAATCTCATCCAACGGTCTGATCATTCCAGATCGAACCCGTACTCTCCAGATCTTGATCAAGGGTCAAGATCTGCTCCTTCTCAACTCGGATCAACCGGACCTGCATCCAATGGCTCAGAATGCTCTGATCTTTGAACGGACGGTTAAGGCTTCTCCTAAGCTCGATCCAACGGCTGGATTAATTTTGATCTGGCCCAAACTTTCAAATCTTGATCCATGAACTTGATTAAGTCTATCTTGAGCTTGGATCGACCGAAAGTTGGCGGATGGCTTAGATCTAACCGTTATCTCAAATGGACGGCCCATATTGATCCAGCTCTTGATCCCTTTGATCCCTACAAAATGATATTAAATTTTAGTGCCAAAACATAGTAAATATAGAAAGAATTGAATCTTAAGCCAAATAGAGGTAATTCATGAAACCTTATATAAATGCAAACTTGAGCATAATATAGTAGATCAAAACATGGATTTGAAGGCCTAATTTAATCAACAAAATGAAAGTTATCAACTCCCCCACACTTATTCTTGGGCGTCCCGCACAAGCTATTAAGAACTAAAATGTATCCCCCCTAAATTATTCTCAATCATTGTAAGAAGCAATTGAAAAGAAATTACCTAGGGTTGTCAATTCTCAAAAATCTAAGCTTAATAGACTAGCTTCTTGTCCTTAAATCAACAACTTAGCTTACTTCCTCCGTCATGACTCATTGAGATGAAATCAACACACAAACCTTTCCAAAGGGATTTTTCGGGGCTCTCTTCCTAAGTTCTACATTTCAATGGAAGTGGAGCTCACTCAAACACAACATGTTTCTTGAACTACTATAAGCTTGCTTATTATCTACTCTCTCCTCCATCATTCTTTGCCTTGGATCCAAATCTACAAAGGTTTATTAGAACTCATAAAAGAAGTATGCGATGAATAAAATGAAAAAGAATTTTCCATGAATTCTGATACCAAAAACTAATGATAAAGGAAATAAGAATTTGAGAAAGATATATAGCTTGAAAAAGAAATATGGATAAGTAAGGAAAAATAAAAACTTGGATACTCAAAATTATCCCTAGATGTTCTTTGCCCTCTTAAGGTAGCCTCTTATAAATTTTGAGCCAATGTGAGTGAGTATGAGCTGAATTGGAGGAAGTTCACTGCTGAAAACAAAATTTTGTGTTGTGCCAGCTTCTTGGATCGGTCCAGCGATCGATCAGACATACTCTGATCAATCCACTGACCAGACTGGTGCTCCCTGATCGGACTGGAGACCGATCAGGGACTGATCAGTAGTTGAAATCAGAATTCTGAAACTGATTTTTGCCTGAATTTTTCCTTTCTTCCACTCATCACCAATTCTCAACCCATTTAGCTTCTTATTCTCAACTTCAAACTCAGAAATCCATCCATCTTTTGAACATCCATGAACTTCTTTGACTTTTCTTTCTTTTCTTTTCTTCCCTTCTTCTTTTCTTTCTATTTCTGTTTTTTTCTCTGTTTTTCTTCAGCTGCATTTGTTGTTTTTTTTCTTTTTTTTTTCTTTGCAGCTACATTCCATCCCACGACCACATTCTACTCCCTCATCTCCACTTCAGCCATGGCATCAATTGAAACTTTTGGAAACAATTCCACTTACCAATTCCATGTCTAAATGAAAATATTTTGGTAGGCTCTCATTCCTTTCAAACTTCTCCTCATGGAGTTAAAACACCAAACAACATTCATAAATCAAATTGCTCAAAAGGTAATCTCAACTTTTCAATACTCACAACTCATCTTTTGATACACCATCCATAAAGTTTGGCACACTTCTTTATTTCTTTCTTCTCTTTCTTTTTTCTATTTTTGCATTGTGTTTCTCACATTCTTCCATTCCTTTACTCCCATCAAGACATTCGGAATCCACAAAAACATTCCATCTTAAAAACCATAAAAACAAATTGTTATCACAACATAAACTTCACAATACATCTACTTTTCACCCATATCATTAAAAACATTAGCCACCTCCCCCACACTTAAACCTTTGACCGTCTCGGGCAAAATAACATCAAGAAAAACCCAAGTAACCAAGTTTATAGAGAAATATGGATATGAGCATGAAACAACAAGATATGTTGCAACACTTATATGGAAAATGGAAGGCAAAGTGAATAACCTTTAAAGATGTGGTCCAATCATAGAAATATGGTTTTGAAAGATCCTAAGCAAGTTCTAGAGTGCAATCACATGTGTGTATCTCAACAATAGAGCTAAATCCTCACTAGGTAAAAAGAATTCATCTCAAATCATCACTCTAGAGTCCACAACCAAGTAGTACTCAAGCAACCAAGAATTTCATCCATTGACTTAAATTCTTGTTCTTGACAACCAAATTTAATTTGTTTTCAAAAGACTCTAAAATGACATAGAGAAAACCTAGAAAGATACATTTATTCCTAATCATTCAAAAACAAGGTGCCAACATTGTAAAATGGTGTCTACAATCACTATTTATTCAATCTACACTTCCTAAACATTTATTGTCAAAAACTCATTAGAAAAGAAAAATTAAACTATTCAAAAACAATGAAATGGTATTTACAATAAAGTAAAATTCAATGAAAAGAAACTCTCCTTTAGGTTGAGTAGATAGCATCTTTGATGTCCACTCCATCCACCTCTAGCTCCTTTAGTTCTTCAAAATACTTTTTGAGTCGGTGGCCATTAACTTTCCACACAAAACCATTAGTCTCATCTTTAATTTCAACAACACCATAGGGAAAAATATTAGTTACAAAAAATGGACCTTCCCACCTTGACCTTAACTTACCCTTTATCAATTTGAGTCTTGATTTGTACAATAAGACCTTGTCACCAATTTGAAATTCCTTTCTCATTATGTGCTTGTCATGGAAGTTTTTGGTCTTTTCTTTGTATATCCTTGAATTCTCAAATGCTTCAAGTCTAATTTCCTCAAGCTCTTGAAATTGGAATTTCCTCTCTTCTCCCACCTTGGTAGCATCGAAATTACAAGCCTTCACCGCCCAATATGTACAAGCCTTCACCGCCCAATATGCTTTGTGTTCTATCTCCACGGGAAGATGACAAGCTTTACCATAAACTAACCGGTAGGGAGACATGCCAATCGGTGTCTTGAATGTCGTTCTATAGGCCCAAAGTGCATCATCTAGCCTTTTGCTCCAATTTTTTCTATTTGGCCGAACGGTCTTTTCCAAAATTGATTTGATTTCTCTATTTGAGATTTTGGCTTGGCCATTTATTTGGGGATGATAGGAAGTAGGCACCTTATCTACAACCCCATATTTACTAAGCAAGGCCTTCATGTGCTTATTGCAAAAGTGAGAACTTTGGTCACTTATTATAGCTCTACGAATTCCAAACCTGCAAAATATGTGTGACCTAACAAAACTAACAACAACAGAAGAATCATTAGTCTTGGAGGAAATGGCCTCCACCCATTTAGAGACATAATCTACAGCAAGTAAAATGTACAAATAACCACAAGATGCAGGAAAAGGTCCCATAAAATCAATTCCCCAAACATAAAAAATCTCACAATATAGCATAGTCTGTTGGGGCATCTCCTGTCTAGCTCCTATGTTTCTAGTTCGCTGACATCTATCATAATTTTTATAGAACACATATGAATCATGAAACAAGGTGGGCCAATATAAACCACATTCTAAAACTTTTCTAGCCGTTCTTTGTGGACCAAAGTGTCCCCCACATGCTGATGAATGACAAAAAGTAAGTACTGAACATATCTCATGGTCTGGTATGCATCTCCTAATTATTTGGTCATTACAGAATTTCCATAAATACGGGTCATCCCACACATAAAATTTTGCATCGCTTTTAAGTTTATTTTTTTTAGCTTTAGAAAAGTGTGTAGGAAAAACATGTGCAGCTAAGAAATTAACAAGATTTGCATACCACGGTGTCTCACCATGTACTGCAAGAAGGTGCTCATCTCGAAAATCATCGTTAATGGTACTAGGAGATCCATCTCCTTCAATCTTGCTTAGATGATCTGCAACCAAGTTTTCTTTGCCACTTCTATCTCTGATTTCCAAATCAAACTCCTGGAGTAGAAGCATCCATCTAATTAGCCTAGGTTTCGCATCTGGCTTCTTCAATAAGTATTTTAAAGCTGCATGATCAGAGAAAACAATAACATGTGAGCACAATAAGTAAGATCTAAAACGGTCTAAAGCAAAAACTATGGCAAGAAGCTCCTTCTCAGTGGTAGTGTAATTTTCTTGGGCGGCATCTAGGATTTTAGAGGCATAGCATATGACATGAGGTGCTCCCTCCACCCTTTGTGCTAGAACAACTCCCACTGCATGTAAGACCGGTGTCGTCGATAGAGGGGGGGTGAATATCGACCGTCAAAACTTCACAGAAACTTCGTAACTTTCGTTCTAGACTTAGAGTGTTAGCACAGCGGAAAATAAATAGAACGAAGAAAAACAAAGCAAAGGACACGCGGGATTTATTTACTTGGTTCCCGACCCCCCTGGGTCAGTACGTCCAAGGCCTATGTACTCGGTGTGAGTCCACTATTGGTCTCCTTTCCGGAATTTCTGAAGGTGGAGAAAACCTGTCTTACAGTTTACAATTACAAGCAATAATATGAAAGTTAAGTGCGGAATAAATAAAAGCGAACCGAACAAAGATCTGAAACTCGGCCGATTTGGACCTCCGAAGTGTCGCGGACTTCCTCCTGGAGCCTCCCGGTCGTAGAGCCTCATCTCTAGCACGTTGTTGTCAGTCAGAATACTTGGAATGGTACTTGGCAGTTGTTGCTGAAGCAGAGGGGTCGAAGCCCCTTATATAGCACTCCTGGGGGCGCCCTGGACGTTGGGGGCGCCCCTAATAACTCGGTCAAACCTTATCCTTGCGCCTACCTCGCCACAGGTGATAAAATCTTTGACCAGGGTGCCCCGGACCTCCCGGGCGCCCTCCTGAGCGCTTATCTGCATTTTGAACCTGAAACAGCACAAGCAGGTTCGAATCCGGGCGCCCCGGACACTCCGGGCACCCCGCTTGACACCTATTCTGCTTACCAACGCTATACTGCACTTTTAGCTTTGTCTGGGGGCGCCCCCACTGTTGGGGGCGCCCTGGATGCATGGGGGCACCCCCACTACTGGGGGCGCCCTGCTTCAAGGCTGGCAGCATAGTTTTATGCCTGGTTTACCTGCTTTGTCTCCGGTTCTTGATACCTGCAAGATACACAAACACAAAGCATAGATACATACAATGTTAGCCTTAAGAACTTGGTTCTGACTTCGGATTTGCACAAAACCCTAGGTCGAACCGGCACGAGTTCCCATCCCCGAGAACTCGCCCTTCACCTACTCCTTTCAGGAGACGGTTGCCACCCAGTCCTTCGGGTGGACTTTTGCTTAGCTTCCGATACTTCCGGACCTCGAGATGCCCAAACCCTGACCCGTCTCTACTCCTGTCCTTAGTCATCGCTCAGCTAAGTTGCTTAGTCCCTTGGACCAAGACTTCATTCACCAGCAACCCTTCGCCAGGTGCCTAGCAGTCCTTCGCCAGGTCTTGATTCCCTAGCAGTCCTTTGCCAGGTGCCTAGCAGCCCTTCGCTAGGTCTTCTATGCCAAGCAGCCCTTCGCTAGGTGCCTAGCATCCCTTCGCCAGGTCTTCTATGCCTAGCAACCCTTCGCTAGGTGCCTAGCAGCCCTTCGCTAGGTCTTGGGGATTTGATACCTAGCAGCCCTTCGCTAGGTGCCTAGCAGCCCTTCGCTAGGTCTTAAGGTTTCGATACCTAGCAGCCCTTCGCTAGGTCTTGAGGTTTCGATACCTAGCAACCCTTCGCTAGGTGCCCAGCAGCCCTTCGCTGGGACCCCTATTCGATGCCTAGATTAACTAGGACTTTTCTTCAGCTTAGTTTACTTCTCCTTTGCTCCCCTTTGTCTGTTCATTGTATCACTGACTTAAGTGTATTGTCAAACATTAAAACACTTAAAGGAGAACATCATTGATGCAACTTACACCAACAATCTCCCCCTTTTTGATGTTTGACAATAACTTAAGTTAGATTGGTTTAAAGGGGCTAACTTACTATCCTTGAAAAAAACAAAAAATGATATAAGTTTTGAAACTACATTTTTGATCTTTGGGAAAAAAATTTTCTAACTTAAGCACACCTCTCCCCCTTTGTCATACATCAAAAAAAAAAGAGAAGATACTTGCACCAACATTGAAACCTTTGGTACTTTTTGAAAATACTTAGTGTAAAATTTTTGAAAGCATTGTATTTTGAATGATATATTGCAATATTTAAAAAAATGCATAATTCTGAAAACGATGCTATGCGCTTTGAAAAGTACTAGTACTTTGAAAATTTATGTAAATTTTTGAAACATATAAGTACCTTTGAAAAATGTATTGAATTTTTGAATAATTAAGTACTTTTGGAAAATGCATAACTTTTGAAAGAATGCTATTTTGGAAAATATAAATATTATACATATTTTGTAAGTTCTAACTATTTTTGAAAAAGATGAGACTTAAAAAAATATAAGTAATTTTTGAAACATCATATTTTACTTGACTAAGATTCTTTTCCAGTCTAACACAATCCCAGGAAACCTTGTTAACTACAAGGATATTTTCCTAAGTGTCCTGGAAATTTTCCAACCCAAGTAAAAATTAACAGAATTTTGCAAAAGAATGATAATACTTTTGAAAATATATGTTAGTGGATTTTGAAAAATGTGTGAACTTTTTGAAGATCCAATATTTTACTTGACTTGGTTTATTTTCCAATCTGACACCATCCTGGGAAACCTTGTTGACTACAAGGACATTTCCTAAGTGTCCTGGAAATTTTCCAACCCAAGTAAACATTATTTCAAAAATAATTTCATAAGTTACACAAATTCTAACCAATAGAATAATAGTATTTTGAAAGACTTAGATTTTTAGCAAGATTTTGAAGATATGAAAACATGTTATTAAATAATTCTTTTAATTTGACCTCCCCCTAAACTTGACTCAGTCCTGGGAAGCTTGTTGACCACAAGTACTCTTCCTATGAGTCTTAAGGTTTGATTCAGATTAAAAAGAAATATTTAACAAAAAATGAATAATTACAAAAGAAACTTTTATGAAATTCTTCTTTTAACTCCGACTCCCCCTAAATTTGACACATCCTAGGGGTCCTTGAAAATCATGAAGTGGACCTTTCCTCTGTGTCTTTAGGATTTATCAAAGTCAAAGAAACATGTAAACTATTTGAACTTACAATTTTTACAACATATACCCTTTTTGAAAACACAAGTAATAATGATTTAAAGCACAGTTTTCGAAAAGTATTTTTCAAATGATAGTAATGTTTAAAGTGCAATTTTTGAAAACCATTTTAAAAAAATGAAAAGTACTCCCCCTGTACCCGATACCGTTTGACTCTATCTAAGTGCCTTAAGGAACTTTAGTGTTGTCCTAAGAGGCTTGTGTCTAATTGAGTGAGTCAAACAAATTTTTGAAAAGATATATTTTTTAAAAATGTATAATATATATAATCAATCAGACAAGCATGAATTTCATAAAAACATTATTATGTTGAAGCACTATTTTGAAAATATATTTTTATGAAAATATTCTAATAATTTTGAAAAACAATTTTGAAAAATATTTTTCAATTCATTAGTCCTTAACATCTCACCCATTTTAGATGTATCAATACAACAAGCATGGTTGCCTTATAGGTGTATTGTGAGATGCTTGTATCATTTTTCTTAATTTATTAACTCTATGATTTAATTGAAGCTTGTGTTAGATTTGAATTTGGCAAGAAGTAACTTGAATTTCAAAAATTGGCTTCCAGGTCTTGGCAAGGCACTAGGCCTTCTTTGGCCGTAGCCTTATTGGATCATCAACCCATTCCTTGACAAAGCCTTTTAATGAAATTTCATTTTCAAAATTACTTTTTGAAAAATTCTGGTCTAACTAGTTTGGGTTTTGGATCGGTAGCTTCGGCTAGTTTCACCAGTCTAAAGAGACCAAGTAGAGTATACTTGACCTTATTAGAATTGGCTTCCCTAACGTACTATCATCTCACCGCCACCCAATACTAGGTTGATCAAGTTTCAATTATTCTATTTCCTATAGCCGTTCTAATATATGCATAAAATTTAAATATGAATGACATGTCATATATTTAAAAGAAGTAGCAAATGCATGGCATGACAATTATGCATGAGTCAAACAATCCAAATTATTTTATTTAGGTTTCTAAGAATGTATCAAATTCCCGATTTGATACATGTCGTGTGAACCCGCGAATATGCCAACCCACTTTGACATATTTAATGTTATTAAATCAATTGTTCTAGTTTGGGTAAAATTTTATTTCAGTTTAAGTATAAGTTATTTAAGATTTTAGTTGAATTCAGGTTAATTAAGAATTAATTGAAGTTAGAAATTAATTGATATTGAATTAATTTAAGTTGAATTTAAATTGAATTTAATTGATTCAATTAAATTTATTTGACTTAGTTAATTGAATTAATTTTATGTTTGAATTAATTTATTTGAATTAATTTTAGTTAAATTAATTAAGTTTTAATTCGAATTAATTTGAATCAATTAAGATTTTAATTTGAAGTAATTTAATTTAACTTGAATTTAATTTAATTTGAATCTAATTAAATTTAATTTCGATTTAATTTGAATTAATTTGAATTTAATTCGGATTTAATTTGAATTAATTTGAATTTAATTTGGATTTAATTTGAATTTAATTAAGATTTAATTAAGATTTAATTTGAGTTTAATTAAGATTTAATTAGAATTTGATTTAAATTTAATTAAGATTTAATTAAGATTTAATTTAAACTTAATTAAGATTTAATTAAGATTTAATTTAAATTTAATTAAGATTTAATTAATATTTAATTTAAATTTAATTAAGATTTAATTAAGATTTAATTAAATTTAATTAAGATTTAATTAAGATTTAATTAGAATTTAATTAAGATTTAATTTAGATTTAATTTGAATAATTAAGAATTAATTCGAATTTAATTAAGAATTAATTTGAATTTAATTACGATTTAATTTGAATAATTAAGGTTGAAATGATTAATTAATAATTGTGGATTCAAATTCATCATTTTCATTATTTCGAAAATTTCTTCTTCATCTTTATCTATCTTTTCAAGTTTTTCTAATAATTTTGATTGATTTGAATTTTTGTAATTTTTCTTGGCTATGGCCTTTATCTTAGAAAATTCTATCTCCTCCTCAAAATTAAATCTTTCAATATCCTCAATGTAGGTAGAGTAAAGTGGGCCAGTAGTTAATTTTTCAGGATTATCTAAGGGGATAATTAAATTAATATCTAAAGAGATATCAACTTCAGAATTGACCTTATTATACTCAGAATTATTCTCAGACATATTTTTAATATTCTCAAGAAATTGAAAATTAATCTCTAGATTATCCTTAAGATTTTCAGAATTAATTTCTGGATTAAATTTAGAATTTTCAAATTCAAATTTAGAATTATACAACGGATTTTCGAATTTGAATTCATAATTATCTAAAGGATTTTCGAATTTAGGATTATCCTTAAGATTTTTGAATTCAGATTTATCTGAGTTAAAATTATCACAATTTATTTTGGTAATTGCTAAATTAATGTTCTGAATTAAATAATTAATTTTTGAAATTTTAGTCATGTTTGTATTTTCTAATTTTTCATGCAAAATATTAATTTTACTATGTAGTAAATCTAATTTAGAAAAATTAACTGTATTATCTAAAGATAGTGCTGGAATTTGTAAAACTTTTGGAACATAAATCTTACGTACCTTGGCCAGACACTTGTTTTTGTAGTGCTCGTACTTCTCGTATTTGAAGCATCGTACGTGACTTTTGTCCCTCCGGCTTCCTGGCACTGGTGTCTCCTTCGCCACCGGTGATGTAGACCGAATCTTACGAGTAGGGCACTGATTTTAATAGTGTCCTCTCTCCCTGCACGTAAAACAGATAATATGGAATTTAAAACCAAACATTTTAATTAAAATGTACCTGATTCACCCCTGAGCTCCCCCTCAACTCCTGGCGTCGTTGCTCCGTCGGCGGTTAGTCCGGTGAAGAGCGGCTCGGCTCTGATACCAATTGTAGGACCAGGGCACCCCGGACCTCCCGGGCGCCCTCCTGAGTGCTTATCTGCATTTCGAACCTGAAACAGCACAAGCATGTTCGAATCCGGGCGCCCCACTTGACACCTATTCTGCTTACCAATGCTATACTGCACTTTTAGCTTTGTCTGGGGGCGCCCCCACTATTGGGGGCGCCCTGGATGAATGGGGTCGCCCCCACTGCTGGGGGCGCCCTGCTTCAAGGCTGGCAGCACAGTTTTTTGCCTGGTTTACCTGCTTTGTCTCCGGTTCTTGATACCTGCAAGATACACAAACACAAAGCATAGATACATATAATGTTAGCCTTAAGGACTTGGTTCTGACTTCGGATTTGCACGAAACCCTAGGTCAAACCGGCACGAGTTCCCATCCCCGAGAACTCGCCCTTCACCTACTCCTTTCAGGAGACGGTTGCCACCCAGTCCTTCGGGTGGACTTTTGCTTAGCTTCCGATACTTCCGGACCTCGAGACGCCCAAACCCTAACCCGTCTCTACTCCTGTCCTTAGTCATCGATCAGCTAAGTTGCTCAGTGCCTTGGACCAAGACTTCATTCCCCAGCAACCCTTCGCCAGGTGCCTAGCAGTCCTTCGCCAGGTCTTGATTCGCTAGCAGTCCTTTGCCAGGTGCCTAGCAGCCCTTCGCTAGGTCTTCTATGCCTAGCAGCCCTTCGTTAGGTGCCTAGCATCCCTTCGCCAGGTCTTCTATGCCTAGCAACCCTTCGCTAGGTGCTTAGCAACCCTTCGCTAGGTGCTTAGCAGCCCTTCGCTAGGTCTTGGGGATTTGATACCTAGCAGCCCTTCGCTAGGTGCCTAGCAGCCCTTCGCTAGGTGCCTAGCAGCCCTTCGCTAGGTCTTAAGGTTTCGATACCTAGCAGCCCTTCGCTAGGTGCCTAGCAGCCCTTCGCTAGGTCTTGAGGTTTCGATACCTAGCAACCCTTCGCTAGGTGCCCAGCAGCCCTTCGCTGGGACTTAGGGTTTCGATGCCTAGATTAACTAGGACTTTTCTTCAGCTTAGTTTACTTCTCCTTTGCTCCCCTTTGTCTGTTCATTGTATCACTGACTTAAGTGTATTGTCAAACATTAAAACACTTAAAGGAGAACATCATTGATGCAACTTGCACCAACACTACAAAGTTAGATGCATCACACATTAATTCAAATAGCAAATTCCAATCAGGTGACTTAATAATAAGAGCAGAGGTAAGAGCCTCCCTGAGCCTATGAAAAGCTTCTTTGCACTTATCATCAAAGCAAAATTCAACATCTTTTTGCAAAAGTTTTGTTAAGGGCCGAGCAATGTCGCTAAAGTTTCTAATCAATCTGCGGTAAAAACCTGCATGTCCAAGGAAAGCACGAACATCCCGTACGCATACGGGGTAAGATAAAGAAGAAATAACACTTATTTTTACAGGATCTACCTCTATACCTCTCCTAGAGACTATGTGTCCAAGTACAATACCATGCACTACCATAAAGTGGCATTTTTCAAAATTTAGCATAAGGTTAGTCTCAATGCAACGGTGTAAAACCCTAGATAAGTTTTCTAAACATGAATCAAAAGACTTGCCAAAAACTGAAAAGTCATCCATAAATATCTCCATACAATGCTCTAACAACTCACCAAATATGCTTACCATGCATTGCTGAAATGTTCCTGGTGCATTGCAGAGTCCAAAAGGCATACGTCTGTAGGCAAAAGTACCAAAGGGGCAAGTGAAGGTAGTCTTCTCTTGGTCCTCTGGATCTATACAAATCTGGAAGTAGCCTGAATAACCATCCAAAAAATAGTAATGGGACTTCCCTGCCAGTCTCTCAAGCATCTGATCAATAAATGGTAAAGGGAAGTGGTCCTTTCGCGTGACTGCGTTGAGCTTCCTGTAATCAATGCAGACTCTCCAAGAATTTTTGACTCTAATAGGTACTAGCTCGTTGCTTGCATTTTCTACCACTGTAACTCCAAATTTCTTGGGCACCACATGTATGGGACTAACCCACTGACTATCTTAAATGGGGTAAATGATACCGGCCTGTAGAAGTCGAGTCACCTCTTTCTTAACAACGTCCAAAATAAGTGGATTAAGTCTCCTTTGCGGTTGCCTCACTGGTTTAACATTTTCTTCCAAGAATATCCTGTGCATACAGATAGCTGGGCTAATACCTGGTATATCTGATAAAGTCCATCCAATAGCCTTCTTGTATTGCCTCAGGACTTGCAATAATTTCTCTTCCTGCTCTGATTCCAAATGCTGAGCAATGATAACTGGAAAATTCTACTCCTTTCCTAGGTACACATATTTCAAGTGGTCTGAAAGTGGCTTGAGCTCAATTTGGGCTTGCTCAGAAGGTATGAGTGATCCTTGGGGCACAGTGCAATCCCCTACACTATCACACCTAAACTCTGAATCCTCTGAAATGTGAATAGAAATAGGTGATCCTTGGGGCTCTGTGCAATCCCCTACACCTAGAAAATTCTCTCCAACTAGAAGTAGGTCTGAAATAACCTCTGAAATATCCTCAGCCTCAATAGCAACTATATCCTCAGCCCCCTCTGAACTGCCAACTCCTCTGGAAACATCAAATGAAACTCCCTTAGTAAGTATATCTGCATTATCCAATTCCTCTAGAATACCTATGCTCATAATGGAGTGGTCCTCTCTCGGGTGATTCATAGCATCAAAAATACTAAACTGAACTACAGTGTCTCCAATCTCCATCAAAAGTGTGCCAGCATAAACATCTATCTTTGTTCTAGCAGTCTTTAGAAATGACCTTCCTAAGATAAGCGGAGATCGGTGTGCAAGGTAGTCTCCCTCCATATCCAGAATGTAAAAATCTGCAGGGAATATTAGCTCCTTTACCTTTACCAAAATATCTTCAATTATACCGGATGGATGGGTCTGGCTCCGGTCTGCTAACTATATCACCACACCAGTAGGCTGTAAAGGGCCAATGCCAAACATCTGGAAGACTGACCTTGGCATCACATTAATGGAGGCTCCTAAATCCAGCATAGCATCATGGAACATGGTCCTCCCTATCTCACAAGATACAGTAAAAACTCCAGGGTCTTCACACTTCTGAGGAATGGCATGAATAAGTGCTGAAATATTTTTTCCCAAGCTGACTAACTCATTCTCCTTAAGCTTCTTTTTGTGAATACATAAATCTTTCAGGAACTTAGCATACTTAGAAATCTGTTTTATCATAGTCAACAAGGGTACATTGATTTCCACTTTACTGAACAACTTCACTAGCTCATTATATTCCTTAGCTTTCTCCTCTTCCACTTGCTTCTTAGCTTGAGTTTTGCGCTGAGGGAATGGCAAAGGAACTCTCAAATCATCCTCCTGAGCCGAAACATGAGGGGCTGAAATTGGGACTGATTTCTCCACTGAAGTAGCTGCTGTGATCCCACTTTTATCATTGATTTCTCCTTCATTTTCCACCAAGATTATAGGGTTACTTGAGGAAGGATTTAGGCTCGGACTAGGGGTGGAACCAACTGAATTTAAAGTGATGTCATGATTGTTTTGGCCTGGAAATGAAGGTGTTGTCCTGTTCTCAGAAAATTTAGCTCTTGGACCATTTTGAGTTGATGCAACCTTCCCACTCCTCAAGGTAATAGAACTAACGTTTCCCTTTGGGTTTGGAGTAGCTTGAGAAGGTAATTGGCTTGATCCTTGAGCTTGCATTTGATTCATCCCGCTAGCCAATTGTCCAATTTGTCTTTCAAGGTTTTGAATGGTGGGATCACTTTTTTGTTGTTGTAAAAGTTGTTGAAGCATCTCCTCTATTCTTTGTTGTTGTGCATTTCCTCCACTAGAGCCCCCATAGCCCCCTTCGTTAGCATAAGGCTTTAATTGACCTTGAAATATAGAAGTAGGTTGTTGAAATTGTTGAACTTGCTGAGATCCTTGAAAATAGGGCTGTTGGGGCTGATTATAGGACTGAATTTGTGGAGAAAATTGCTGGAAATTTTGTTGAGAACTTAGTTGAAATGGTTGAGTGTTGTAATTCTGAAAATTCTGAGGTTGAGGTTGCAATTGTGGTTGTAAAGGCTGAAATTGTGTATGCTGAAATTTTGGATTTGAAGGCTGAAAACTTGGGTTGAATGGTTGATAACCTTGCTGTGTAAACTGATTTTGTTGCTGAAAATTCGAATTTCCTTGATAACCTTGCTGATTCACTTTAAAAGGTGGCTGATTTCCTTGATAAGGTTGCTGAAATTGTTGGAAAGGTTATTGAAATGGCTGAAATTGTTGTTGTCCTTGATGAACTTGCTGGAAATTTTGTTGGGGCTGCTGATATTGTGGTTGTGATGGGTTTTGCTGATAAAAAGAGTTGTCATACTTCAAGTTTGGATGGTCCCTCCAACCCGGATTGTAGGTAGACGAGTAGGGGTTGTTCTTGGCATGGAATTGTCCCCTAGTTAGTGCAGCTAGTGTCTCATCTTGTTGATGGTTTGGACATAGATCCGAATTGTGGTCTTGGCTAGAACAAATACTGCATAACCTCATCACTGAGCTTGATGGTGGTGGTACTAAAAAATTCTGACTTTGACTCACATTATTTAGAGTCATTTGCTCCACCAGGGATGTGAGCTCCATCAATGTACTCTTGATTTCCTTCTGCTCATTTGAGACCATCTGAACTTCATTAACTCCTCGGGTAGACAAAGCTCTACTCCCAAACTGCTGTGAGTTCTCTGCCATGTTTGAAATAAGCTCCCTAGCTTGATCTGGCGTTTTGTTTACTAGGGCTCCTCCTGCTGCAACATCTATCATGATCCTATCCATCTGCAGAAGTCCCTCATAAAAATACTGAATGAGTAACTGCTCACTAATATGGTGCTGTGGGCAGGTAGAACAAAGTTTGTTAAACCTTTCCCAATAATCATACAAAGTTTCTCCTACCACTTGTTGTATGCCACATATACCCTTCCTGATGATTGCAATCCTTGATGCTGGGAAGTATTTCTCCAAGAATGTTTTCTTCATAGAAATCCAGCTAGATACATGCCCAGTAGGTAGGTAATAAAACCAATCCTTTGCTGCTCAAGTAAGGGATAATGGAAAAGCCCTCAGCTTGATATCTTCCTCTGAAATACCCTGAGGCTTCATGGTGGAACAGACAACGTGAAACTCATGTAAGTGTCTGTTGGGATCCCCCCCCCCCAGACTGGCCTTGAAATTTGGGCAAAAGATGAATAAGTCCAGATCTTAACTCAAAATCTCCAGTGAGCTTTGGATACGCAATGCAGGAATACTGAAAAGCGTCATCTGGTGCTGCTAGTTCCTTCATAGTTTTCTGGTGGTCTGCCATCTGATCAACTGAATAAATTGAGATAGACTGAGTAGGAAAAATATCACAAGCCTCTTAAACACTGAATTGATTCCTCCTGGCTCGGAAAGTTCTTTCAATTTCAAGATCGAAGTCTTCTAGAATTCCACCTGCAGATCTGGTCATGCACAAATACAAAAATCGCAGCAAATGTATGCAAAAGAATAAAACAAACAATATAGGTCACAAAATATAGATATAAGCACAAAAATGGATCAAGAAAAATATGAAATAAGCACACAAGCCAAATCAAACAAACTCAACTAGTGTTCCCCGGCAACGGCGCCAAAAATTTGATGATCCCCAAAATAGAGTTGTCACGAATGCGGGTCTCAAATTTAGATATTTATAGAAACTGAAAACCCTAACTCACAAAAGTAGAATGAGTAGTATAGGGGCCACAGGTCGTGTTTTTCCTAGAGCTAGTTGAATGAATGTTTGATTTAAGCTCGAATTTATGAGTCGTTAAATATTTTAAGTTTTCTAAATAATTGGGGGTTTTGCTTTGCAAGTAAGAATGAGAACAACACTTGAAATGGAATCAATGTGACTAAATGGAGTTAACTAGGTATAACACGAATGAAATTTATTCACTAGGAAAATTTAACAAACAAATTGAAGTTGCAAGATGGAAATATAAAACTAAAATTACTCCAAAAATTTGCTAAACTGAATAACAAAATCGGATATGAAAAGGTAAAACAAGCTGGGGACTAAAACTGGGTAAATCGTGCAGGCAATTCCCTGATCGGTCGACTGTCCGATAAGATGCAAGCCTGATCTGTCTGATGACCGATCAGGTAGAGTCTGGATTGAACGACAGTCCGATCAGTAACTGAAAACAACTGATACAAAACTAGAACAGAATTCAGAAACTAATGGAAACAACTCAGAAATTGAAATCTAAAAGTTGCAAGCTCCAGTTCAAGTTCTTCACCAAGATCCCTCTCTATCGTCACACAAAGATTCGAGCTCAGAACCCCTTTTGCTCGAAAATTGATCGAAATTGAGCTTTGGGAATGAAATCGCGTAGCTCACGATGAAATTCTGGATTCCTTCCGTTCCTCGCTTCTGCGATGATTGGGATGACGATGAATGGTTAGGGAAGCCTCGAACAAGCTCAGAGAACCCCTCTGACTTGGCCGATTGATGGAGAAACGAAATTTGGTGAAGATTGGTCGGAATGAAGCTAGCTCCCAGTGAGACCCTCACCGGAGCTGTCAGCAACGATCGGACTGCAATCTCTCCATGAGAACTGAGCTTGATGAATCGGAATTTGGAGAACATGATCTGGTGGTCACCTTCGATCGAGAATGGAAGAACACAAAGAACAGATCTGAAACAGAGGTGTGATCTGGCGACTACTCGCTCGGCCGAGGGAATTTTTTATTTAAACTGCCCATTTTGAATTTCGACGGCCCAGATTTCTCCAATCTCAACCAACGGTCCGATCAATCCAGATCGAACCCATACTCTCCAGATCTTGATCAAGGGTCAAGATCTACTCCTCTCAACTCGAATCAACCGGACCTGCATCCAATGGCTCAGAATGCTCTGATCCTTGAACGGACGGTTAAGGCTCCTCCTTAGCTCGATCCAACGACTAGATTAATTCTGATCTGGACCAAACTTTCAGATCTTGATCCATGAACTTGATTAAGTCTATCTTGAGCTTGGATCGACCGGAAGTTGGCGGATGGCTTAGATCTAACCATTATGTCAAATGGACGGCCCATATTGATCCAGCTCTTGATCCCTTTGATCCCTACAGAATGATATTAAATTTTAGTGCCAAAACATAGTAAATATAGAAAGAATTGAATCTTAAGCCAAATAGAGATAATTCATGAAACCTTATATAACTGCAAACGTGAGCATAAAATAGTAGATCAAAATATGGATTTGAAGGCCTAATTTAATCAACAAAATGAAAGTTATCAACGACCACTATGGTCGAAGGGACACCCATAAGGTATCATGTTCTGAAGATGATGGCCCACCTCAATGAGATTGAGGTTCTTGGAGGACAAATCGATGGGGAAACCTAGGTCGAAATAATACTCCAATCTCTGCCTAGGAGTTTTGAGCAGTTCTGACTCAACTATAACATGAATAAGCATGAGTATACATTGGGGGAACTCCAGGGAGAACTCCAGGCGGCAGAGGGGTTGTTTCATCATAGTTCGTAGGCCTTAGTGACTCAAAGGGTTTTTTGCTTCTGTGCCGAAAGGCTGGAAGAAGAAGAAACAAGGAGGGTTCAAGAAGGCAGCTACATCGCAGTGACCTCAGACTAGCGTGAAGAAGCCGAAAGGCAAATGCTTCACGTGTAAGCAAACTGGACACTAGAAGGCGGACTGCCCCCGTCGTCAAGACAAAGGTATTTCTTCGTGCTTAGTCGTTGAAACATGTTTAGTGGTGCTATCTACCAGTACCTGGTGTGTAGATACGGGAGCCACTGACCATGTCTGCAATACTCTGCAGGGGTTCCAGGAAACCCTACGGCTAGCTGAAGGGGAAATCATGGTCTACATGGGCAATGCTATGGAGGTGGCAGCAGTTGTAGTGAGAGATTTTTATTTGTCTTTTGAGAGGAATAAAGTGTTGGTTCTGAGAGATTGCTTATATGTACCCTCATTTAGAAAGAATTTAATTTCAGTTTCTAAGTTAATAAAGGACGGATATTCTATTGCTTTTAATAACAGAGTTGTTATAAAGAGAAATAGAGAGATTATGTGTTCGGGTACTATGGTTGGCAATCTGTACACTCTAGAACCAAAGACTCCCACGATGCAAACAGAAGTCAATAGCTCATCGCCTAACCTAAATAAGAGAAAGGAACCTTCTAAGATGAATCAGACGTATCTTTGCTTCCTTAGGCTTGGTCATATTAACCTTAGTAGGATTCAGAGGTTGATAGTCGATGGGCCCTTGGGTTTATTGGTGGTGGAAGACTTCCCAACCTGTGACTCATGCTTGGAAGGTAAGATGACCAAGAGGTCTTTCAAGGCTAAGGGGTACAGGGCCAAAGATGTGTTAGAATTGATTCATTCTGATTTGTGTGGTCCTATGTCCATCCAGGCGAGAGGTGGCTTTGAATACTTCGTCACTTTGATTGACGATTATTCAAGGTACGGATACATTTATCTGATGCGCCGCAAGTCTGAATGCTTTCATAAGTTCAAAGAGTTCAAGGCTGATGTGGAGAAACATCGAGGTAAAAGTATCAAGACACTACGATTTAATCATGGTGGTGAGTACCTCTTTGGAGAGTTTAGGACCTTCTTATCAGAGGCTGAGATTCTGTCCCAGCTGACTGCACCAGGTACGCCCCAACAGAACGGAGTGGCAAAAAGAAGGAATAGGACTCTTATGGAAATGGTTAGGTCAATTATGAGCTACTCTGACTTACCTGATTCGTTTTGGGGATATGCCCTGGAAACAGCAGCATACATTCTGAACTTGGTACCATGTAAGTCACTCCCTTCTACTCCCACAGAACTGTGGACTGGGCATAAGCCTAGTCTAGGATATGTTCAGATTTGGGGTAGTTCAGCACATGTGCTGAAGGGAGATACTAATAAGTTGGAATCTCATACGGAAGTACGTCTGTTCGTAGGCTATCCTAGGGGAACGACAGGTGGTCTATTCTATAGTCCTAAGGATCAGAAGGTAATTGTTAGCACGAATGCCAGATTCTTAGAAGAAAACTATGTGATGAACCACAAGCCCAAGAGTAGACTAGTGCTTGAAGAGTTAAGAGGGGGCGTTCCGACCTTAGGACCAACTGTACAAGAGGATACACCACAAGTCACTACACCGCGTGTCACAGAAGATACACAGGTAGTACCTCGTCGCAGTGGGAGGGTTGTGAGGCAACCTGAGAGGTTCATATTTTTGGGAGAGTCTTCGTACTTGGTCTCTGGTAAACATGAGCCGGATCCCTGGACCTATAACGAGGCCCTCCAAGATAAGGATGCAGATTCTTAGCAAAGGGCAATGAACTCTGAGATAGAATCTATGGATTCTAATCATGTCTGGGAGCTAGTAGAATCACCTGATGGTGTAAAAGCCAATGGATGCAAGTGGATCTACAAGAGAAACAGAGGATCAGACTGGAAGGTTGAGACCGTCAAAGCTAGGCTTGTTGCGAAAGGGTATACTCAGAAAGAGGGTATCGATTATGAGGACACCTTTTCGCCGGTAGCCATGCTTAAGTCTATCCGGATTCTCTTATCTATTGCTGCTCATATGGACTATGAGGTATGGCAGATGGATTTCAAGACAGCTTTCCTTAACGAAAGTCTTAAGGAGACCATCTACATGAAGCAACCAGAAGGGTTTATCGCAAAGGGCAAAGAGCATCTAGTGTGCAGGCTTAATCAATCCATTTATGGATTAAAGCAAGCTTCACGATCTTGGAACATCCGCTTTGATGAGGTAATCTAGTCATATGGATTTATTCAAAGCCCGGATGAATCATGTGTATATAAGTGGTGTGACAGAAACGTAGTGGTGTTTCTTGTACTTTACGTAGATGACATTTTGTTAATTGCCAACAATGTCAAAGTGTTATCAGACGTAAGAGTTTGGTTGTCAAAACAGTTTGATATGAAAGACTTGGGAGAAGCGGGACACATCCTTGGGATCAAGGTCATAAGGGATCGTCAGAAAAGGATGTTGTACTTATCCCAAGCTTCATATATTGACACTATCCTGGCTCGTTTTAGCATGGAAAACTCCAAGAACGGTTTTCTACCCTTCAGGCATGGGGTTCCTCTATCCAAGGAGATGTGTCCGAAAATATCAAAGGAGATAGAGGAAATGATGGTGGTTCCTTATGCATCGACGGTAGGAAGCCTCATGTATGCTATGTTGTACGCGAGACTAGATATCTATTTTGTCGTGGGCATGGTTAGCAGATATCAGAGTAACCCTGGACAGGGACATTGGACTGCGGTAAAGCATATATTGAAATACCTGAGACAGACTAGGGATTATATGCTGGTTTACGGGGCAACCAATTAGTCCCTATCGGTTATACGGATTTAGATTTCCAGTCAGACAGGGACAAGAGTAAGTCTACCTCGGGGTTTATGTTTACTTTAGGAGGTGGAGTCATTGTTTGAAGGAGTGTCAAGTAGAAATGCATGGCAGACTCCACTATGGAAGCTGAATATGTGGCAACCTCAGAGGCAGCCAAGGAAGTTGTATGGCTCAGGAACTTCATCATGGACTTGGATGTGATTCCTAGTTTGCCCAGATCTATCACAATCTTTTATGATAACAATGGTGCAGTTGCAAACTCAAAGGAACCATGAGCCCATAAGGCGAGTAAACACATAGAGCGAAAGTACCACCTGATACGAGAAATCGTAAAGCGAGGAGAAGTGGTTGTCGCCAAGATTGCATCAAAGGACAACCTGGTGGATCCTTTCACTAAAGCTCTTCCAGCTAGAGCTTTTGACCGGCATGTGGAGGATATGGGAGTCAGATGCATGACAGTAAGAGAACAGCAAAGTCTTTGAGTATAAGTGGGAGATTGATAGATGTGTATACTAAAAAATTTGCTCTTTTATATATAAGATTATCTTTATTTTGAAAAGAGAATCACAACAACACTAGGAGCTTGTTTATATTAGTACATGCATAAAAGTCCTTTACTTTGCATTGTAGATAACATGGTGTATGGTGTTACACGGAACATCATGTTATCAGTCCCTTGCCTAATATAAGTAGAAGCTCACAGCCGAGATAGAATTAGGCAAACCATTGGGATGGTTGTAGTGTAATTAGGTGTGGTTGGTCATGAACATAGAATTACACTAATGTGCTTTGAGTACATTGAGCATGACCAAAACCAGAGGTCATCCAATTTGTACTAGCTTGATAATTGGAAAGGACCTCAGATTTTATTATGGAGTACGATCCCTAAATCCCGATATAATAACAAGCACATATAACTAATTATTATTTCTTTGATTTACCAATGGGTGAGCTCTATTCTGTTAGATCGATAGGCCCGGTAAGTTGGAAAATAATATTAATTATATGGTGTGCCATTGATTATTGACGGAATCCGTGTCCTGGTGAGTCGGGATGATGATGCCCCCTTGATGAGCTCAAAAGGTTCATCATGTTAAACCCTGCAAGTGGATTTGATTCAACATGATGATAAGGTTGAGTGGTACTAATCAAGGATCTAGAAGTTGATTAATTTAATTTGTCGGTAAATTAAATTAATTGACAGGCATTCGATATCTAAAACACAGGGGGGTGGACGACTCATAATATGTGGAGAACATATAAAAATATGGGGGTTGGTGAGAAAGTTCAATTAAGATCCTTTAGTGGAATGGATCTTAATTATGTTGGAGTTCGGATGGCTAGAAAGGGGGGTGAATATAGCCAAACACTTGGACTTTAGGCTTTTCAAACTTCTGCACTCAATTTGTTAGTAGCACAGCGGAAGAAACAATGGAAATAGAAAAGCGCAGAAATGCAGAAAACAAAAACACCTAGAACAAACAAACAAGATCGCTAACAAGGAGGGTATACAAGGTTCGGGGATAACTTGCCCCTACTCCTTGGCGTGCCCTTAAGGTGGGTGATCCCTTGATCGTCGATAGATCAAGCCCCGGTGAACACCGGATAGAAAGCAACCTCCTTCTCGGTGGAGTAATCTCTCCACAGCGTTTCAATCACAGATATAGGTTTAAGCACAATGAAACACAAGAAAGATCTTACTTAGCACTTAGCAAAGACAAGAACACAGCAAGCTTCCTCCTGAGCTCCACCCAACGACGATCTCACGCAAGAACCCTTTCCTCGTGTCTTCTTGCTATTGGACTCGAAGCTTCTTGTTCCTTCCTCCTAGTGCTCAAGCAAGGGATGGTTGCTTCAGAAATCACAGTAGCTTGCTCAAGAGAAGATGATCAGCAAGGAGCACAAGCACGCAGCAAGGAATCACAGCACAAAGCCAAGACAGCCAAAAGTTCTCCTTGCTCTGCTCCACACCGCTCCTTTCATTTCTCTCTTGAACGCCAGGTGACAACATCTCCCTGTAGCCTCCAGCTGCTCACCTGCAACCACCAGCCATCACTGAGCTCTTCTGGACTCCCTGAGCTTCCCTCATACCAGCCCCAGTCAGCAGCTCCAGCCAGCGCCAGTGCTCGTTGCAACCTGAGATGGAAAAATAGACAAACCTGCTCCAAGGAAAGGTCTCTATTGACTCTCCTTGAGTGTTTGAATCCTTCCTTGTCACCTGCAGCTTAATCAGAGTATTAGGACAGCATATCAGGCAGCAAATCATGTATCAGATGTTAAGCGCAGAGAATCGGATATGGTCAGACTCGATCAGAGCATCTGACAGTGCAATTTGAATTAAAGTGATCGGTCACCGGACCGATCCAGGGCTTGTGGGTCGGTCACCAGACCGATCCACCGCTTCACTAGGACTCCCAGATCTCGCGGTGACACAAGCCTGATCGATCACCAGACCAATTAGAGTGAAGCCTGATCGGTCACCAGACCGATCATGTAGCTCCCTGTCCGATCAGGCCAGAGCCTGATCGGTCCACGTCTGAGTGAACAGTAACTGCGGAAATCAAATCCTAAGTCGTGGATCGGTGACCAGACTGTTCAGGAGCTGATCAGCGGGGGAACTCAACTCACTGTATGCTCCCTGATCGGTCACCAGACCGATCAGGAGCAAGGCAATGAGTGAACTGCCTGCTCCTTGATCGGTCACCAGACCGATCAGCAGCCAAGCAGTGAGGCATCGGCCTGCTCCCTGATCGGTCACCAGACCGATCAGGAGCCACACAGTAGGTTCCCAACCTCACTATGTGCTCCCTGATCGGTCACCGGACCGATCAGTCATCGCTGGATCGGTCACCGAACCGATCCATGAAGGAGCAGCGTGCCAATATCCGTGATCGGTCTCCAGACCGATCCAGGGACTCAAACCTAGCCCTCCAAGCTAGGGTTTCATCCACCTTAGCCCTCCAAGCTAAGGATTTTTCACCTAACTCTCCAAGTTGGGAATTTTCACCTAACCCTCCAAGTTAGGACTTTTCACCTAGCCCTCCAAGCTAGGACTTTTCATCCAACCCTTCCGAATTAGGACATTTCCAGACCTAGCCCTCCAAGCTAGGACCTGACCCTCCAAGCCAGGACTTTTTCACCTAACTCTCCAAGATGGGAATTTTCACCTAACCCTCCAAGTTAGGACTTTTCACCTAGCCCTCCAAGCTAAGACTTTTCACCCACCTCTTCCGAATTAGGACTTTTCCAACACCTAGCCCTCCAAGCTATGATTTTCCACACCTAACCCTCCAGGTTAGGATTTACCAACACCTAGCCCTCCAAGCTAGGATTTTTCACACCATGCCTAATCCCCGATCAGGACTTAACCATAATCATATTCATCCACCTAAACTAAAATCGGTGTTAACACCAAAATAACAATCAGGGTCAGACTGCATCAATAATCTCCCCCTTTTTGTTGTTTGACAACCCGATTTTAAGTTTAGAGATTTTCAATCAATTTTCTCAAATTCAGAATGATAGGGGAATCGGGATCCTCCCCCTACAACATAATCATCCTAAACTTATCCAACCACACTCTCCCCCTTTGTCGAACACCGAAAAGGGTCTAGAGGGGTTGATAAGTTTGACCATACTCCCCCTCAACCCTAGGGGTATCCCAACACAATAAAGATTTGATTGATTTTTGATAAGCATATGAACACATATGACAAAAATTGGGCATGGCAAAACAAGCATATGTATCATATGAACATGGCATCATAAGCATGAATGAGGCATATAAACAAATAGTAAGCATGTGAACACATATAAGTCAACATCCAGACAAATAATTCGATGCAAGTTAATGCTCCAAAGTCAATACATGTCCCCAAAAAAACTGAGTACAACCAAATACAACACACATTAGAACAGTCAATGACATCAATCCTTCTCGTGGTCATCGTCTGAAGAATCAGCAATATATATAACATCCCCTGGCGGAGGGCTGCTGGGAGACGCACCACCAGGAAACGTATGATGATACCACTCCTCATACCATGTGTCCTGTAGGGAGCTGATCTCAGAAACATCAGATGCTAGAGCATCGAGACGGCGATCGAAAGACTGAAATTCTGAGCGGACCTCCTGTCGCCAGAGCTCGGAGATATGCAATTCGTGCTCCAACATCTGCTCTAGCTCCGTAACCTGCCAGCGGAGGTCAGGAGCCCACTCATCATAATCTTCAGCATCAGCTGGCGGCTCCAGATCATGGGCTGCTCTAGGTAACTCCCCCACATGTCGTCGATCCTTCCATCTTAGCCCCTGCGGCCCGACAACAATGCCGGACTGAGCGAGCATGCGACGATCCAGGTGGCAGTCCTGTCGAACCATGGGCACAATGCGGCCCTGAGAGACGTCGATACCCACTGACTGAAGCCAAGCCGTAATGATATGGCCAAATGGCATGTGGACTGTCTGGCCATACATCAGACTGTGGACTATGATGGAGAAGTAGACCGAGGTCACCGGGTCAAAATCGACCTGCTAATGCATCCCATAGAGCATCAAGCAGTGAAATGGATGAATCTCGTCTAGGTGCTTCGAAGTAGTCGGAAGGAGACAGTTAGTGATGATCTTAAACAAAGCATAATCAACGGGGGAAAGACGAAGAGCAGCAAATGTAGGGAAATCACTGGAAGCCTCACCAAGTTCCCTCGATCTGGGACAATCAAAGAAGTACTCATGGATAGAGTCAGGGGTGACTCCATCAAAGGGAACTGGTAAGGGATCCGGAAGATAAGGATAGAGTGAGAAGGCATTCTCGGACCGGCGACATCCAAGAAAGGTAGTGAAAGCAGATAGAGTAAAGTCAAGATCAACACTAGCGACACGGGTCCTCCACACCGTGCCCTCTCCACTAACCATATTGTTATAAAATTCAGAGACCAAATCAAAGTTTATTGGCCTCTCCAAGAAAAGGATGGGTTGAAGCTCATAGTATTTAATAATTTGTCGTATCGAAGGACAGTGTTCATAAATGTAAGTTTGGTCCACCGATCGACATGGCATAAGTTTGAAGGTATGCCATTGAAAGTCTAGAGCAAAATGAATATTCTGGAACCGGGTATGCGGAGGTGGTGGAGGCCTCGAAGGAGGTGTAGATGATGAAGGGCCTTTGCCCTTTGAGCTTCCCTCCATTGGTTCCTTTCCCTTAGATGATTTTCTAAAGATTGAAATTGATCATGGGAAGAAATTGAATCAAGTTAATCATGACACAAGATTTGAAAGATCACAAAAACAATACGAGAGTTGATCATAGTATAGAATAATCAAGTGTACATGAGGTGGAATTGATCACATGACATAGGTGTAATCAAGAGTCGATCATGAATCCATAATCATAAGATAGAATTGATCATAATAGATAGGGCAAAGAATGGTCATGACATATCAAGAGATTACAAAAATATGAATTGATCAAAAGTCACCCAATCATAGAGATATGATATAGTTTAGGTCATGGCATAAGCAAGATCACGGCAAGCACCACAAGACAATAATTTGATTAGCAGAAACTCACAATATGTGAACTGATTTGCAAGAAAAACTAAACCAAAAACTCACTTTGGTGTCATTGGAGAAGTTCTTGAAGGTTAAACGAAAAGCTTGCACAGAAGAAATGTCTCGACGCAAGAGAGAAGCGCAAACCCATGGCAAGAAAAAGAAACTTGCCGAAGACAAGGAGAGGCTCGCAGGAATTCTTCTCGGGATCGCACGCACGCTCACTCGCAAGAGAAGGAAGGAGACGCAAGGAAGGCTTTCGCACGAGATGAAGGGCGCAAGTAGTGATTCGGTGCTAGGGCTTGGGAGAAGAAGGGTTTTCGCGAAGTTAATAGGTTGGTGGATCGGTCCACCAACCGAAATTTAATGTGATCGAACGGATCACCGTTCGATCTGAGAGAGCCCAGACCGATCAGGCTATGGCCTGATCGGACTGGCCTGGTCTTGATCGGTCGGGTGACCGATCAGGCAGGATCCTGATCGATCAGGAAGCGAACAGTAGGGTCAGATGATTTTCGAGAAGCCCTCCTGATCAGTCTATGGACCAATCATGACAGGGTGCCAGATCGGTCCAGGGACCGATCCAGATTAGCACAGAATGGTTGGACACAAATCAGCAAAGTCTCTGCCAACCCCTCTGATCGGTCTGTAGACCGATCAACTCAGGAGGGAGCCAGATCGGTCTGGGGACCGATCAGCCCTACTCCTGATCGGTCCGGTGACCAATCAGGGTTCCTGATACTCCCTAATATGATCTGAAACTTTCAGTTTCAGAATTTGACACGATTTCTGAAGGGATTTGATGAAAGATATCAATCTTGGAAGTGATCCCTTGACTATAATTGATCCCTAAACAAGGATCAAAGGTCCTTATGGTTTGAACAAATCACTTTGCTCCACCCAAGTGGAGTCAAACTCAATCAACAAACATTCAAACAATTTTGTACCAAATTCACGTTTCCAATCAAGTTTCCTTGATTGGAATGTTCAAGTATGATCATGGAGCCAAATACATATATGTTATGCATTGGTTTTCCCCATACTTGGTCACCGAAGTAATTTTTATCTCGTCAACTTAATTTCTCAAGGGATGCATTGACATTTTGAGAAATTGAGTTGATCCTAGCATCTCACCCCATATCTAGCAAACAAAAATATTTTGTTGAACCTTATAGTTTGTGTGAGATGTCCCCAAGTTACCCAATTGCATCCCAACAATTTCGAAATAATCATGAAGGGTTTTGAATGCATTTTGATGTTTATGAAGCGCGACACATTCCCAACTCCCTTCTTAAGAAACTAAATTCATTTTCGGGGAGTGGTTTAGTGAAGATGTCAGCTAGGTTTGATTTGGACTCTACATGTGAGAGTACAATATCTCTCTTAGCTACATGATCCCTAATGAAGTGGTGACGCACCTCAATATGTTTGGTCCTAGAATGATGGACTGGATTCTTGGTTAGGTTAATTGTACTAATGTTATCACATAACACTTGCACACCCTTATAGCTCAATCCATAGTCCTCCAAAGTATGCTTCATCCACAACAATTGCGATACGCTCTCTCCCATGGCGATATATTCTGCCTCGGTCGTGGAGAGAGCAACACAATGTTGCTTCCAACTTGACCAACTTACTAAGGATGAACCTAAGAATTGGCATCCCCCACTTGTGCTTTTCCAGTCCAACTTACATCCAGCGTAGTCGGAATCCATATAGCCAATTAAATCAAATGATTCGGTATGGGGGTACCATAGACCGACTCCAATTGTGCCTTTGAGATATCTCAAAATTTGCTTAACAGCGATTAAATGAGATTCCTTGGCACACACTTGATACCTAGCGCACATACCCACAGCAAATAGAATATCCGGTCGACTGGCTGTGAGGTATAGCAAACTACCTATCATGCTTCGATATTGGGTCAAATCAACAGGTTTACCA
Source organism: Boesenbergia rotunda (assembly GCA_024364735.1). Taxonomy (NCBI): domain Eukaryota; kingdom Viridiplantae; phylum Streptophyta; class Magnoliopsida; order Zingiberales; family Zingiberaceae; genus Boesenbergia; species Boesenbergia rotunda. Next base: position 651,351 of record JAGFNQ010004717.1, read on the forward strand.
CTCTCATCATTGTCTAATCTTGTGTTTGTAGCCATAGGAGTGGTTACCTCTTTTGAATCACTCCTGTTGAATTTTCGAAGCATTTCTTGAGTATACTTTGATTGGTGCACATGGATTCCGTCACGAGTTTTCTTGATTTCAAGTCCAAGGATGAAAGTCAACTCTCCCACTAGACTCATTTCAAATTCACTCTCCATGTGTCCAATGAACTCATTTAAATAGCCCTTATTGTTTGAGCCACAAATTATGTCATCGACATATACTTGGGCTACAAAAATATTGTCACCATCTCTACTTAGAAATAGTGTAGGGTCTATTTGGCCTCTAACGAAGCTCTTCTCAATTAAGAATGTCGACAACGGCTCGTACCAAGCCTGGGGTACTTGTTTAAGGCCATAAAGTGCCTTTTTGAGCTTGAACATGTGATTTGGGAATTCGGAATTCTCAAACCCCGGAGGTTGTTCGACATAGACCTCTTTTCTGATTAGACCATTTAGAAAGGCCGATTTGACATCCATTTGGTATAGCTTGAAGCCACGATGTGCTGCAAATGCAAGCATCAATCGAATGGATTATAATCGTGCCACGGGAGCATAGTCTCATCATAATCAAGGCCTTCAACTTGACTATAGCCCTTGGCTACTAAGCGTGCCTTGTTTCTAATGATTTCTCCCTTATGGTTCAATTTGTTTTTGAAGACCCATTTGGTTCCAATGATGGTGGTCTTCTTAGGTCTAGGGACTAAGTCTCAAACTTGACTCCTCTCAAATTGACCTAGTTCATCTTGCATTGCAATGATCCAATCGGGATCATTTAATGCTTCATCAATTTTTCTAGGTTCAATTTCGGAAATTAGGGCAACTTCATTAGCCTCATTCCTAAAGAATGATCTAGTTCTAACCCCATGGTGGATGTCTCTAACAATTTGGTCTTGGGGATGACTAGAGGCTAATCTAGTTTGCCTTGGTGTTGGTGGTGCTTCTTGAATGTGTTCACTAGACACAAGTTCAGCCTCAGGATCCGGCTGATCTATGGATTGTCTAGGCTCACCGTCATCGGATTCATCACCATCAACAACATCTGGACTCTCATTCAAACTTAGTCTCCTAAGTTCGAATTGGACTTCATCTTCTGGTTGATCATTAACTTTCGGAATTTCTTCAAAGACAACATCAGAAGACTCTTCAACTAATCTAGATTTCTTGTTGTAGACTCGATAGGCTTTGCTAACTAGGGAATACCCGACTAGTATCCCTTCATCAGCCTTTGCCGTGAACTTTCCAAGGTGGTCCTTGGTGTTTAGGATGAACACCTTACAACCAAACACCCTAAGGTGTTTAACCGTAGGTGGTTTTCCAAACCAAAGTTCATGGGGAGTCTTTCCTAAAAACTTATGGATGAGGACTCGGTTTTGCACATAGCAAGCTGTATTTACAGCTTTGGCCCATAAGTAACTCGGTAGTGAGTACTCATTAAGCATGCTTCGTGCAGCCTCTTGTAGAACACAGTTCTTCCTCTCTACAACACCATTTTGTTGTGGTGTTCTAGGAGTAGAGAACTCATGTCTATAACCTCTATCTTGACAAAATTCTAAAAACCGTTGGTTTTGAAATTCACCTCCATGATCACTTCTAATTGTCTTAATAGTTGATGATTTTTCATTTTCAACTCTTTTACAAAAGGAAATGAAAATATCTAAGGTTTGGTCTTTATATTTTAAAAAGTAAGTCCATGTATATCTAGTAAAATCATCAATGATAACAAAGTAATATATACTTCCATTCAATGATATGATAGTACTACAATCAAATAGATCCATGTGAAGTAAATCTAAAGCGGTAGAAGTACTTACAGCGCTTTTACCTTTATGTGCAGATTTTGTTTGCTTACCCATTTGACATGCATCACAAAGTTTGTCTTTTTCATACTTGATGCTTGGTAAGCCACAAACTAACCCCTTGTTGGCCAACTACCGGATGTTCTTCAGGTTCACATGTGCTAGCCTCCGGTGCCAAAGGGTGTACTCTTCTTCTTTTGACATGAGACACTTAGTAAAAGCATTAGTAGCACTTTTAAATGAAACTTGATAAATATTGTCTACTCTTGTTCCTACTAGTACCGTGTCCAAGGTGTCATGTTGTCTAACTAGACATTGACTTGGTTGGAAATCAATTGTGTAACCCGTGTCACACAATTGACTGACACTTAGGAAATTAAATGTCATCCCCTTGACTAGAAGGACATTTGAAATTCTAAGACATTCGGATATTTGAATGTCTCCTATTCCTATGACCTTAAGACTACCATTGTTACCAAATGAAATATTATCTCTACTTTTCTTATAAAGTATGGTAAACAATGATCTATCCCCGGTCATGTGTTTGGAGCATCCACTATCAACGAACCAAGTTGATAGATGCTCCCCCTCAATCATAACCTACACAATTCGAAAAATAGAAGTTTTAGGTACCCAAACCTTGGGACCTAAAGCACCAACTAAACAAGACTTAGGCACCCATGCCTTGACAACTTTCTTTTGAACCCTAGGTGTCTTAGATTGTCTCATATCAGTCCTAGACATAAGGGACACAAATGAAGGTTCTTTGGGTCGGTAACCAATACCGGCCAATTATAGACTGCCCTTTGGGCATTCAAGATCATGTCTAGAGTCCTAGAGCTAGTTGAGCACTTCTCAAGAATATTCTTGATTTTCTCAACTTCGCTCTTCAATGATTTGTTTTCTTCTACTAGCAAATCATCATGCAAATCATCTACATCCTCAACCTGAGAGGATTTCAAATTTTCAACCTCAAGTTTCAATGATTTAATTTCATCCTCTAACATTTCAACATGCAAGCCATCTATGTTATCATCCCTAGATACTTTCAATTATTCAATTTCTAATTGCAATGTTTTAACCTTACTTTTTGACTTCTTTAACATATTGGTTAAACATGCAATAGCTCTATAACATTTCTCAAGTTCGGGAGAAGTTACCTCTTCATCATCCGAAGATGATGAAGCCACGTTTGAAGAGTTGGATGATTCATCACTGCTTTCCTCTCCAAGAGCCATGAGTGTTACATGCCTTGTGCTCTTCTCCTCCTTTTCTTCATCGGATGAGCTTGAGGTGGATTCATCCCAAGTGGCCTTCAAGGTCTTCTTCTTCTTCTTGAATTTTTCTTCTTTCTTTTTAGATTTCTCCTCCTTCTTCTTTAGCTTTGGGCATTCATTCTTGAAATGCCCTTTCCTACCACACTCCTAGCAAGAAGCATTAGTCTTATCAACTTTAGCTTCACTAGAGTTAACTTTATTCTTGAAGCGTCGACCCCTTCTCATCATTCTTCTCACAAAATTCGCCATCTCGGAGGATGAAGAGCCGCTGCCATCTTCCTCGGAATCGGACTCGTATTCGAAAGAGGATGAAGATGAAGAGACTTCCTTCTCCTTCTTCTTCTTATTGGGTCGATCTCCTGCAACTAAGGCAATCCCCTTCTCCTTGGGGCCTTTGTTAGCCATTTCATACAATTCCATTTCACAAAACAAATCATCTAACTTAACAATTGATAAGTCCTTTGAGACTTTGTAGGCATCCACCATGGATGACCACAAAGCATTCCTTGGAAATGCTTTTAGCACATACCTCACAAGGTCGCGATTCTCGACCTTTTCATCAATCGAATGAAGCCCATTGAGCACTTCCTTGAACCGGCTATGAAGCTCACTTACCGTTTCATTCTCCTTCATGGAGAGATTTTGATGTTGATTGACGAACAAGTCCCTCTTGGCGATTCTTGAGTCTCGGGTGCCCTCGTGGAGTTCGATGAGCTTGTTCCACAAGTCTTTTGCACTTGTGAATGGACCAACCTTGATGAGTTGGTCTTTGTTCATACCGCATTGTAGAGTGACAACCTCCTTCGCGTCGGCTTCACTCTTACGAGTTTGTTCGGCTGTCGACCGCCATGATTCAAGTTCCTTGCCTTCATCATCCTTTGGAGGGGTGAATCCCTCCTTCACCGTGAACCAAGTGTTGATGTCCATCTTCAAGTAATACTCCATCTTCGATCTCCAATATTAGAAATCTGCGCCATCGAAGAAAGGAGGTCGGGTGGTGGAAAAACCTTCTCTCAGCGCCATGGATGATAGCTCTCGGTTGTTGATCCGCAAAAACAGAGCCCCAAGCTCTGATACCACTTGTTGGAGTTCGGATGGCTAGAGAGGGGGGGTGAATATAACCAAACACTTGGACTTTAGGCTTTTCAAACTTCTGCACTCAATTTGTTAGTAGCACAGCGGAAGAAATAATGGAAACAGAAAAGCGCAGAAATGCAGAAAACAAAAACACCTAGAACAAACAAACAAGATCGCTAACAAGGAGGGTTTACAAGGTTCGGGGATAACTTGCCCCTACTCCTTAGCGTGCCCTTAAGTTGGGTGATCCCTTGATCGTCGGCAGATCAAGCCCCGGTGAACACCGGATAGAAAGCAACCTCCTTCTCGGTGGAGTAACCTCTCCACAGCGTTTCAATCACAGATATAGGTTTAAGCACAATGAAACACAAGAAAGATCTTACTTAGCACTTAGAAAAGACAAGAACACAGCAAGCTTCCTCCTGAGCTCCACCCAGCGACGATCTCACGCAAGAACCCTTTCCCCGTGTCTTCTCACTGTTGGACTCGAAGCTTCTTGTTCCTTCCTCCTAGTGCTCAAGCAAGGGATGGTTACTTCAGAGATCACAGTAGCTTGCTCAAGAGAAGATGATCAGCAAGGAGCACAAGCACGCAGCAAGGAATCACAGCACAAAGCCAAGACAGCCAAAAGTTCTCCTTGCTCTGCTCAACACCGCTCCTTTTGTTTCTCTCTTGAACGTCAGGTGACAACATCTCCCTGCAGCCACCAGCTGCTCACCTGCAACCACCATCCATCACTGAGCTCTTCTGGACTCCCTGAGCTTCCCTCAGACCAGCCCCAGTCAGCAGCTCCAGCCAGCGCTAGTGCCCGTTGCAACCTGAGATGGAAAAATAGACAAACCTGCTCCAAGGAAAGGTCTCCATTGACTCTCCTTGAGTGTTTGAATCCTTCCCTATCACCTGTAGCTTAATCAGAGTATTAGGACAGCATATCAGGCAGCAAATCATGTATCAGATGTTAAGCGCAGAGAATCAGATACGGTCAGACGCGATCAGAGCGTCTGACAGTGCAATTTGAATTAAAGTGATCGGTCACCGGACCGATCCAGGGCTTGTGGGTCAGTCACCAGACCGATCTACCGCTTCGCTGGGACTCCCAGCTCTCACGGTGACACAAGCCTGATCGATCACCAGACCGATCAGAGTGAAGCCTGGTCGGTCACCAGACCGATCAGGTAGCTCCCTGTCCGATCAAGCCAGAGCCTGATCGGTCCACGTCTGAGTGAACAGTAACTACGAAAATCAAATCTTAAGTCGTGGATCGGTCACCAGACCGTTCAGGAGCTGATCAGCGGGGGAACTCAACTCACTGTATGCTCCCTGATCGGTCACCAGACCGATCAGGTGCAAGGCAGTGAGTGAACTGCCTGCTCCCTGATCGGTCACCAGACCGATCAGGAGCCAAGAAGTGAGGCATCGGCCTGCTCCCTGATCGGTCACCAGACCGATCAGGAGCCATACAGTAGGTTCCCAACCTCACTGTGTGCTCCCTGATCGGTCACCGAACCGATCAGTCATCGCTGGATCAGTCACCGGACCGATCCACGAAGGAGCAGCGTGCCAATATCCCTGATCGGTCACTAGACCGATCCAGGGACTCAAACCTAGCCCTCCAAGCTAGGGTTTCATCCACCTTAGCCCTCCAAGATAAGGATTTTTCACCTAACTCTCCAAGTTGGGAATTTTCACCTAACTCTCCCTGAGCTTCCCTCAGACCGATCATGTAGCTCCCTATCCGATCAGGCCAGAGCCTGATCGGTCCACGTCTGAGTGAACAGTAACTGCGGAAAACAAATCCTAAGTCGTGGATCGGTCACCAGACCGTTCAGGAGCTGATCAGCGGGGGAACTTAACTCACTGTATGCTCCCTGATCGGTCACCAGACCGATCAGGAGCAAGGCAATGAGTGAACTGCCTGCTCCTTGATCGGTCACCAGACCGATCAGCAGCCAAGCAGTGAGGCATCGGCCTGCTCCCTGACCGGTCACCAGACCGATCAGGAGCCACACAATAGGTTCCCAACCTCACTATGTGCTCCCTGATCGGTCACCGGACCGATCAGTCATCACTGGATCGGTCACCGAACCGATTCATGAAGGAGCAGCATGCCAATATCCCTGATCGGTCACCAGACCGATCCAGGGACTCAAACCTAGCCCTCCAAGCTAGGGTTTCATCCACCTTAGCCCTCCAAGCTAAGGATTTTTCACCTAACTCTCCAAGTTGGGAATTTTTACCTAACCCTCCAAGTTAAGACTTTTCACCTAGCCCTCCAAGCTAGGACTTTTCACCCAACCCTTCCAAATTAGGACTTTTCCAGACCTAGCCCTCCAAGCTAAGACCTGACCCTCCAAGCCAGGACTTTTTCACCTAACTCTCCAAGATGGGAATTTTCACCTAACCCTCCAAGTTAGGACTTTTCACCTAGCCCTCCAAGCTAGGACTTTTCACTCACCTCTTCCGAATTAGGACTTTTCCAACACCTAGCCCTCCAAGCTAGGATTTTCCACACCATGCCTAATCCCCGATCAGGACTTAACCATAATCATAATCATCCACCTAAACTAAAATCGGTGTCAACACCAAAACAACAATCAGGGTCAGACTGCATCAACAAATTAATGGATTGGTTTTAGATCCATTAGCAGGCCAAGATCCAACTCCTCCTCTTGGTCCCTACCTTAGCCTTATATAAACCCCATGAGATCATGAAACCAAGGCTTAATCCAATTCATTAAACCCTTGATTTTTCTTTTCTCTCCTCTCCCTCACTTTCTCTCTCCTAGGGAAGTCGGCGACAGGGCATATGAAGGTGGTGCAAGGTGACAAAGGGGAAGAAAACTCATCCTTTCTTCCTCCCTTTTGATCCTTTTCTCTTCTTCTCCCTTCGAGGACTCGACAGGAAGCTCAGGAAGGGAAAGCCGACACCACCTGAAGCAAGGAGGCTGGCGGCATGCGTGAGCAAGGGAAGAAGGTCGGCGGGTTGAAGTTAAAGGAAGAGGGAGTGTTCTTCTTCTTCCTATCCTATCTCTTCATCTTCCTTGTGTTTCCTCACCTACATACCTTGGGCTGAATCTTCCTAGAGGTTGGAAGTGGTCAGCGACACTTGGTTGGAGAGGAAGGAACGCCGACGGCAACCCTAGTGGCTAGGGTTTGTTGGTGTGGGAAGAAGGAAGAAGAAGGAAGGAATTGGAAGCCTTGGTGATCTCAGTTCTCGGTAGCATGTTGCCCACAAGACATCTAGGAAGGGAGGGACATAAGGTAGAAGGTCGCGGGGTAATAGGGAAGGTATAATCTCTCCCTAAGCTTCTTATGTTCTTTTGTGTTTTATTACTTTGCTTCGTCATTTTATGTGTGAAAGTTAATTATTTTGATTAATTATCATGGTTAATATTTAACTAATTGGACACCAACCATAAACACAAGAACCGGCGATCCACTCGTCGTCTCTTCCGCGATCGTTCGGTTAGAAGAATTACAAGGCACGATCTTTGTGATTGGCCAGGTTGTAATTCGTACCGAATGATACGATAACGAGATGGTCGTTGGGAGACGAGTCTCCATTCGGATTAATTTTTAATCCGTAGAGAGGTCTCTCAGGGACGACCAAGTATTCGCTATGGAAACCCGCCAAGCCATACCCAACAGTGAATCCCTGCTATGTTGACTGAAAGTCTCACAGGTTTTTGCAACGCCAATTTTGCTTTGGCAGGGGGGTATCCGATCAGGAGTAGAAGCAGGGGGCAGAGGAAGTTCTTGGGCCCACCACATCAGGTAAGATTGAATACTTTGGTGTGGATCTTAGACAAATTCGTAGCTATGGGTAGGCATTGTTGTTCGAATTTGAAGTTTACTACCATAGTTCTATTTTTGTTTTAAAGTTGAATTCAGTTGGTGTAGCTCTTGTTATTTCTTTGTTTTAGATGGTTCTACTTTAGAATTTGGATCTTGCCATATGATACCTTGCGTTTTACAGTTGGACTAGTGTGTTTTGTTGCCTTGATCAGTAGATAGCTAAAGGGGGAATTGAGTTGAACTATAACAATGTAGTCCTGTGTGGTTGTTGACCATGTAGCAGGATGTCGTGGGCCATAGATTGTGCTGGGAGTTTCGTTTGGTCTAGGTTCATGTTGGTTTTTATTTATCCAACTGTGTTGAGCAGAATGGTGGTTGTGTTTAGGTTGTTCTGTGATTTGTGGTTGGGATGGTTTTGCTCTAGGACTTGGATCCTTGCTGTTCTGATCTCATTCCTTTTTATTGTTTCTATGGGATAAATGTTTCCATGAGCTACCTTCAAAAATTAGGTTTGAGGATTGGGTTGTCATCATGGTGGTCTCTTGGTTTGGATCGGGATTTGACTTAATAACCTAATGGTAATAATTGGGTTAAGAAGGAACTATTGGGATTTAATTAAATGGATTTGGTATTTCATTAGATAGCTTGATGAGTTGTTGTTGCTATTTAAATTGTAGATTTTGGAATCAAACTTAATGGGATTGTTATCATTTTAAACCTAATTAAATCAATTAGCAGTTGATTGTGGATAATGGGATGGTTAATTAGGATTATCTTGAATCAGTAGATGTGATGAAGATGTTTGATGAGTTGCTGCTCTGGGTTTTGGTTTGAGAGTGTCGTGAGTTTCGTTGTGCTATGTGAGTAGCTCTTTAGATCATGATACTGTTGGATTGCCATGTTTTTCTATTTCCTTGTCGTGAGTGAATGGGATATGGCACTGTTCTTAATGTTGGGTTATGGTTCGGTGTGTGACTAAGAAATTGTGGTGTTGATTAGTATGTGGATTAGTTTAGCTATGACTTTTGGGTGGGGAATACCGTGAGCCTTGCTTGGATGAATGGAAGTTGGAATATATGTAGCTCAATTATCCTTGGGCGTGCAAGCTCATACCAAGAGCTACTTTTTGGGTGATTTAGGTGTGGTGTTGATTATAGATTTTGCATCTTGGATTATTGTCGAGAAGCTAAACAACTTGAGTGAGGGAGTTGGGTTGGAGTTTTGATTACAATTAGGCTAAACCTAAGTTGAGTCTAAGTCTTATAACTTGGGATAATTATGGGCTACTCATGTAATTGTGATTAAATTAAATGAAATATGATAATTAGAATGATCCTAATTAATTGAGATAATTCGTTTAGCTATATATTATATATTATTGTAGCCAAACATTATACCTTTGATACAGAGCCTTAATTGGGTTTATCGTTGTTGATTATCAGACGGGAGGTTCTTTCTGATACGAGCATCTCTTTTTGAAGGCGGGTACCTCTGACTTATCTCTTTAGATATTGTCATATTGTTGTGCATGGTTTATTATAGATAGCAGTAGGTTTATACGTTATATCTGTTTTAGTATATCTTTACTTGACATCTGTTGCTTATTCTTGAGAGGACCTTCCTTTAGTTCCATACAGTCTTGATGGTTGTCATGTGTGTATACGTGCATAGATGTAGTGATATGTCCCCTCGCATTTGACATTGATGAATCACTAGTTTACTTTGCTAGTATACCTAGTAGGTTATTTGTATAACATGATATAGGATTCAGACCTATACATAGCACACCGAGGTAATAGAAGAGGACTTGGTGGATGTTGTATGTGTTAGTGTCATGTACCATCCTTGCATTGTTGCATGCTGATGATCATCGACTCCTATGTAGTTTGAGCCCATCGCCAGTTACATCAGGATATGCACACGTATCCACTCAGAGTTAGTGGCTACCATAGAGTGTGTGCATTTACCCTGTATTGCTCCACTCGACAGCTTTTGGATAGTAGTTCCGGAGCATGGTAGCGGTCAGGGATCCCTTCTCGTCCTGAGACACGAGAAGATGAGAGCGAGACTCCCCCATTGCCTGGAGTAGGAGGGTGTCCTCCGCCAGCATCCTGTCCACTCGGTCACGTAGGAGCAATAACAACAGAGTGTGTACAGCTGTCACAACCCTACCCACTCACCCATTTATTTATGATAGGTGAACGGCAACCTGACTGGTGTCAGGGGTGACACATGTCATTGCACCATGTGCATATTTTGCATCGTGCATTGTTTATGCTTGCTGCATTTGATTGTTGCATTTTGGTTGACATGCACATACAAGAAACATGTATACCTTGGATTATATGTTGTACTTGTTCTATAGGGATCGATTCCACCACCCTGCAGGATAGATGGATTCTGGTATGTACATATATTCAGTATCTCAGTGTATGCATTTTCTATTGTACATAGGAGACTATATTAGCGTGACTCTTACTGCTAGTATAGCTTACTATGCATATCTATTTAGGTATCCGCTGCGTTTATTTGGACTCACACCGTTGCCCATGTTTTTTTTATTTCAGGCTGAGATACTTGGAGTCGCCAGAAGAGCCTAGCAACCAGTCCCTACCCATCTCGACGTCATGGTTTTGTTTTGCACTTGGCAATGCATTTGTTTCATATTTCTTTTAGCAATTTGTATATGTCTTAAGAGGGTGTCGTGTGCCTAAGGGGGTTTATGTATTTGTTGTTTTGTCATAAGTCAGACCGGTCCCCAATCAGGTATGGTTTACTATGTTTTAAGGTTATGGACGTCTTGCTTTTATGTTATGTCTTGATTTTAAGGCCTGAGGCCAAATATATACTGCATGGTGTTGCATGGATATTTGTATGTATGTGTCAATTATCCGCCGGACACGGGAGATGTTGTCCAATTTTATATTGGAACAGCGGCTCCCTTGGTCTCGAGGCGTGACAATCTATTTTTTGTATCAGAGCGAGGTTTTTGCGAGTATTTTCGGAATTTAATCTGATACTGAATTGTTAGGTATCGGAGCTCGGGTTTGATGATATCCACCCGAGTACATTTCATATTTTTGAAGTCATTTTCTCGACGTGATTGTACATTGGGACATGGCACGATGGGACTTCTTCAGGCGATAGGTATCTCTTCTGATCTCTTATATGCCTTATCCTATTTAGGTATAGTTAAAAATTCTCTCATATCATTCGATCATGTTACTATTTCTGTATATTTAGGTATGGTTAGGAATTCTGTCATGTTATTAGATCATGTTACTATTCCTGTACTCGTCTAGTAAGTACCTTTCTAACTTGGTTAAGTTTGATAACTTAAAGTCAATCAGTTTATAGTAATCATAGTCAGGATCGACCATGAAGGCGATTAGTTGTCTTGTTACGGACTTGTCTACATGAGGAGAATGTTGATTCTTATGTGATACCGACATACGGGTTGAAAGACGAGGATCGAACCTGTCAACAAGATATTGGAGATTAAGGATTTTTTTATTTTTCTTGGACCTTACCGTTCATACTACTTGTACTAGCTACTATCAACTGAGTGAGGACTAGGGATGCCTACCATAATTGGCTCGATCAGTATTGGATCAATTCGCTTTACCTCATGGAGCTGCAAGTTTTTTTTATATTACGTATATCTGGACAGATAAGCTAGATGTCATGTCTTGAGTACATGATCTACATTAATGCAGTAGGGTAGCATTAGGTATATATTATTACTATTAGTAGAGGATCGATACATTCTATTCCATGGGGGCTTTGACCATGGATCACTTGACCTAGAAAGTACATGTTGATGGGTAATTTGAGCTAATACAAAAAAGTATGGAGCTAGTTGTTTGACACTTATGGGTTACCGTTTGTACTTGGTCTGAATAACCAAGAAGGTACCTACGGACTTATGATTTGCGCGGAGACAAATCACTTACAAGACTAGGCCACCTCTGGTTAGATGATATCAAGGACGACTTGTGGCGAAATAAAGGAATTTCTTCATGAGTATGTTGAGATACTCCTAAGAGATAGCATGTCTCTACCTCCTTGTTATGGAGTAGGACTTTTGAGGGTTTTGACCATGGAGTGGGGGAATTGGACTGTATTGGATTACGAGGCGATGGTCGGTGTGACTCGCTAGTTGCTATGCTATTCTATGAGGGATTTTGACTCATAGATTGGGTGTAAATTGTTGGATAATCTTGATGGTGCATCAGGATGCACGACCCGCTAGGGTGCGGAGGATGTGGAGTTAGCTGTATCCTTACCTTCCGGTGAGATATTGGACATTAATCAAGAGGTCAAAGATGTCCACTGGTTTTCGGTTATTATACCCTCATCGTGGACCTATTAGTTCACGGGATGATAAAGTTGATATCATTGTGGATTTTCTCGTTGGTGTTGAGAGGTGGATTGAGATTGACGAATCTCTATGATGTGTTGTGCTTTGAGGATTCTATCGGTGGATATTGTGAGACCTAATTTTGTTGGATATGCAACTTTTGGATGGATCATTGGTAGAGAGGATCCTTTTGGGATTTATTATTTAGAATTTCGTTTTTGATAGTAGCATATGGTTGACATATACATTGAGAATCTTATATCTCAACTAGCGGAATGTCGATAATTGAAGGTAGAACGTTAGTTTAATGTAGTGGTATCGGAGTGAGCTTCTAACCCATAGGTGAACATCTCAGACTTACATACTTGTTTCCGAAGTACGTTGGGATATGGAAGATGCACGAGCAGGAGTTGTTGGGGATCTTAGACCCGACTAGAGGGGGTGAATAGTCGAACACCCACACAATTTGCGGTTCTCTTCCTATACTTTGTTATCGCACAACAGAATACAAAACAAATTAAAACTAACAAGAAGAGAACACACCTATTTATGTGATTCGAAGATAAACTCCTACTCCACAATAGTCCGTAAGGTAGACGATCCCGATCCATAAATGGATGAATCCCCGAAAAATCTTTAGCTAGCTCACGTAGCTCCTTGTGGGTGGAGAAAACTTGCCACAACCTCACCAAAGAACACTAGTGCTCAAGTAGACTACTAATAAGCATTAACCAAGTTTATTTCGTCAACCTTACTCAAGTAAACCAAGCTCTCTTAAATAGAGTTGTTTGTTGATCCAATCGTTATCAGTCGACTGGTGCTAACACCAGTTGATTGCTTCCATTCGAATTCTAAGATTATAGTCTAACGTTCAAATTTCAACCGACACCAATTGACTGATCTTTCTATGACCTCTACCAGTCGACTGATCCCATGCCAGTCGACTAATAAAAACCTAAACCTAGGATTCAACCACAAGTATATTCACTCAGCACTTGTCCTTGCCCAACCTGAAGGATCGTTTCTGGCGTGCTAGAGGGGGGTGAATAGCACTTTTTCGTCGTGGATCTCTACAGAATTGTTAGCGCAGCGGAAATAATATGCAAAGGAAATCAAAAACAATGCTAACATTTATCGTTTACTTGGTATCCACCCCCGGACGGGTGACTAATCCAAGAATCCTTCGGTGGATCAACCCCCGAATAGCCTCCGGCTAGATCTGTCACTCCTTGTGGGTGGAGAAACCTCGCCACAGCACCTCGGACGCTCTCTGATCACAACAGACTACTAACTCACTTTACCCAAGTGAGTTTCGTCAAGGAAGATAGTAGGAAACGAGCTCCTCTAAATAGGGCTCGAATCTGAAATCAACCGCTACCAGTCGACTGCCCCTATGGCAGTCGACTGGTCCTATTCAAATTCGATCGTTACAGTACAACGTTCGAATCTGCCAGCTGTTCCAGTCAACACCAGTCGACTGCCCCTGAGCCAGTCGACTGGTACACACCTAATCCTAGGGTTTTACTCCCGAGTACAAGTCTCTCCGCACTCAAACCCTCCCGGCTTAGCCCCTGAGTACACACACCCATACTCAGACCCTTACAACTCAGTTGACTCTTCACCAGCAGTCTTGACTGTTGCCTTCACGCCCTCTTCATCTTTGGCCCTCGTCCCTCGGATGCGCAAGCAAACTTCCAGCTTGCCTCCATGCCACCCTTCACGTACGCCTCGAAGTCCGCATCTCTCGGTTCATCATCTATGCTATCCAACAGTCCCTCGGATGTGCACGCAAACCTCCAGCTTGCCTCCATGTCATCCTTCACCTGAAGACATCAACTAAGTCCACGTGTACCTGTACGCCTGCACACTCATGTACACATATGAGAACAACACAAATCCTAACTTAACCATATTGCCCACACATCAAAATATCATGATCCTCAGATCATCTCAGGGCCGATTGCCCCAACAATCTCCCCCTTTTTGATGTGTGGCAATATGTTAAGTTAGATAAACATATAGCAATTATAATAGCAAAAGCAATTGAAATTCAAGCATATCACACAAGAGGCTACCTCCCCCTAAACCTATGCTTTCTCCCAAATTTCACTTCTTATTGCTAATCTCAAGTTAAGTTTTCCCAACTTAACTCTAAAATCACATAGCCAAAATCTAAGTTAAATTTCAACCCAACCTAACTTAATACTCAAGTTCTCCCCCTTTGACACCATCAAAAGATTGCCCCAAGCAACCCAACCCTTGATGTCAAAAGAACCTAAGCCTATTTCTGAACCACAAACTTCAGAAATCACAAAGAAACTTTCTGCCCACATTACCAGTCGACTGCCCCCAGGGCAGCCGACTGATACGACAGGTTTCAGAATTTCAGTCGAAATTCAGAAACGAATAAAAATTTTCAAAAAATCTGGAAAAATGTGAAACTTTACAAGCACAATTGTTAAGGTATTCCCTATCCTAGAAAAATTTGATTCATGAAAATCATCAACCGTGCTTGACTTTTGGTACAAACTCAAAATTTTCCAAAAAAGGTCAATTTTGTATCAACCTAGAGTTCTAATCATGGGATCGTATACTTGTCATTCTCTAGCAATTCCATTTGATATTCAAAATGATTCTCAACCTCTCTATTTCAAATAGATATTCTCTTTTTGACAATAACTCCCTCTTCAAACGATCATCCCTTCTATATAGGCAATCATTACTTGATTCTCAATCAAATCATATTAGACAATATAATACTATACAAATTTCACATCATATCATGAATTCCCATATATAATGATCATAAAAGAGACCAAAAATGTTTTAGTAATAGATTAGCACTTAACATTCAACCCATTATCAAAATAAGACACAATCTTACTAAGATAGCATAAGAAGAGTGCATAATACAAGGAGTTATAAGATAAGTCAACAAATAAACACCATAACAGTATCATGGGCCAACAGGCCGGAAGTCATCCAAATAAGTACAACCATCGAACTGAGTAGTGTTTGAGAGGTATATAAAAATAATCAACACAAGACACTCTCAACACTGAAAAACTCCCAACGGCTGCGTCATCTGATCAGAAGAACATGTCACCGTCACCGCCTGGGGGAGGAGGAGGAGGAGGAGCCTGATAACCGAGATGCCACTGCAGCATCATCTCGTACATCCCATCTTGGCGGCTGGTTATTCTATCAACTTTTGCTTCAAGTCTCTACTCCGTCTGCTGGCATCCGTGAATGTCCTCGCGGATGACGTGAACATCCTCCTGGAGCCCATGAACATCCGCCTAGAGATGAGTAAGCTCTGCACGTGTGACCAGCTCGGTGGGCTCCTCATCTGCATCGGCGGCCTCTGGGCGCTCCCTCAAAGCAAAAGCCTCTGTCTAAACTCAATACCTGCCAAGGATAATTGGCGGGTGCCAATTTGATCATAATCCTTGGACAGGTGCTTGACCTGACCACTGGTGACTCGAATGCCAAATCGTAGCTGGAAGAACTCAGTCAACATATGGCAAAAGGGCATATAGATTTTCCCATTAACACTCTGGGAAAAGTGACAAATGGAGGCAAAGGCATGCAACGACACATCTATGTCCAACCGTCTCTCAAGAGCATACATCATCACTAAGTGAGACAGTCGAATTCTTGCTCTCCCCTTAGTGACAATGGGTAGAATACACTCTACAATAATCTTATACAAAACATGGTTAAATGGACGCATGAGCTTTGCATCAAAGGTACGCTCAGATTCATGTCTATGTCTTCTAAAATAGTGCAGATGAATCTGATCAATAGTAATGTTTTCAAACTCAAGCGGTTCAATGACATTTGGAAAATAGGTGTTGACATTGTTTGACGCCCGACACTCTAAGAAACTGGCTAGAATCATGGGTGTGAAAGGAATGGTAACGCCGGCCACTCTTAATTCATAAATGTTATTTTCTGAATCAACACACGTCAAATTTGCATAGAACTCCTTGCAAAGATCAATGTTAATGTCATGTTGGCAGTATACTAATTGTTCTATGCCAAAGTGAGTCACCATCTCAATAATTTGTGGCGCTTTATCTTCAAAATAGGTCTTGTTAAGATACCGGCAAGGCAATAGAACAAACTCATTCTCCTCGAATCTCTTTTTACACTCTAAGCTCCTAAACATTGACTCTTCTGGAGCTTGTGGACCTAGTCGGGATGAACCTTCACCCCTAGACCTCTTAGACACAACCCTAATATACCAAACACATGCATGCATACCAAGATAAACCCCCAAAAGAGAAAATACCAAAGAAAACATACACAAAACACCATATTAGTATCAATACATTGTCTAAGGGGAGAAATGAACCTTAAATCATCATACCTCTTGGCTACTCTTTTCATGTTTTCGGTTTTTGAGAGAATGACTTGAGAAGAGAGGTTTTCCACCAACCCTAGAAGTAGATCGGAGTTAGAGGAGGTCTTAGGGACTGATTTTAGGCCTTGAGAGGAGCTTAGGTCGCAAGAGGAGTCGAGGGGAGGAGAAAATCGCCGGGAATGAGCAGCCAAAACCCTAGGTTTGGCTTTCCCAACGCACACTTTCTTTTTATAAAACCCGCGAACCAGTCGACTGCCCCTGAGGAAGTCGACTGGGCCATAGTGTAATTACATTCTGTGGGTTTTCTCAGTCGACTGGCCTTCAGCCAGTCGACTGGCGTCTGATGTTCTGAATTTCAATTTTTCAGTCCGAACTTTAGAAATGTCTAACTAATTCCATAAATTCCCAAAAATTATGAAATTTCATGGATGGATTTGTGGATCCTAGATCTATTTGGGAAAAATATAATTTCAAACAAAATTATCCCGAATTCCAATATTGGTACAAACTTTAAGTTTCTTTAGAATGTATCATGAAACCTTTTCTAAAAGTTCTAATTTTGACCTTACCTTGATGCTTCCTCCCATACTCATCCGTAATCCATTCATCGCATCGAGTTACATGGCATTTAGGTATTAATACCAATTTGTCTCAATAAAATCCCAATTTCACCTTTTTCTCTATAATTCCCCTTTTAGTGTGCCAATTTTCTAGGATTTAGACCATCCTTAGTCTTGTAAACCTCTTGGCACACCCTATAGTCCTTTTCAATCTCCTAGAAGGAGACCACCTGAGATTCATTGACCATGGAACCCATGTTGGTTTCTAGAGCTCTCTCTCGAGCTCCTAGCCCTAGTTACCTCCCTAGGTAACTCTTCTACAAAGGCAAGACCACACCGGTGCTCCTCCGGTGCTTCTTGACTTTTCACTATCACTCTCTTAACCCTATAGACATTTTTCCTAGTCAATTTCTTTTCTCTTCTTTCAGATGGCTTTCCTTTGTCATTGTTGACTTTTTCCCTTCCATAGTTATAGGGTATCCTTGAGTATGATACTTTATCAACATTGGCTCCCTTAGAATGGCATCCTAAACCCGGCCTACCATTTCTATGCTTTTGGTCCTTTGATATCATGTTCAATTCCATGGACCCTTGAATTACTCTACCAAGGTCTCTTTCTAACTTATCAAGTTTTGCTCTTAACACTTTATTTTCCTTTTCCAACTTCCTAACCTTAGGATCACTAGACCTAATTTGATCATGTCTAGATCCTCCTATTTTTCTAAGCATATTTCCCCTTCTCTTAGGATTTATTCCTTAGTTCTTAGCCCTAGAATTTTTATATTTATCATGAACCGTAGAATTTTTGGTGTTTTGGCACACAAAAGTGTTTCTATTCCTATCATGATATTTAAAACCAAAAACACGCATGGGCACTCAATTGTTATCAATTCTACCATTCAAACAGACATTTTGAGCATTCATGGAAAAATTTGAAGCAGAAGTAAAGTTAGAGTTTACCTTCCTTACCATTAGGGCTCCCCCTTGATGAGTGCTCCTGTTTCTTCCTTCTTTCTCCCATTTCCTAAGGTGCTCCATCTTTTTGAGCTCCCCACTTCTTGGACATTTTGTATGATAATGCCCGAGCTCCCCACATGTGAAACACCGGATGTTCTTTCCTTTCTTTTGATCTTCCTTATTCCTACAACCCATATTAGATTGAATTTGAATAAATTTGGGCTTAGGAGTTACCTCTTTTTTACCTAGTGGGCACTTATCCTTGTAGTGCCCCTTTTTGTTACAACCAAAACAGGTGATGTGATCTTTTGATTTAGCTTTGGCAAAAGTGGTAATCTTTTCTTGCTCTTGGATGATTGAGGGTCTCTTCTCCCCCTCAACATTTGAATTTGTCATTTCTTCTTCTTCTTCGGATGGAATGGATGCTCCTCCACTCACTTCCTCCACTTTTCTTGACAATTCACTTTCTTTTTCATCTTCTTGGATGCTTGAGTTGATTTCCTCAAACTCTTCCACTCTTTGAGTTGATGTGGGGTTCTTATGAACTTCTTCCAATTTATTCCACAACCCGCATGCATTTGAATATTCCCCTACATCACTAAAGACATGGTTAGGCAACATATTAATCAAAATATTTAATACCTTTTCATTGGCCCTAGCTTGTTCTTGTTGTTCACTAGTCCAATATCTAGGGCGAAGCCTTTTGCCATGCTTGTCCTTGGGGATTTTGAATGGGTCTTCAATGGTCATTCTATACTCCCAATCCATCCTGAGCCACATCTTCATTCTTTCTCTCCAATAGTCAAAATTTCCATGCTCGTATGATGGTGGTGAGTTGATATCGTCACCCAACTTGTCTTTCATGACCCTTCTCCTCTAGCAAGTGCTCCCTCGGCGGTTAGTCCGATCAAGAGCAGTCCTTGCTCTGATACCAACTGAAGGATCGTTTCTGGCGTACTAGAGGGGGTGAATAGCACTTTTTCGTCGTGGATCTCTACAGAATTGTTAGCGCAGCGGAAATAATATGCAAAGGAAATCAAAAACAATGCTAACACTTATCGTTTACTTGGTATCCACCCCAGACGGGTGACTAATCCAAGAATCCTTCGGTGGATCAACCCCCGGATAACCTCCGGCTAGATCAATCGCTCCTTGTGGGTGGAGAAACCTCGCCACAGCACCTCGGACGCTCTCTAATCACAACAGACTACTAACTCACTTTACCCAAGCGAGTTTCGTCAAGGAAGATAGTAGGAAACGAGCCCCTCTAAATAGGGCTCGAATCTGAAATCAGCCGCCACCAGTCGACTGCCCCTGTGGCAGTCGACTGGTCCTATTCAAATCCGATCGTTACAGTACAACGTTCGAATCTGCCAGCTGTTCCAGTCAACACCAGTCGACTACCCCTAGGCCAGTCGACTAGTACACACCTAAGCCTAGGGTTTTACTCCCGAGTACAAGTCTCTCCGCACTCAAACCCTCCCGGCTTAGCCCCTGAGTACACACACCCATACTCAGACCCTTACAACTCAGTTGACTCTTCACCAGCAGTCTTGACTGTTGCCTTCACGCCCTCTTCATCTTTGGCCCTCGTCCCTCAGATGCGCACCAAACTTCCAGCTTGCCTCCATGCCACCCTTCACGTATGCCTCGAAGTCCGCGTCTCTCGGCTCATCATCTTTGCTATCCAACAGTCCCTCGGATGCACACGTAAACCTCCAGCTTACCTCCATGTCATCCTTCACCTGAAGACATCAACTAAGTCCACGTGTACCTGTACACCTGCACACTCATGTACATATATGAGAACAACACAAATCCTAACTTAACCATATTGCCCACACATCAAAATATCAAGATCCTCCAGATCATCTCAGGACCGATTGCCCCAACACAACCAACCTAGACCGAGCCTTCTAGCCTCCTCCATCAGCCTCACGTCCCTCAGATGCCTCTCTATCCTTCACATCTTGCCTTCTGGAGCTTCTTTCGGTCTCGGTCTTTGTTGTCGGATCTACGGTCCCTCGTGATTTACTTGATTCTTCCTTATAACCTTGACATATTGCTTTTAGGCTTTCTTCGCTTTAGCTCTCATCCCTCGGATGCATTCTGTTAAATATATAAATTTTTGAAGGCTTAAACATGAAAATCCTAACCTAAGGGTAGAAGTTAGAATAGCCAAACCTAAGGGGCTAATATGCAAAACTCCCCCCATCTAATTTTCATTCCTTTTTCTTCCTCGCACACACGCCACCCCCTCGCGATCCCTTTTTCTTCCTCCTCATCAGAGCAAGCCAACAACAACAGCCTCCTCCCTACGAGCTCCGATCCAGCGCAAGGTGTTCTTGGCATTCTTCGGCCACCAGACCACCGGAACTCACTGCTCAGTTTCCCCCATCCGATCGCGAGTTTCCACTCCCTTAGCAACGGCGAGTTTGCTTTCATTTTGTCGGGATTGTGTCGGAGGAGATTTGCTTCTAGAGACATGGTTCACCTTGCGTTGGTTTGCCTCTTCTCCAACTTCTGGGCCATTGCTGCTTCTTTCATCAGATCCGAGCAAGGGAGCGGCTGTCAGTGCGTTAAAGGAGGTAAAGGAGTTGCCTTGATTAATCGGATCTTGATGATTGGTTGGTTTGATCGAAAGGGATGGGTTAGTTTTAGTTTTCAGTTTAAGAAGCTCTGTTGCATTAGGTGATAGAGCTGATCACCATTTTAAAAGGGGAAATTGGCATAGAGGATAACAACAGAAAGACAAAGGAGTTGAGGATTGGCTGAAATGGAAAAGTCCAAGTAAAAGATGCTTGCTATATCACCCTTGGAGTTTGGAAACTCAGTGATTGTTGTATTGAGCAATTTGCAAATGCACATGAATTTAAGGTAAAGAGTAAGGGAGTATTGCTTAGTTAAATTGTGATTCTGAGTATTTTGATTAGGTTGGTAATTAATCAATATAGCTAATAAGATGGAATAGTCTAACTGATTATGCTAATTGGATGTGGGTAAACCTTGTATTAGATTAGGTTAGATTGAAAATGGACGTTTAGATGAGATTTATTAGTTGCCTTTTTACCGTGGTGAAAGAAGTCATTGGAATAATGGAATAGTTCAGTAATTAATAGGTGATTAATTAATAATTAAAGTATAAGAATTGAGATTAATTAAGGATCGAAGAGTTTAATGTTACCTTAGTTGGATTGGAAGATTTAATTTAGTTTTTTGTTTCACATGTAAGTAGCTAAATAGCATATGTTGGTTGCAGGACTCTGATTTGATACAAGCATCTGGGTGTGGGATCTATTCGATATGATAAGGTGAGTACTTCTCCTTTTGTATTCTGTAGATTATTTACCTTCAATGCATGACTATTTATGTCTAAGTATGAATGCTTGATCTTGTTCTTTGTTGTTTTTAATATCGACCGTTGATACTTTCGTTGCTTGACCTTCGAGTTAATCGTATTTTATGTCCCTACAGTCTCATCATTGGTTTTCTATTCTGTAAAGTACCGCTTGTATGCGAGTACTTGAAAATGTTCATTAAACACAACTAGGATTGTTGGCATTAGAGATACCCTACATAGTAGTTCAGTTGTATGTTTTATTAATTTTTGGTACTTATGGATTGTATCGTTGCATCGTTGTTATTTGGTTGTTTGAGCATTTTGTATCATGCACCATATCTGCACAGGTGCATGCTGACGAGTATTGGCTTCCATATGGTTAAGCTATCGTCAGTCATTAAGTTGTTTTGCCCATTCAACCACTCGTCGTGGTAGTTGCTAGAGTGCGAGCAGTTGTCCTGTTACGCCACACTCGACCACTCATGTACAATGAATGTTGGAATTGTAGGCAAGCAGTTGACACCCTCACCGTTGTTTTCAAGGGATACTATAGTTGTTGGTGACTCCTCCTTTTCCTAGGGTTTTTGGAGTAGTTGGCTCCTCAGCATCTTGTCCACTCAACCACATATACTAGTGGTATTCGTTGGAGTGCGTACAGTTGTCACAATCCTACCCACTCGGCCATACAGATGTGATGTGTTGGCAGCTTGACTAGCGTCAGGCGTGACACATGTCATTGCATCATATGCATTTATTACATTATATATGCGTTTTCTTGTATTTGCTGTATTTATATGAGTTATGATTGTTGCATTTGGTTGACATGCATGTATGTTTTGATATTATGTTATCACTCTGTTTTTACATGCTTAGTTGTTCTTCCGTTTCCTAGAGATTGTACACTATTGTTTCTTTTGCTTGTTGCATCTTTTTGTTATGTCATGCATTTATCTACTCATATACCCGCAGAGTTCGTCCGGACTCACCCATACCATCTACTTTTGGTTCAAGTAACAGATAGATGCATTGCTTGGAGCCAGGAGAGGATCCAGTTGTCAGTCTCACCGTGTCGATTCTTTTTGGAGTTTGTTCAGGGTCTATGTTTATTTTCACAGTTATTACTTTTCGGCACATACGTTGTTTTACGCGTTTTCATTACTAGAGTGATGTTACTAGTTCAGGGGTTTTTTGTCCTATGGTTGGTAGTTTTACCTTATTGGTTCTTGCTTATATGGACTTACCATTATTCGTTGTGGATTGAGTTTTATTTTTGAGTATAGGACTCCTTTTAATTCTATCATTCTTATTCATATAAAATGCCTGGTTGTGATAATTTATTTACTATTGTGATGCCAGTCGTCTAAGGCTGAGCTAGATGTGTGAGTTATGTATATTTGTTTCAATTTGTCTGTCGTACTAGGGAGATGTTGCCCGATTTTCGAGCAAGCATGAGCCTTTGGGGGCGACACATACAAACCCGTGGCTTATCTATATGTCATCCTTCGCATATGTCTCAAATTGCGCTTTTCTCGGCTCATCGTTGATGTCTTGTCCATTGTCCCTTAGATGCATTATCCTTCACCAGACCCAAAGTCATCAAACTGAGTCATATGTGTATCCTACAAAACTTGCACACTCAAATACATATATCAAATACAATGGTGAATCCTAACTTAAATTCTTTGCCCAAACATCAAAACACATGGTCCCACGGACCATAAATTGCCTTAACAGGAGTCCCCCGGTGCCCATGTGAAAAAAGAGAAAAACCATAGGAGCAATTTGGGTAAGAGAGGCTCGTGTGGAATCTGGGCAGAGGCGTCGACGAAGTTTACGAGGAGCGGAGAAGACTTCCAGTGGAGGAGAGGAAGAGGAGGATCGCCAGCTTGGGTCAGTTGGTTGTGGCGTCGCTTGCTCACGCAAGGAAGGAACCGCAAGGAAGGAAGAGGTTGTGTGAAGAGGGATCACGAACAGAGGTGGGATGCGGCAGAAATTACGAAGAGGAGAAACAGGAACGGATTTGTAAGTGGGTAAGAACTTTTGCAAATAAGCTCACAAAATTTGGTTATTTACAACTTCATCCTTAATTATTGTTTTTTTTAATGAATTTAGCCCTCCAAAAGTTCCATATTTAACAATTAGACCACAAGTTACCAATTGCTTTTCCTATATAAACGTCTAATGCAATTAATAGAATGATGATCAATTCATCATAAGGAAAAGAGAACATCAAACAGGTAAGGGATTTGGTTCGTGAACTTATAAGGGTTGTTCAATCTTGTGATTGTTCTTTCGACAACAAGTACAAGGAACTCAAGATCATCATCATGAAATCCACTATAAGCGTCTACAGTGTTTAGAATTCCTTTCACGCTTTAGATCTACATCAACTCCTACAAAAAGAAAGAATAAGGTATATGATTTGGAGGTTCCTAAAGTATCATATAGGATGCCAAATTTATTTGAAGGTTACATTGATAAGGTATTTGGGAATTCAAAGAAGATGGGCAAAGCCTATTTTAAATTATCTTGTTATGATATTCACGTCTCTCTCAAAATTTGGATTTATTATGGCTGTAATTGAGTTGTTACATGGATTGTGGCTTTACTTGGAGAGAATCATATAGGTGGAATGAATGTCTTAGGACCCTACAACGATCGGTAAATCTATTTTCTCACTAAAGGTTGCCTTATGGGTCTAAACATATGGATTGCTAAATGAACAATATTTGCTTGGGAACTATATATAGGATTGAAGGGGAAAGAGGCGGAGGGAATGGAACAAAGAGGAGGGTCAAGGGAATCAAGCAAAGGAACAAAAGATTAATTACTTAAGATGATAAAAAGGACTTTTTAATTAAAAAATGGCATGAGATGGAAAGCCCACATTTCATTCTCCTCGGTACCACCATCTTGTTGCCATCAATAGCCAAAGAACTAGTGAGATAGTGATATTCACATCCTTATGCATCTTCAAGACTCTTGGTCATGCCTCCAGAGCTCTGTTATAGTGGAAAGGTGATTAGTTGGCAACCCAAGTATTTGTGGTTCGATCCTCAGCTATGGCGCATTTTGTAGAAATTTTTTCTCCAAATGGGGCATGAATCCTAAGACGCTGGATTTCTGGATCACTCACCGCGAACACTTTCTGATTTATCCTGGAGGCCAATGGGATACTTCTGATCATTGTTCAAGACTCTTGGTCACCCTCTTACCACAACTTGGTGTCAAATCTCCCTCCTTAAATAGGTTTACCTCAGATAAAGTTACACTTGAAGCATACCATGAATCACAACTCTATCATTATAATATACTTCAATCGTTGAAATGAATTTTTTTAAAAATAGAACAAGAAATTTTATGTAAAAAAATTGATCTTGTAAATTATTCCTCATTAAACATCTTATCTAGTTCATATCATACTTTCAAATACTTATAAAATTGATATCTATATATGCAATGAATATTGAAAAAGGATCCCAAAAAAAATATTTGTTAACTTTAAAAAAGAAAAAGTTGAGTACAATTTGAAAGAGCACACAAGTTAGTATTAGCATAAAATAGTTTCTTCTACATTGTGAAAAAAATGAAACTAAAATCTTTTAGGTGCCAATATAATTGCAGTTAACGTACAACTACTATATATCCATAAAACTAGTCATATATGCTAGTATCACAAACTAGAAATTTATTTTACAAGATAGAATGTATATTACATAGTATATACTTGTAGAATTACTTGTACTAAGTTCAAGATGATAACAAATGGATGCAAATTATACATGCTTGCATATGCTTAAAATAAGCCTACCTACCGAGGGTAATTTTGCGACCACATGATTTCCTTTTCTAAGCTATAATTTCTTGAATTTCCTTGATCTATTTGACCCATCAATTCTGAGGAAGAGTGAAATGACATATTGAGTAAATGATCAGCCTCCTCATTGCCTTCTGGAATACAAACTCCTCTTTTCTTCATCCTAGTCTTTCTTATACGTTGCAATTTATACTCAACTTCCTTCATTGTAGGTCTTTCTGCACCTTTCAAGCTTAGACATATTTTTATCAAACTACTTATTTCAAGAAGCTCTTGCTTTGTTCCTTCATGCAAAATACGATCTTCTATAAGATCAAATATCATGTTCTCTCTTATTGCTTGAAGGAAATTCATTGCTAGATTTTGTTGTGATCCATCATTTGTTGAGTTTATTGGTTTCTTTCCGGTTAAAAGCTCAAGAAGAATAACTCCAAAGCTATAAACATCACTTTTCTCTGTTAGCTGACTTGTATGATAATACTCTGGATCTAAGTACCCAAAGGTACCATGTATTGCAGTAACTATGTGTGTTTGATCCATAGGAATAAATCTTGATGCTCCAAAATCTGACACTTTTGCTCTAAAAGTATCATCTAAAAGAATATTTGATGACTTAACATCTCTATGAAAAATAGATATAGATGCCGCTGAGTGTAGATAAGCAAGTGCACCTGCAGATTCTGTACCAATTCTAAGACGATCATCCCATGATAATTTAGATTCACCTTGTGAAACATGAAGATGATCAGAAAGAGTCCCATTAGAAATAAACTCATAAATTAACAAAGGAACATCCGTTTCCAAGCAGCATCCTAATAGCTTAACTACATTCCTATGACTAATCTGAGAAAGAACTGCAACCTCATTTATAAATTGGTCGATCTCACTCCTTTTAACAGTTTTTGATTTTTTAATGGCAACAACTCGTTGATCCGATAGAATTCCTTTATAAACAATTCCATGTCCTCCTCTTCCAAGTATTCTAGTTTCATCAAAATTATTTGTTGCCTTTTCAATTTCTTCTAAAGAAAATATATTTGTTTTCTCCTCAACATGTTCGCTTGTAGAGATTAGTTGTTGCAGCAATAATCCATGATTAAGATGAAAGTTCCTTTGTCGAATTTTCTTTTGATTTCTCAACTTCAATTTTTTACTCAGGATGATCAATGATATGCATAAAACCAAAAGGCTTGTTCCAATGCTTGCTCCAAGGAGAACCCCTGCATCACATACCGCCAATATAAGCTTCAAAATTTCTATCAACTATAATAGCTTATTCTTTTTTGTAATGATCGATGTTTAATAATATATGTCTAGTATTCATTTCATTTTCAGTTTGCTTTATTATTTTAATTTATTTTATCACATAATGACAAGAAACTAAGTCAAAAATCAACACTTTCTATGTCTTACATTCTACTTAGTTGAGGTCTTACCTAATAAAAGATTTTTCTTTCCGGTAGGGATGCATGCTCCATGTAGAGGATCTCCTAATGTTCCCGGAGGGCATATGCAATTGAAGCCACCTTGTGTGTTTATGCATATCCCATTGCAAACAGGCAAAGAAGAGTTGCATTCATCGATATCTAAAATCCAAAAAACATGATCAATAATTCTCATGTCAAAGTTATGTATAATTATTTTAATAAATTTGCTTTGATATAAAAGAATATTCCAAAGTTGTATTCAAGAAAGGTTAATATAAAAGTAGCAAGTTAAGTAGTATTAAGAAATGTATATATTGGACAAGTTTGCACCAACGGTCAGATGTAAATGCCTCTTTCTTCTTGATCTAATTTATACTAGCAGTTCTATAATTATTTTATATGATATTTAATATCTACAATTTTTTCTTTCACATATATATATAAAATTCATGTAGCATGCATATCTTGGAAAGAGGGAGAAAGGATGCTTTCAATTAATTAGTACCTTTACATCCATCACGGAGGTAAGGATTCCCAGCATAGCCATCTGCGCAATTGCATCTGTAGCCCATAAATTGGCCATCTCTTGTGTCATTCACATCCAAACATATGCTGTGTTCATCTATACATGCAAAGGTGGTCACGTCTTTTGTAGCATTGTTACAAGATTGGTAGGCTACTAACCACTTAATGATCCTCTCATCTTTCGTGGAAGTGAAATGTGAATGTCGTCTATCATTTGAATAGTAGTAATCATCATAAAGATTATGGTACTCCAATTGTCCTTCCTCCAATGACATATTGCTCACTACATAATAGTCTTCAAATAGGAGAGTTGGAGGGTGGGAGGTCTCATTGCATGTTAGAGCAAAGCCATTATCTCTGAAACAACCTTTTTTTAGCCCAAAGGGAAAGAAAATTGTAACATTTCCACATTTAGTTTCACAATCTTGTATAGGAATGGACGTAAAATTTTGACCTGTAAACATAGACACATGAGTAATTAGTTCTATTAATATCTATGAATTTTATGATATTATACAACATTAATTTATTTAGTTTAATTAATAACCATGCATACTTTCACAAGGAAATATAGAAGAGATTTAGAATCATCACCTAATTGGCATCCATCAGGTAGGTAGGGATTGCCGTCATAATCCAAAGAACATAGACAAATATAACCAATGGTTTCATTCAAGTATCGTGCATCTTCAGCAAGGACATCATAGCATTCACTTTTCTGACTACGACATGCATAAGTGTCAATCCTCTTCATGGCCTCTTTGCATGAAGTATGGTCACTGATGTACCAAGAAAGAGAGGCCATAAGTCCAGTTGTATTCATATGGTTTATAAGTCTTAGGTAGTCATCATTACTAGTGGATTCCCAATCCAACATGATAGCTGTGATGTCGGAGGTACTGTTGTTGATCATATGATGCTCATTCTCACTCTCATTGAGTCGAGTTAATTGAATATCCAATAATTCTTTATTGAAATTTACACCGTACAAATCAAGTGAGCAATATCCATTGTCGTATGTAAATCTCTGCTCATTAGTTGAAGTATTGGTAGTGGAGCATATTGTAGAACAAGCACCTATTGTACCAGCGGTAACAGCATCAAGAAGATTGGCAGTAGCACTACAACCGATTATATCCAATTCATTGTAGATCGTATAACCTATTGATCTTGTAGAATAAACTAAACGTGAGTTCAAAGAGAAAGGCAAATTTTTAAGACTGATCAATCTGGAATTTATGGATTGTGCATCTATATTCAATATGACATGTGGTGATTCGATATAAACTCGACCCTTGTCCATATCAAAATTCTTTACTTGGATAGTGCCATCTCCCAAGAGGAGCCTTGGAGGATTAAAGTCATATGCACAAGTAAGGTTAAATCCAACAGTATGAAAACAACCACTACCAATGCCAAAAGGATACTCGATCTTTATATCACCGCATGTTCTGGAACAGTTGGAAGGGAGAGTAAAATTTTCATTTCCCATTATCCCACTTATGAAACCCTCCACAAATATCAACAATAAATCCAGGACCAGCAATACGTTGATGAATCTCATTATATTCTGCCACAAATCAACTAGCAATAAAGTATATAATGAATTAGTAGAGTCAAAATATTGATAATTTAACCAAATATACACACATATATAAGCCATCAATTAGATAAAAAAAAATTGACGAACAAATATCATATCGCTTCCAAACAAGAGTTTACATTATATTTTTACCTAACTAATCACGAGGTTGCGATATATTTGTTCTCTTCGTTCAAAAATAGAATATTCTTGCTCTTGCCATAGAAAATAAAATTAATAATAATTAATTGGGTTGGAATACATTTATAGGAAAAAATTATAATTTTAAGAATTGACAAATGCAATGAATGTTTAAGAAATTAGAAAAACAAAATTGTTTTTACTTTAATTTTAAAAAATCAAATAATGTTATCTCATCTTCCTACTAATTCATGATTGATTCATCCGGCAAACTCGACTGGGTTGATTCAAATAATCTTTAATTAACTTGGTCGAGTAGTTCGGTCATCCTAATTAGCTATGCTGATCAAATTATATAATTAATTACGTTACTAGTCAAATAATAGATACATTACTTCTAGCTATTCAATTTGAAGAAGTTATATGATTTATCAAATTAAGTTAAAAAGGAAATAAATGCAACTCGGATCTCATGGAGTTTCAACTCTATATTTTATAAATTAATATTGCATGACTACTTATGTCAGAAGAAGGAGAATTTAAAAAACACTAAAATTGTAAAGCATTGACTCTGTATTTTGAAGGAGTTTCATTGTCTAATACTTGTGCACAAAGATAGGTATTAATGTCATTCAAATTTCAAATTACGAATTAATGTTGAACTCTTTTTTCTCTCTCTCTTAAGAGTTTTAGAGTTTTGAAAGTTGTCTCGGGACTATGGCACAATGGAAGGGTGCTAACTTATTATTCGGCGTCGTTATGGTAAATTTTATAACAATTTTTCCTTTAAATGAGATACGTAACCACATGATGTTGGCTTTCTGGGCCGCAAGGGCTTCCCGATTTATATTGAAAGCCAGTGAAAAACTTTTTTGGGGTTAGATCAGACATCCCAGGTTCAGTATTACATAGTTCGTCATTTTTTTAGAATTTCGAAAATTAATCGGGACTCAAAATTTATAGTATTTCTATTTCGAGTCTTACGTGGTTATATTTTGGAAGGTCATTGCATGACTACGTATATCAAACTAATAAAACAAATTAATTATATATATTATAAAGGTTAATTTGACGCTACACTTAAAAAAACTCTTAGCCTTTTTGTACGTTCGTAGGTAGGTTTTGTCCATATTACATGAATGTATTATGCACTATGTAGATGGTAGATTATTCATTCTATTTTTATATGAGATGCATTTTTGATATATATTATATAAATTTTTCATCTTATTGATGTATATGTATACAAATGATGTATTTAATTTCGTTATAAGAGACGTTTATTGTCAATTGTTCACTATATAATGTATCATTATTTGATGGATTGCGTATTCACCCCCTATTTTGCACTTATATCAAGTGGATTACATATTGTTTACCTTTATATATATATATATATGATACATCTCTTAATAGAGATATTATGGTATATGATATATCTTTTAATAGGTATATTATGGTTGGATTGTATATTGCCTCAATCTATTGCTTTGGGTCAATCAATTACTCCTAAACTTTGAATCCGAATTTAGGTTTCACCAATCAATTGTTACCTATCACTAATCAATTAATAACCCTAAATTCAATCATTTCAAGGCTGAATTCATATCTTGTCTGGTATCCGGTTGACTTCAATCTACAAGGACTATCTTTGCTCAACATTCAGTCATCCGTGACTTATTGGGACTTCTCGTTGCCTAGCATCCGGTCAACCTTGACCTTTCAGGGCTTCTTCTCTAAGTGTCCGGTCCTCCTTGACCTATTTGGATTTCTTCTTGTGGGCTTCTGATAATCAAGTGTTCAATCAACCTTTGACTCACTTAGACTTTTCTCTTGCCAATCTTCCCGTTAGACTTCTAATCACCAAATATTTGATCAACCTTTGATCCACTTGGACTATCCTCTTGCCAACCTTCCTATTGGGCTTTCAGTAACTAAGTGTCCAGTTCTCCTAACCCACTTGGACTTTCCTCTTGCTAACCTTCCCGTTGTACTTCCAACATCGTCAAGTATCCGATCAACCTTGACCTACTTGACTTCTCTCTCACATATTGTTCAAACATCGAAACTCAAACTCGAGCCAATCTGAGCTTAGTCAACTTGATCAACCTTGACCCAAAGTTGATGATTGCACCATCAATCTCCTGATTTTTTATGTTTGATAATATGTTTAAGTTAGGCTAACTCATTAACCTAACTTCCTTCTTCATCTTATACCAAAGTATAAATGAGAGTTTCCTAACTTAAAGCCTATGTTCTCTCCCATTGATGAACATAAAAAATTTCTTCCAAAATTTCATTCATCATAACCTTTCAACATCCCAATGAAGGTTCTCTCCCATTGTTTCTCATGCTTCACCTTGAGCATTCAACCATTATCCTTCAAAATTTTCTTTTCTCACCCAAATCATGCCTTTAAGGTGAATCCCTTCCACAAAGCATACTTCAACTTCTATCATTGCTCTAACAATGATTTGAATTCCTAAACTTTTAGAAAATCCAAAAGTCTAAGTCTTAAGGTCAAAAATTCAACCTTGATCTAAACATCCCCCTCAATGTCACATTAGTCCCCATTAACCATCCATTTCTAATTGTCATCAAGCAAATTACCTTTGAATGCTCACCTAAGCACTTTAGAGGGTTAGGGATAATTAAGTTACCTAAAATGTCTTAACCGATTGAAATAAAAATATTTCAGCCAAACACAGTATCTACCAATTAATTGGTATAAGTTACTAATCGATTCCAGCATGTGTTAATTGATTGGTGTTAGTTGCCAATCGATTGGTAATTCAAACTCAAATTTAAACCAAATTTCATAAATTCATAAGTAATTGTATGATTTTTGAAAAATCATATAATTTCATGTAGACATTACTTATGTCACATACTATCATGGAAAAATAATTTTCTATGAAAATGCATCTTACTTTCAAAGAATGATACAAATTAGAAATTATTAAAATCTTCAATGTTTCACTATAACTATATATCTAACTACTTAGTGGTGATTCCTATCACAAATGGACTTCACTAGAGTTTTCTAAAATATTTTTAAAATCATTTTCAAAACTAATTTCAACCATAATATATTGATTAAATGCACACGACGTATATATTAGCTTTTCCCATGATTGGTCAACACAAACTTCATTTGTTTTGATGAAACTAAAACTCAAATAGATGACCTAAATCAACATTTTGAATTTTCCTATCTTCTTAACATCTCACTTGTGTCTAATGTGTCTCAATACACATTCAAGTTAACTCTATAGTGTAAATACCTCGGGATAATTTTGATGTAGTCAACCAAATCAAGTTAAGTCTTGTTAGGTTTTGATGTCTTGTGTCTAAATGTGCAAGAACATAGGAGCACAAGAAGTTGAGCGCCAGAAAAATGATTAACCAAAGGTTGACCAGAATCGGGAGACCGAGTTTACAAGCGCTCGAGTGGACTCGGGCACCCAGGCATACGGGCGCCCAAGACGCCAACTTATCGCCAATAGGACGGTTTAATGGTCGTTGTGACGTGGATAAGTATTAACCAGAATCAGACGCCCCTGTTGCACTCGGGTGCCCATGAGGTGTCACATCAGCATCTAGATAATTCTTCCAGGCTCTATAAATAGAGCCCCTTAGCTAAAAATTATTCATTCAATCAATTGTAATCACTTCTTTAATACTGTGCTTAATTTGTGTTCTATGCTTTCAACGAATGTAAGAGGATTCTCCGCTTACGAAGAAGAAGAAATTCTAGTGATCTTTCATCGCCTTGGATTAGCAACCATCCAGGTTACAAACCAAGTAAACTTGGAGCCTCGCCTTTTATTATTATGTTTTGTGTTATTTTAATTGCTTATTAATCAATCATCTTTGTTAAAGAATAGGAAATGATTAGGCTGCATTTGGTATGCTTATTTTCCATTTTCATTTTTTACAGAAAATGCAGTTTTCTAGAAAACATCTTTGGTTTGTATTTTCCAAACTTGTTTTCCAGAAAAAAATATTGCATTTTCTGAAAAACTAGAGAATGAAATAAAGTTATTTTCTAGAAAATGAGAAAATATGATTTTCCAGAAAATTAAAATAAAAAAAGAAGTAAACCAAACACTCCCTTAACTTTTCATTTTTCAGGGTTATTCAACCCCTTGAGCCAGCTAACACGATCCTACATATAGTTCTTGTGAGATGTATAAATTATTTTTTCCTAAACTAAGGGATCATGTATCTCTAACTAAACATTTTAAACTTAATCATCCTACATAGGATGTCAACTAATGTCATTGTCTTTAATTTCAAGGAATTAAAATAATGCACGATAATAATTATAACATACATCAAATACATACTTTTAAAAGAAAGACTATCATGACTTAATGATACATGTATGACATGACATAGATCAAATATCATAATAAGATGAAATATTTATGTATGTCATGATGCAATGATGATAAAGCACACAAACATATATAGTAATTGTAGCATAAAATAAATACTTAGATTTTCCGTCTAAGTGTCATCGACTAATTTCTATGCCAAAATCCATGATTTTGTTAGAACTGAAAGGAATTTAGATATCTCCACAATGATATGATATTGTCCACTTTGGGCCTAAGCCCTCATGGTTTTTCTCTTGGGCTCTCCCAAAAGGCTTCATTCCAATAGAGATATCTTTTTTTTCTAATAATCCTATGATCTTTCCCATGTGTTTTAGATGTGGGACTATGTTTGCAACCTTGCAACCTCAACAATCCCCCCTCAAACAAAGGACCACAAGCGCCCATCAAGCGAAAACTCTTTCTGTTTGATGTCTGGTCCTCAACCCACCAGGACTTTCTGCTCCTTAGTCCACTTGACCTACTAGGACTTCACTGTCTAGTTGCAACTAGGACTTCTCTGTCTGGTGTCTGGTCCTCTTAATCAAGACACGGGAGTCCACACATCCTTTATTCAAGGCTTAACCCACATAGTTAGATCTGGATTATGGCTCTAGCTCATGCTCCTTCCGACGGTTAGTCTGGTGAAGAGCGACCTAGCTCTGATACCAATTATTAGGACCAAAAGGAATTTAGATATCTCCATAATGGTATGATATTGTCCACTTTAGGCCTAAGCCCTCATGGTTTTGCTCTTGGGCTCTCACAAAATACCTCATTCCAATGGAGATATCTTTTTTTCTTATAAGTCTATGATCTTTCCCATGTGTTTTCGATGTGGGACTATGTTTGTAACCTTACAACCCCAACAGATTTGACATAAGCGGCCCTATCTACCTTGAATGTGCCAAAATCCCAACTTGACATACTTTTGACTTTATCCTATGATGCTAATTTAATTAATCTCAATAGCTGATATTTTTATTGGCACATTTTAATTTTTTCAAGAGTAAAAATCAATTTCTCATTTTCAAGATATTACAATACCTTGAAATTGTCCTAAAATGTCAACTTCACCATAGTTGGGTTAAGTACCCTTATAATTAGGATTGGCACACTCAATGTTCATTTAGTGTGATGGGATCATACTCTTAGGAATCCAATATATATTGGAGTTTCTTCGGTGCACTGGGTACTCAATAAGGATAACCTCCTTAGATACCTCCTTAATGACCCTCTCAAATTTCTTAGAAGCTTTAGTTATGTTAATCACCTTAAGGTCAACACTAGGGATGACTTTCCTTGTAATATTGACTTGACTTCTATACCTAGGGTTAGTTCGATAGTTATATAAAATTCTATGGTATGAGATCATGCTCCTTGGACTTAGGTTTGTATCCCAAACATTTCTTATCCTTAGACAACTCTTGTCTACTTAAGCCTAGATTTTTTTTTTCTTAGACCCTTTTAATTCATTTGTCATTTTCCTAAAGGTTTTTTTCTAACTTATCAAGTCTTGACCTCAAAACTTAATTTTACATTTCTAAGTCATTAATTATTGAGTTTTTATGAATGCCTTGATCACTTTTCTTTCTACACATGTATAGTTTCCTTATAGTTCTTGCCTATATTATTTTCTACCTTTCTATCTTTAAGTAGAGTTCTTTTAGCATAATATAATCTATAATTGTCCTTAGAATTATCATGCGTTCTATTTTCATGATAACTAGCACTAAAATCATAAAACTTGTCTCTAGCATGCTTGTTATCATGATACAAAGAAACATCATTAACTAATGGTATCTTTTGTTTGCTCTTAGAAGCTCCTCGTTGATTTGAGTTTCCTCCTTTGTTCTTACTTGAAGACCTCTTCTTTGGATATTGATTTTGATAACACCCTTTTTAATTGTAGAAGAAACACACTATGTATTCTTTATCCTTTCGTATCAAGATTTCAGCCTCCTTTAACTTCTCCCTCACCTTACGTGCCACTTGAACCTTTTGTTTGATCAATTTTGATACTTGCTCTTACAGTGTCCTTTCTCCCTAAACAATAAACCCGATTGGCTATGTTTTCATTAGAGCATAGAAGGTTGGCAAATCAATTGGTCAATCAATAGACATTGTCAATCGGCGGGCTTTCTTCGAGAACACAGAAGGCTTCGGAATAAATTGGATCAAATGATTGGAAGCTAATAATTGATCAATTAGGCATTGTCAATCAATTAGTCAGGCAAGAAAGAGTCATTCTACAGGTTTGAATAGTTGGATCTAACGTGACAATCAATTAGGAGTAAGGTCAATCGATTGGGAGGTACTTTCTGACATAAAAGCAACTTTAGAAAAGAGGGTTTCATAGAGATTTGAAGTCACTGATCGATTCTTAGGAGTTAGAAGAGAAGTGCTACTGCATTTCTAACCATCAAGAGGCTACCCAAAAGCAAGAAAAGAGCAAGCAAAGCAAGGTTCTTCATTGTAAAGTCAATTTTGATTGTATTTGTCTTCGTGTTCTTGTTTCCTTATTGTATTCTTGTGCTCAAACTTGTAAGAGGCTTCTCCACCTCCAAAAGGATTTCGAAGAGGAAGTTCTTAGTAGATGTTGTGAGCAAGGAGTAGACCCTTAGATTAGTCACCTCAAATAGGTAGATACTAAATAAAATCATTCGAGTTAGCGTCGTGCTTGTTTTTTCTTGGAAGTTTCCGTTGTCCAATCTCAATAATAATTGATCAAAACTATTCACCTCCCCCCCCCCCTCCCTAGGTCATACAAGTCCTAACACAAAATGTAGGTGGTAATAAAGTATGATGTCTGTTATGTCAAAGTTGACTAGATATATTTCATGATGTCAAAAGTCCAATGTGGCATTGGCATGAGGCAAGAAAAGCCCAGGTGAGTTACAATTGACTAGACACCTAGTGATCGAAAGATCAGTAAGAAGTTGGCAAAGATGAGAAGTCCAAGTGGGGCATGGTTGACCTAACACATGATGATCAGAAGTCTACTAGGAAGTTGGCATGAGAAGGAAAATCTAAGAGGGTCACTGATGATGGGACACTTGGCATGAAAAGTGAAGCCCAAATGGGTCATATAAGATTAGGCACTGTTGGTGCAGAATGCACCTAAGTCAAACCTGTGTTTTGATAATGACAACATAGGTCAAAAGTTAAGTCTTTCTTGTTTTCTAACAAGTTAATCTAGTGTGCAGAAAAAGACCTAGCGAAGGGCTACTAGGTGTTAGGATCTTTGCCCTTGCTAGAGGGGGGTGAATAGCAATTTCGGCGACTTCTTTTACCTACGTTGTTAGTTGTGCAAGCGGAAATACAATAATAAAGAAACTAACAACTAAACAATGCTAACACTACCAATTTACGTGGTTCGGAGATGAAGCTCCTACTCCACGACAGTCCGCGAGGTGGACGATCCCTTGATCCTTCGGTGGATCACTCCCCGGATTCCCTCCGGCTAACTCGTGTCGCTCCTTGTGGGTGGAGAAACCTCACCACAACCTCTGGACACTATCTGAGAACAAGAGGCTACTACCGAGCTTTAACCAAGCAAGATTTGCCAAGAAAACCCAGCCCTATCGAGTCCCCCTTTAAATAGACTCGGGCTGAAAATCACGCCACCAGTCGACTGCCCCAAATGCCAGTCGACTGGTGCCACTAAAATCCGACCGTTACACCCAACGTTCGAATTCTTAGCCGTTTCCAGCCTTCACCAGTCGACTGCCCCAGTGGCAGTCGACTGCACCAGTCGACTGGAACCAATTCCAGTCGACTGGCAGTCGACTGGTCGACCCTCCTTGAGTCGACCCGATTCTCTGTGAGTTCTTGCAGTCGACTGCCAGGTTGCAGTCGACTGCCCTGCTTACCAGCCTAGGGTTTTGCCTCCCCGAGTACATTTCACTCAGCACTCGACCCTTAGGACTTCCCGAGTACATTCACACAGCACTCGAACCCTCACGACTCGACTGACTCCTCCTCCGCAGCCTCGACTGTTGCCTTCGCGCCCTCTTCATCTTCGGCCCTCGTCCCTCGGATGCGCACACAAGCCTCCAGCTTGCCTCCATGCCACCCTTCATGTACGCCTCGAAGTCCGCACCGATCAGCTCATCGTCCCTGCACTCCATGGTCCCTCAGATGCGCACGTCAGCCTCCAACTGGCCTCCATGCCATCCTTCACCGTACTGAGGCTGTCCAGTCAGGTCCATATGCGTAACCTGTACAACCTGCACACTCCATATACGCATATCAAATACAAGGATAAGCCTAACTTAAACCCTTTGCACAAACATCAAAACCCATGGTCACACCGGACCATCTTGAGGCCGATTGCTCCAACAATCTCCCCCTTTTTGATGTTTGGCTATTCGTTTAAGTTAGGGAAAGCAAGATAGTAGTAATAGCAAATACCATGCTAAAATAAATGCATATGCAATGCATAACTGAATCCTATCCCAAGGCATCCCACACCTAACTTCCCAAGTTAGGAATTTTCACCAAAACGGGTTTTTTAAAGCTTCTCCAAAGCTCCCCCTACATTGGACTTACAAAGGCTTTTTAAGAACCTCTTCAAGGTTCCCCTTACGCCAAGAATGGAGCAACCAAGCTCCCCCTCAAACTCAACTCCCCCTAAACCTAGGGTTTCTATGTAAAGGTATATTGGTTTCCCACTTAAACCCAATATTTCTCCCCCTTTGCCATACATCAAAAAGATACCAACAATATCCCAATCATTGGTTCTTTTAATCCCTTATGGTCCTAAACACAGTGTACTTGACCCCCATAAACTTGTTTCTCACCATTTGGATCCCAAGTCAGCTGCTGATACCCAAATCAGCCTTGACCAGTCGACTGCCCCCAGGGCAGTCGACTGATACTCTGATAATCAGTTTTCTGGCCGAATTTCAGAAACGCGCCAGAAATTCCACAAATTTCCAAAAATTTTCAAACTTCGTGGACAACTTTGTGGTACCCATACCTACTTGGGAAAAATACATTTCACCATGTATCTATTCCCATTCCCAAGTTTGGTACAAAATCCAAAAATTTTCTTATGAAAATTAAGGCAAATAGGAGACAACCTCCCCCTTAACCCATGTCTTCTCCTAATTTTCATTTTCAAAGGGTTAAGTTCTACCCAACTTAACCTCCTAACACCAAGTTAGGTTCTTCCCAACCTAACACCCGAGTTCTTTTCCCTTTGAACACCATTAAAGGCTTGCTCCCCAAGCACCCTTATCCTTTAGTGCCAAAACGAACTCAAACCACTCTCCCAAACCACTCTAAAACTCTAAAGGTTTGCAAGCCCACTTGCTAGGATATATCCTATCCTAGAAAAGTATGATATCATGAAAATATCAAGTGTGCTTGACTTTTGGTATAATTCTAAGCTTCTTAAGGATTTTGCATTAAGTATCAATTTTCAACTTCCTTTCTAACTCCATGTGTTTGTCACATCTACCCATCTTAATTTGACACATGGAATTGTCCTCAAACTCCCTTTTTGACCTTTAAATCTTAGATTCTTAGGGAGACTTATCAATTTCCTTGGTTTTCAATGATTTTCATAAATCCTTATAAAGTCATGGGATAACACTTCTTTCAAGGATTATAAAATTATAACCGAGAATTCTAATCCTAAATCATATCCCATGATCAATCCTGGAATTTTTTATAGTCAAAAATGCCCTTTTTCATGCTTACTCTCATTGACCAGTTGACTGCCCAAAATGGGCAGTTGACTGCCTGCCAAACAGAGAGTTTCTGGGCCTGAGACCAGTCGACTGGGATGGTCCCAGTCGACTGGCTCCAGTCGACTGGGGTATTCCCAGTCGACTGCCCTTCAGTTTTTCTGCGTACAGAGATCCCGGTCGACCTCCCAATCGACTGCTAGTCGCCTGCCACCAGTCGACTGGTATCTGAGCCAGTCGACTGGTGGCTGAATTTCAACCCTCTTTGGTGATTTTCAGAAATGTCGTAGAAATTCCAGAAAATTCGAAAAATCTTGAAATTTTGCGGGGAGATTTGTGAAGCCAACATCTACTTGGGAAAAATACGTTTCCAAACAAATGTACTCCGGATCCCAAGATTGGCACACAACTCTACTTCTTCCAAAGTGTATCAAATAAACTCATCCTAGAAGTTCTAATTCTCACTTCTCTTCAATGCATCCCCTTCTCCTTGATCACAACTCATTTATATCATTGAATTATATGGTGTTCCACCATTAAACCTCAATTTTATCAATTAACTCTCCTTTTTCATCTTTTTCCCCCTAAATTCTTCTTTTAATGTGCCAAGACCTAGGATTAAGCCTTACCCATGTCTTCCAACCCTTTTTGCCACATTTCACCTAATTTCCTAAGAGAGAAACTTTTGAGATCCATTTACCATGGACCCCAAAGGCTCCTAGAGCTCCCCCTTGAGCTCTGAGCCCTAGCCACCTTCCTAGGTGACTCCATAAATGCTAAACCACACCGGTGAACCTTCGATGACTTTTGGCCTACAAAATTGACCTTTTTAACCTTGGACACCTTGTCCTTGGTTAAGACCTTTTCTTTCCCTTTGGATGACACCCCCTTGCCATCCTTGGACTTACCCTCCTTGCCATATTTATGTGCTTTGCCAGCACATTTCTCTTTGTTGGCCTTGGAGGTCTTAGCTTGGTAGCCCAAACCCGATCTATCATAGTTAGGTTTTAGGCTACTCAACACTAGGTCTAGGCCCTTAGATCCAACCTTGAATCTTTCTAGGGTCTTTTCTAATGTATCAAGCTTTGCCCTCAAGGCTTGATTTTTCCTTTCTAATTTCTTGACCTTAGTGTCCACATGTCCACCTTGGACATTTCTAGACCTACCCTTCTTTCTAGGCATGTGTCTCCCCTTCTTGGGGTTAATGCTTTCATCCTTAGGTGCATAAGTGTTAGGTCTATCATGATGCATGCTTTTTCTAGAATGATGATCTACCTTGTTATTCCTATTCTTATCATTATATCTAAATCCAAAATTATGCACCATGAAACATTTCTCATTAATTCTATCATGCATGGAGGGATGATCAACATTATTTTTAATATGTATTGAGGAACTTGAAATTGAATTACATTTTAATCTAGGGTTAGGAATTACCTCCCTTACTCTTGAAGTTCCCCTATGATGTGCTTTTTGCTTCTTTCTCTCCTCTTTCTCCCATCTTCTTAGATGCTCCATTTTCTTGAGCTTTCCACTCATTGGGCATCTTGTGTGGTAGTGTCCTAGCTCTCCACACGTGAAGCATCGAATATTCTTTCTTTTAGCTTGAGCTTCACCAATTCTACAACCCACATTAGCTTTAAAAGAATTTACAATGGGTTTAGATTTTACCTCCCTTTTACCTTTTGGGCACTTATCCTTGTAGTGCCCCTTTTCATTGCACCCAAAGCATATGATGTGCTCTTTCTTCTTTGCTTTGGTGGAGGTGGAGGTAGATGCTACTTCTTCAACTTGTATGATTGAGGGTCTCTCCTCCCCCTCAATGCTTGGCGTTGATACTTCTTCTTTTCTTGAAGAGGTTGATGAATTTTCACTTGACTCCTCCTCTTCACTTGAAGAACTTGACACTTCACTTGATGAAGTGGATGACTCATTTCTCTTCTCCACTTCACTTGAGGATGTTGACACTTCTTTTTCCTTTTCTTCTTCGGGCTCTCGAATTTGTGTAGGATTTTCATGATATCTTTTCAACTTATCCCATAACTCATATGCATTTTCATATTTACCTATAACACTCAAAACATTGTTAGGCAAAAGATTTACTAGAATATTTATTACCTTTTCATTTGCTTTTGCTAGGTCTTGTTGCTCTTGATTCCAATACCTAGGCCTAAGCTTTTTCCCGTGCTTATCCTTTGGAATCTTGAACGGCTCTTCGATCATCATCCTACACTCCCATTCCATGGTAAACCATGTTTCCATTCTTGCCCACCAATAAGTGAAATCTCCATTGTCGTATGGCGGCGGAGTGTAGGTGTTGTCCCCCAACTTATCTTCCATGATTTCTTCTCGTCTAGCGGTTGCTCCCTTGGTGATTAGTCCAATAAGAGCGGTCCTAGCTTTGATACCAATTGTTAGGATCTTTGCCCTTGCTAGAGGGGGGGGGTTGAATAGCAATTTCGGCGACTTCTTTTACCTACGTTGTTAGTTGCGCAAGCGGAAATACAATAATAAAGAAACTAACAACTAAACAATGCTAACACTACCAATTTACATGGTTCGGAGATGAAGCTCCTACTCCACGACAGTCCGCGAGGTGGACGATCCCTTGATCCTTCGGCGGATCGCTCCCCGGATTCCCTCCGGCTAACTCGTGTCGCTCCTTGTGGGTGGAGAAACCTCACCACAACCTCTGGACACTATCTGAGAACAAGAGGCTACTACCGAGCTTTAACCAAGCAAGATTCGCCAAGAAAACTCAGCCCTATCGAGTCCCCCTTTAAATAGACTCGGGCTGAAAATCACGCCACCAGTCGACTGCCCCAAATGCCAGTCGACTGGTGCCACTAAAATCCGACCGTTACACCCAACGTTCGAATTCTTAGCCATTTCCAGCCTTCACCAGTCGACTGCCCCAGTGGCAGTCGACTGCACCAGTCGACTGGAACCAATTCCAGTCGACTGGCAGTCGACTGGTCGACCCTCCTTGGGTCGACCCGATTCTCTGTGAGTTCCTGCAGTCGACTGCCAACCTGGCAGTCGACTGCCCTGCTTACCAGCCTAGGGTTTTGCCTCCCCGAGTACATTTCACTCAGCACTCGACCCTTAGGACTTCTCGAGTACATTCACACAGCACTCGAACCCTCACGACTCGACTGACTCCTCCTCCGCAGCCTCGACTGTTGCCTTCGCGCCCTCTTCATCTTCGGCCCTCATCCCTCGGATGTGCACACAAGCCTCCAGCTTGCCTCCATGCCACCCTTCACGTACGCCTCGAAGTCCGCGCCGATCAGCTCATCGTCCCTGCACTCCATGGTCCCTCAGATGCGCACGCCAGCCTCCAACTGGCCTCCATGCCATCCTTCACCGTACTGAGGCTGTCCAGTCAGGTCCATATGCGTAACCTGTACAACCTGCACACTCCATATACGCATATCAAATACAAGGATAAGTCTAACTTAAACCCTTTGCACAAACATCAAAACCCATGGTCACACCGAACCATCTTGAGGCCGATTGCTCCAACACTAGGCACCTGGCGAAGGGCTGCCAGGAAACAAAGCCCTAGCGAAGGACCGCTAGGCACTGGCGAAGGAATGCCAGAGTCAAAAGCCCTAGCGAAGGACTGCTAGGCGCCAGACGAAGGACAGTCTGGGACTGAAGCCCTAGCGAAGGAATGCTAGGCACCAAGCGAAGGGCAGCTCGGCATCCAAGACCTGACAAAGGACCGTTAGGCAAAAGTCCAACCAAAGGAACGGTTGGCATCAGGTAATTTCTCCCGAGAGGAGTAGGTGAGGACGCGTTCCCCGTCGAGGGAATAGTAGGCGTTGGTTCGACCTAGGGCTCCATTTTGGGAAGCCCAAAGTCAGAACCAAGATAGCTAAGGCTGTATAAATCAATATTTTATTGCTTTATTGTGTTTTGGACTAACCCTGGATGCAGGACCGAAGGAACGTGTGTCTGCAGCTCAGAGAGCCTCAAAGGAATGAGGCAATAGCTGACCAAGGCGCCCGGAGTGTCCCGGGCGCCCCCAAGGTGAACACCAAACACAACAAATGCAAAGTGGCTTCGACAGTTCATATTCGGGGCGCCCCCGCTGCTCCCGGGCGCCCCCAGCGTCCCGGGCGCCCCCATGTGCATACCTCAATCCAGAAGCCAGCGAAGCCAGAAGATGAGATTTGACCCGGTCAACTCGGGCGCCCCGAGCGATCCGGGCGCCCCGGTCAAAGCGGATCCCGAGGACAAGGGGATCAGACGGCCACCGAGCTCCAACCGGATCAAACGCCACGTGGGGGCGCCCCCGACATCCCAGGCGCCCCCAGGCCCTATATAAGGGACCCTCGACCAAGGCTTCAATGAATTACTTCCATTCAACGCCTCAAAGCTCTTCTGCTCTCGCGACTTGCTCCGGAAACCTTCCAACACGAGCCGACGACGTCCTGCTGCCCCGAAAAAGTTGATCTACTCCGGACGTCGGTAAAGAAGAGCGTTCTTTTTATTTACTGCACTTATCTTTGTAATTAAATTCTATAAACCTTGTTGCGCCTATATGGAATTGCCCAAAGTAAACGGTCAACAACCGTGGGCCTTGGAGTAGGAGTCGACACAGGCT
This sequence comes from Boesenbergia rotunda, assembly GCA_024364735.1. NCBI lineage: Eukaryota > Viridiplantae > Streptophyta > Magnoliopsida > Zingiberales > Zingiberaceae > Boesenbergia > Boesenbergia rotunda. The sequence goes on from JAGFNQ010004717.1 coordinate 695,096, forward strand.
CCGAACCAAGTAAATCGACTATGTCTCTGTGTCTTGTTTTTTAATTTCCGCTGCGTACCTACTCTTACTCAAATCCGAACGATTTTCGATATTCACCCCCCCCCCCTATCGGTTTTCACGATCCAACAGGCACTTGTCATGAGAAGCGAAATCCAAGTGGACTATGGAGGACTGGGCACTTAATGATGATGGAAGTCTTGGCAGATCAATGTTAATTGGATGTTAGGCAATGGTGAAGTCCCAACAAATCAAGGTTGACTAGATGTTAAGCAACGGAAAGTCTTGGTAGGTCAAGGTTGACTGGACGTTAAACAAAGGCAGTCTTAGTAGGTTAACATTAACTGGATACCAAGCAAGATGAAAATTGAACTTGATAAGATTTAAACAGGCATATTAGTTAATTGATAGGGTGTTTGATCACTGATAAGATCAAGGTTAATTGGATGTTATGTAATGGTGAAGTCCCAACAAATCAAGGTTGACATTAACTTGATAAGATCAAGGTTAATTGAATGTTAGGCAATGGTGAAGTCCCAACAAATCAAGGTTGACTAGATGCTAAGCAACGAAAAGTCTTGGTAGGTCAAGGTTGACTGGACGTTAAACAAAGGAAGTCTTAGTAGGTTAACATTAACTGGATACCAAGCAAGATGAAAAATCAACTTGATAATATTTAAACAGGAGTATTAGTTAATTGATAGGGTGTTCGATCACTGATGGACTTTAAACCTTGAATTGAGGTTTTGAGGTGCCTTTTGTGTTTCCTAGAGTAACTAGGGTTTCTTTTAAAGTTACTAGGGTTGCTACAACACCATTGTTTACAACAAATCTTAAACCCCAAAATTCAAGGTGAAGTTAATTGTCATCAAACTCAAGGGATGAGCGTCAGCATGGTGGGAATAGATGTGACACTCTCAAGAAAAATAAGGTACATCTCAAATAACTGATTGGGAGATTATGAAGAAAAAGATGAAAGAACACTTCTTTCCTTTCGCCTACACCCAAACCCTATTCTAGCGACTTTATTCATTGAGATAGAGTGTGAGATTGGTTGATGAATATACAGACAACTTCTTTCAGTTGGTGTACCGAAACGATCTATCTGAGATGAAGGAGTAGAAGGTGGCACAATACTTGGGGTCTGCACTGGCCTTGCAAGATTCCCTTAGTCTCCATTCATTTTGGATAGCGTCAGAGGACTTTCAACACGTGCTGGCCACTGAAAAGCAACAAAATCATAAACAAGCAGGGAAAAGCTACCAGAACAATCGGTCAGCTCACTCTCAAAATTCTCATCCTTCACAGTAGCAGTCACCGCAATAGCCGTCGCAACAATCACCACAGGTTAACTCTAAGGTCTCTATTAGATGCTATCAATGTGGTGAACAGGGATATATGGCGCACTAATACAGGAAGTCCTCTTCTACTGATTCGAAGGGTAAAAACTTACTGGTCGAGGAAGAAGTGATAGAAAATACAACAACACTTGGTGATCCAATGTATGAAGAATTTGATGAAGTGATTTATGGTGATGGCTATGAAGACTTTGGTCGTTCGTAAGAGTCTGCTGACTCCCAAGGGTAATTCGAGGGATGATTGATTGAGAACCAATATGTTTCACACTATCTACACCATCATGATAAAGTTTATAGAATAGCCATTAACAACGATAATTACGAGAACGTAATATATGTTGAGGCTGCCCAGAAATTACAACTGAAGACAAACCGTCATCCCAATCCCTACAAGCTATCCTAGTTGAATAAAGAAAGTGAGGTAACAGTAGACTGGCAATGCCTCATTTCCTTTTCAATTAGAAAATATTTTGATAGTGCTTAGTGTGATATGGTGGTCATGGATGCACATCATGTATTATTCGGGTGACCTTGGCAATATAATCATAGTGTTGTTCATGATGGGCGGAAGGATACATATACCCTTCACATCAAGGAAAAAAAATTGTGTGGGCGCCGCGGCAGGAATGATCTACTATAATTTTGGTAGCTAAAAATAGTAACCTGCTTTCTATATCTAGTTTTTTTTATATGAGATAGAGCATGGAGTTGTATATGCTTTGCTACCGCGCCATAGCATTTCTCCTGCCATTGTGGTTGAGCTACTAGCTGAAATACAACATCTGTTAGCCGATTTTGATGAGTTGATGCTAGAAGATCTTCCTTTTGGGCTACCGCCTATGTGAGATATCTAGTATCAAATTTACCTTATTTCGGGATCAAGTTTGTCTAATCAAGCAACTTATCACCTTAGCCCTAAGGAAGCTAAGGAATTAAAGCATCAGGTGGTGACGTTGCTGGAAAAAGGACACATCCAAGAGAGCATACGCCCCTCCGAAGTTCCTGCCCTACTAGTGTCAAAGAAGGATGACTCATGGTGTATGTGTGTTGATAGTTGAGCCATCAACAAGATTATAGTGAAGTACAGATTTCCAATTCTCTATTTGGACGATATGTTGGATCAGCTATCAAGTTCTAAAGTCTTCTTAAAAATTGACCTTAAAAGCGGATACCACTAGATCATAATAAGGCCTGGTGATGAATGGAAGATGGTATTCAAAACGCAACATGGTCTATATGAGTCGATGCTCATGCCTTTTGAATTATCCAATGCACCCAACACTCATGAGGTTTATGCATTAGATCTTGCGGCCCTTTATGGGAAAGTTTGCGATAATATACTTTGACAACATCCTCATTTACAGTTTGACATGGGCATCTCACCTCGATCATCTACGTGATGTCTTCGAAAAGCTAAAAATGGAGTGCTTATTTGCAAACAAGAAGTGTTAGTAGTAGTTGTTCGTTAGGACTAGATCTTGGATGTAGCAATCTTGGGATGTTTTGAACCAAGTAAATCGACCGTATTTATGTTGTGTTGTTGATATTATTTCAAGTTTTTACTGTGCAATCTATCGATACGAAAGGGTTATTCATACCCTCCCTCTAACTGATACAGATCCCACCAACCTCATCCTAATTAATAGTCTTATCATAGGGACAAACTTACTCTAAGAGGTGTCTTGATAACCAAAGAGGTTTGTCGAGAATATAAATAGACACGATCCATGTCGCAATAATGAGCTCTACCCGTTCGAGCTGTTGACTCATCATCGAGCTAACTAATCAAATCTAGCTATTGGATCAACACCAATGATCTCCACATAGATTACTTTTGGGAGTAAATGGAATATTGGAATGGAAAAAGTAAGAACAAAAATTGAATAGAACATAGACTTTTATATATTCCTTTTTTATTTAGTTGTAATAGCAGAATGATATGCCTAATGGAATTCTCTAATTGGTATTTAACTCTTTTATTTCTCTAATTTTTAAAGTTAATTTGAATTACATCATTAAGGGTGCCGAAACAATCTCATTTAATCGGTCCAACATGCTAACTCAACCCACATCATCTGCAATCAATCAATTTGCCTTGCTTAATTATTAGATTAGACCCAATCTATTCAGTTCACTTAGCTTGTTTGACTAGATTGATTCATCTGACCCAATTAATTCACCTAACTTGTGCAAGCTCACTCGACTCAATGATGTCACTTAGTTTACTTGATTATAATAGCTCACTCGACTTAATCGCCTAACTATCCATTTTATATTTGCTCCGCTCTGTCAAGTGAGATAATTTATTTATTTACTTCAATTAAAATTTTAAATAAATGTTATATGTCCAAGTGGTGTAATAAAATTTTCTCATTAAAAATAGTAAAATAAATCGAATTATTCTTTTAAATAAACTATTTTCCCTCAAATTATTTATTCAAATAGTGGAATGAAATATTGAGCCATACCCATTCCATTCAGCTTATGCATATTATGTTTACGCTGGTGTGGATTGAGGAAGAAAAAAAAATATAAATTATAGGAAAAAAATCTTTAGAAAAAAAAATTAAAAAGAAAGGAAAAGAATCCCTAAGCAAGAAAAATGAAAAATAAATAAATAAAAATTCACATGGAGGACTGTCCGTGGCCGTCGCATAGAGCTGTGCGAAGTGGTCATGCAGAGCCACTAGAAGCCATCGGGGCTGCCGCACATCGACAGGTAATTGAACTGTGCGGGTGATAAAAGACGATTCATTCATCTTTATCGTCTCCGTCAATTCATCCTAAAATTAATACGGAAAAGATAAATTATAAAAACTACTAGAATTTGACCTCATACCGCTTGATGATAACACTCACGTATTAACTATCAATCTATCCCATAAGAATGATGATTAAACTGCACTTGTTCGAACAATAAGAGGCTCGAGTTTTGATTTGATTTGTTATCTTTAAATTCGAATTCGATTTGAGTTCGATAGAAACTTTGATTCTTAAGTTGAAACTTGGTTCATCATAAAATTAAATATCTCGGGTTGAATTCGAGTTCAGCTAAGTTTAAGAATTAAGTATTGCTAAGTTCGAGCTAAATTTGAAAATATTTTCGATCTTAAAATTGAGCTCAAGCTCGAGCTCTGCAAGTTAGTTTAATCAAAATGAATTTTTTTTAATCGAAATCTAAATAATTAGTGAGCGACTTAACTGGTTTACCCTCATAGCCTAGACGGGATCTTCTGAGACTCTCGCCTGTCCCATATTTGTCGGCGATGACCGATGAGTCATCCAATCGACGATCAAACACTATTGATAATTTTTTATCGTCGTTCCAAATTTAACGATATCCTGAGATAACGGTGAATCAAACGAAATCGTCGTATTACTATCTCATCGGATTCGACGATGAATACGATGAGATCGTAATTGTGACAATATCCGACGGATTCACCGTATCCCTTGTGATATAATTTTGTTCGAGGTGATAATCAGAGACCGTCGATAGTATTAAATCGATCATCAAATGATTATCATGGTCGATGAGTAAAACAGAGGGACTGAGATCCTCTGTTGACAGGATCCAGCCTCCTCCGGAAAAAAACGAGATGTACACCCACGATGGCCGCGTGAGATGGCCCTGGCAAGGACACACGAGATGGCCTGCACAAGGCGGCCACGTAAGGCCCCCACAGTCGCAAGGAAAAAAACGAGCAAGGGAAAACCATTCCGTCCTATTGAAGTGGATACCAAATATAAAAAAGTAATCAACAAATGAAGTCTTAAATTTATTTATCTATGAAAAAGATAAACAATCCATGAAATAAATACTGAAAAACTTTTCCTCACGAAACAATAGTTCATATTAAATAGAGAGTAAGAAGGAAGTACTGACCTTTGCCTATTTTAGATATCAAACTTGGTGGCTAGATCCTCTTTCTCTTACGACTTCTCTAATAAAAAACACAATCTTTATATAGACAAAGTGTTGTGCTCTATGAAATTAACATGGACCACGGAATAATAATTATAATTATGCATTTTGGAATAATAATAATAGTTTATTAATTAGTGGTAGACTTGACTTCAGAAAATGGTAAGCTCTCTGTCATTTCAATGAAAGAAATTAACACAATTCTTTACAAGTTAATATCATTATTGACTTTTCTACCATATCCTTCTTTGAATTAGTCAAATACGCGTTGTGAATAATTGAGATACATAACAATAAAAAAACAAGAAAAAATAATTAACTATACGCATATATAGAATTCCAATCATATACATTCTTCATTTTTAATACTCATGCATACGTTGTTTTCCACGGAAGAAAAGTCTCTCTCTCTCTCTCTCCCCTCTCTCTCTCTCTCTCTCTCTCTCTCTCTCTCTCTATATATATATATATATATATATATATATATATATATATATATATATCCTATCGCGAAATGAGATGGAAGTCTCAAGAGTGAGATGGTACATCGAGTGTCACGAGCTCTGCTGACCTGGCACTGAGCTGGCTATGGCCCGGCTGGGACCTACGACAAGATGACCGTTAGCAAACCTGCTGGGGATTTTCCCCGATCAGGTCCTCCGACGGTCAAGTCAGTATCCACAGGCAGAATAATAGAGCAAAGAAAATACAGGAGAGTAAAATGGAGTGCTGTTATGCATACCTGTTGAGTGAGGAGGAGAGGGGCTTATATAGCTGAGGAAGCTAACAACTCCTGTCCGTATCGACGAGACAAAGGTATGGTGCTTGTCAGCTCGTAGGAGAGCACCTAAGGGTACCAGGGCATGGCGCGGGGTGCTTGAATGGTACGATAGTACCAAGTCAGCGGGATAACCACGAGATGTGTCATAAATGGGTAAGGTGTGTGTTATCCCGATGTCATGGTCGTACCTCGGATGTACTGATATAGGTCGATGTAGGGAAGAGCTGGTCCGGAGACCGTATACTGACCGGCGGGTCTGAGCGTTATGGCCCGAGTCGGGTTATGTCCAGGAAGCGTGGGTCGCCACGCGTCCGACTGAGATCGGAGAGACACGAGGTACGTCCTAAGTCGGGGGTTTGTTGAGCTTTGTCTGTCTTACCATGTTTCGGGTCTATTGTGTCACGCCCCGAGACCCCAGGAGTCGCTGGTCCAATAGAAGATCGGACAGCACCTCTCCCGTCCGGCGGACAACTTACACATACATACAACGACATAGATCACAACCACGCAGTTAAATGGGCCTCAGGCCTCAAATCAAGACACAACGTAAGATAAAACCAAATAAAACATACCTAACTGCGGACCGGTCCGACTTACGATAAAACACAAGGCATAAAGATCTCACAAAAGTACAACTATACTGCCGTATAGTATGACTAAATCTAACACAAAGGTAACAGCCGAAGAAAATGTAGAAAGTACTACTAACAAAATAGACGAAGAAAAATCCGAAGACATCTCGACGAGTACGCGAACTGGGACAGGCTGTCGCGCATGCTTCAGTCAGTCATCCTGAAATAAAAAAAAACAAGGAGCTGCGGGATGAGTTATAGAACTCAGCGAATATCTCTTCATATATATACAAGATATTCTAGAATAGCAACAGGGTAATAGAGTACCGAAATAAACAGGTATGAGCAGCAATAAGAACAACTGCATAAGAACAATAAAAACTACCATACCATTGTCGCAGAGTCGCCAAGACCAGACATAAGGGTCTCCTGTAAGTGCATGTCAATCATAATGCAGCATCAAGTAAACACAAGCACAAGTAAGAGCAAAATAAACGAATACACAAAGTGCAATGACATGATCACCCCTGCCGTCGGTTAGACTTCGTCACCTATGTACGGGAGGAAGCTGAGCGGAGGCCACCCTCCGACGTAGGGCTGTGATTGCCATTCATACTCTGCCATCACTACTCCTGAGCGATCGAGTAGACGGGATGCTGCCGGTGTAACACCCCTACTCCATGGCCTATCCTAGCGATGTAATCCATCAGCCTAAGGCCATCTGTGGAGGACATCTCTGTCTGAGTGCTACCCCTACCCCATGTATATAAATGGGGGAGAGATCTCGCCCTCTCATCTCCTGGTATATGGACTACTCAAGGAGGGACATCTGCCTGCTACCACGCTCTGATTCACTACCCCATGAGTGCATGAGCGGAGCAGCACAGAGCACTCTACCCATACTCCGTCAACCACTAACCCGTGAGTGGCCGTATGGGTAGGTCAGTATGACTGTCGACCTAGCTCACCCAAAAGGGGCCCCTGCTCGACAGTGATGCACAGTGCAATATGATGCATAACAACGGTAAAATAACATCCACTATCTAGTCCACCTATATCAACATGATATGCAAGGATCGTGAAACATGCACCATATCCTAAATCCTACAGGTATAGGTATCACATATCAGTTGTGGCACAACCAGCATCGACAAAACAAATATAATAGTCATGCCACAATTCTATTACTCTATTGCTACACAAGCATATCAAATATATATATATATATATATATATATATGTGACAATTCTAAAAGAAGAGTCAGAGATACCCGCCTCACTATGACGAAGTCCGTGCGCGTAGGCAACTCCCTTCCAAAAATAATATCTGCCACGAAGTAGAAGGTCAATCAATATCCTGTATCAAATAACATAATTAGCTATCCTAAACCATAGCCCAAAAATGAATCCAACAGAGATATGCTCTGCTCACAAATATCAACCAAATCTATGATACAATAACCATTCAAGATCACCTAGCCCACTCAAGTAATCTGTTTCCAAAGAAGATAGACCTAACCCATGGGTCAATCTAACCACATACCAACATCATGGATGGAACCATGCCAAACCACACCTTACGGCAGGGATGAATCAACAAATCCAACAAACTTCTATCAATTAAACTCATGGTCAATCAAACCACCATATCAGAGCAAAACCAACACGAACTCAGAACCCAAATCGATCCAACAGCCAACAGGAATAATACCAGGACAACTCCTATTATCATGCAGCACCGATCGAGATATGAATATTAACAGGACCTCACGGCAACAGACTAAAACCAGACACAGCAGATTATCCCGAGATCAAAGACATAGATCCAACACTCACAGAGATGAGCCTGACAGAAGAACTAAAACCACAATCCAAATTCAAAATCCAATCCTCTAATCCCTACACCGGTCCGAGATAATAATGCATCATCAAGAATTGACATCCAAATCCGTATACAAAACCATATCACAAATCCAACTCAAGGTCAGCGCAATCATATGGAATCTTACTAGCTATCACGTTGGATTTGTGATCGCCGGAAGTCCCCTGCGTGGATGCAACAGATCAGCCACGGAGTAGACGCAGATCTCCTTCCCAAGACCGCCCTCTCAAGCCCTAGGTTCGCCCCAAGGGAAAAAGAGCCAGTTCGTCGTAGGGAAGAAGAAGATCGCTATGCCCTGGAATATACTCGATCTCGCGATTACTCGACCCCTCGATGAGCTTCTACCAGGCGGTGATTGATGATTGTCTGAGAAGAGGAGAAGAGTGGAAGAAGACGAAGGAGAAGAGGAGGAGAGAAGGAGATGGAGCAACGAGCCTCGATCTGCCCCGATCTCGCGATCCGCTGCAAGAGGAAGGAGAAGAAGCGGTGATTCACTGCGCTAGGGCACGCAAGGTGAGGAAAAAGGGAAGAAATAAAACGGAAAGGAGAAATCTGCGGCAGGGAAAAAGGAAGGGGAATAACTAAAAGGGTTTGGTCTTTTATAAAAACCCCCCTGCCATTTAGTTATTCTCACAAGAGCCCCCAAAGCTTGAGTTAATTGCCTTTTAGCCCTTCAATTTTCCATATTCTAACATTCTCCCCAACTAATAAAAATTTGGTCCCCAAATTTGTTATCCACATGTGTCAGGTACGCTCATACCGTACAAAATACTGAACGGAAGTCATGCAGTATAGAAACTGAATGAACTAACTCACCTATACCGTAAGCGAACAAGTGAGGGTAACGAACTCGGATAATATCCTCGAGCTCCCAGGTCGTCTCGGCATCTGAATGATGCTGCCATCCAACTTTAACCAATCGGATTGCCTTGTTCCGCAACCAACGCTCCTAGAAACCCAAAATCCATACAGGTACCTCCTCATAGGTATCGTCAGACTGGAACGAAACAGGCACCTCGAATAATATGTGTGAGAAGTCTGGCACATAACCTCTCGACAAAGATACATGAACACATCATGGATGCCGGTCAAGGACAATGGAAGTGCTAGGCGATAAGCTATAGCTCCAACCCTCTCCAGAATCTGGAATGAACCAATATACCGTGGAGTTAGCTTACCTTTGAGGCCAAAACGCTTCAACCCCTTCGTGGGTGAAACTCGCAGAAAAATATGATCCCCCATAGCAAACTCTAAGGGTCTACGTCTCTGGTCAGCACAACTTTTCTGCCGATCCCGCGCTACTAATAATCTCTGTCTGACAGTCCGTACTAACTCTGCCTCGTGTTGAACTCTCTGGGGTCCTAGCAGCTGAGTCTCACCGACCTCATCCCAGAGGGTGGATGTCCTGCACGCCCTACCATACAACGCCTCAAACGGTACCATCTGTATCACCGAATGGAAGCCGTTGTTGTAGGCGAACTCTACCAAGTACAAATGGTCCTCCCAACTGCCCCTAAAGTCCATCACACACGAGCGCAGTAAGTCCTCCAAAGTCTGGATAGTACGCTCTAACTGTCCGTCTGTCTGGGAATGAAAAGTTGTGCTAAGACGGGGCTCTGTGCCCATAGCCCTCTGTAAACTCTGACAAAATCGAGATGTACAGCGCGGATCTCTATCTGAGATAATACTCAAAGGAACTTCGTACAATCTGATTATCTCCCGGCAATACAACTCTGTCAATCTATCAAGGGAACCTGTCCTTCGGATAGCTAAGAAGTGAGCAGATTTGGTTACCCAAATCGCATCATGACCTCTCTTTGTCCTCGGCACACCCCCCACAAAAACCATGGTGATATGCTCTCACTTCCACTCAGGAATGGGGATCCTCTGGAGGAGTCCAGCAGGTCTCTGGTGCTCTACCTTAACCTGTTGACTAACGAGACATCTAGCAACATAAATCGCGATGTCCCTCTTCATATCGTTCCACCAGTATGAATGTCTCAAACCACGATACACACGGCTGCGGCCAGGATAAATAGCAAAACGTTATCGGTGGCCTCTTGCAACAACTCTTCCAAGACAGGGTGCGCCTCGAGTACACACAACCTCTCTCGAAAGTACAGGACACCCTCCTTAACACGTGTAAAATCCGACTGCTCTCCTGAAATCGCCTGACTGCCCAGAAACTAAATGTGCTGGTCACTGGCCTGAGCCTCTCTAATTCTCGTCCAAATCTCTGACTGAGCCACCAAAGTCACTAGCAGTCCTCTCTCTGTCCGAGACTGCTCCTCTAACCCCAGCTCAGAGAAACTCTGAATCAAATCTGTGACCATCACTCTGTGGCATGCCAAAACAGCTCTGGACTTCCGACTGAGGGCGTCGACATCTACATTAGCTTTCCCATGATGGTAGCTAATGGTGCAGTCGTAATCCTTCAGAAACTTCATCCACCTCCTCTGTCGGAGATTCAGCTCTCGCTGCGTGAATAGATACTGAAGGCTCCTGTGATCCATAAAGATCTCGAAGGTGACCCCATAAAGATGATGCCTCCCGATCTTCAGTGTGAAAATGATAGCAGCCAACTCTAAATCGTGAACGGGGTAGTTTCTCTCATACTCCTTCAGCTGCCGAAAAGCATAAACAACCACCCGTTCAAGCTTCATGAGTACCGCGCCCAGTCCCAGGAGAGATGCATCCGTATACAGAGTGAAACCCTCCTCTCCAGAATGCCATACCAGAACTGGCGCAGATACCAGCCGCCGCTTTAGCTCCTGAAAGTTGGTCTCGCAGGCTTCAGTCCATACAAACTTCACGCCTTTCCTGGTCAGGCGTTTAAGGGATGATGAAATGCTGGAGAAGTCTCAACCAAGCATTGGGCATAGCCAACAAAACCCAGGGAACTGCGCAAATTGGAACGATCACCCAATTCACTTCACCACCTCCCTGAGCCCTAAGTAAATTCCCGACCAAGTCCTTAATACCTATCCCATTTCCAATCTTAGATTGGAAGCGTCTAATATAACCCAGCGAGTCTCTAGGGTTCAACCTTCATCTACTGACCTACCAAATATCTAACCGCCACCTCCGCGATATCTTTCCCCATATCAGCTCACCAATAAAAAATGCCTCAAGTCTCTGTATCTACGGTATTACCTGCAACACACAACCCAAGAATGGTGAGTCTCACTTGCCTCATACATGAGACAATCAAGGAAGCTCCTCCGTAAATAGGTCAGAAAATTTTCAAACCCTAGAAAACGCTAGAACCCTCCTTCGGACATGCGTCCGAAAATTCTCGGATTACGGAAACGTCCGAGAGCTAAGGCTACCACTGTCATCAATACGGTCTAGTGACAATAGGAAACCCTAACGTCCACGTGCTAGAACCGCTAGCCCTGAGATGAGGAGATAACTCCACCCTCGTCCACTCTGGTGCCAATGAACCACCACATGGACTGGTTTGGAGGTCCACTCGTAACCACTCCCACTTGACAACCAACGATCTACCCCTCGGAGACCATCCTCTATAACATACCTCAGTTATGGTCAAATTCCGCCGGTGTCAGTTGCTAACACACATTCCACCGTATTCCAGCGGGTCCTGCGTCTCGACGTGCTATCGAGAATATCTAACGCATACGACCTCTCTATGAGTCATAAAACCTCATAGACTAGAATAGCGTAAGACGAGTCAACTAACCATCTTCTCATAACCCAATATTTCTCAGGTTCTCCACTTAAGGTTCAGAAACCTCTGAGTTCCAACTCCATAACATCGATGCACGCTATGTCTCACGAGTATCTCTTCATAATCACGAAGTGATTCTTCGTTCCTTGATAGTTTCCTCAACATCTTCCACCCAAAGACGGTCTAACCTCTTAAGTGATTCGCCTCAGCGCAAATCATAAGTACGTAGGTACATCCTTGGTTCACCAATTCCCAAGTACAAATGATAACCCGTGAGTGTCAAGCAACTAGCTCCACACCATTTCCGAATCGGTACAAGTCACATCTGACTGTACTTTTTGGTTATCTAACCTAGCATAAAGAATCTGAGATCAAAAATCCCACGGAAATAGGATATCTCTAACCTCTATCAACCGAGATAACAAACAACAAATATCCTCTCTGCTGTATCACAGCCGACCAGGTCCTCCCAACATGTCATATAGGATATCCATCAATAACTGAAGCTCCATGAACTAAAAGGAGTTGATCTCATAGCTGATAAAGTCAACTAAGATATACGACCAACCATAGGTTGTTGTCTGATTCGACCCAAGTCCCCGACTCATCAGTCGGCACTATCAAAGAATCAACATTCTCCGCTATACAATTGAAACCACCATGTCTAACACTGCACTATACAATAGATACAAAAGAGATAAATGAAACACATCATATACCTCGTATCGCCTGGAGGAGTCCCGTCGCCGCCATGTCCCAATCGCGTCTATCGAGAAAACGACTCCGACATAAAATTTGAAAAAAAAACAAAACAAAACACCCACAAGACCATAAGGTATCTCGAGAACCTCGCTCTGATACCAAATAAATTGTCACGCCCCGAGACCCCAGGAGCCGCTGGTCTAATAGAAGATCGGACAACACCTCCCCTGTCCGGCGGACAACTTACACATACATACAACGACATAGATCACAACCACGCAGTTAAATGGGCCTCAGGCCTCAAATCAAGACACAACGTAAGATAAAATCGAATAAAACATACCTGACTGCGGACCGGTCCGACTTACGATAAAACACAAGGCATAAAGATCTCACAAAAGTACAACTATACTGCCGTATAGTATGACTAAATCTAACACAAAGGTAACAGCCGAAGAAAATGTAGAAAGTACTACTAACAAAATAGACGAAGAAAAATCCGAAGACATCTCGACGAGTACGCGAACTGGGACAGGCTGTCGGGCACGCTCCAGTCAGTCATCCTGAAATAAAAAAAACAAGGAGCTGCGGGATGAGTTATAGAACTCAGCGAATATCTCTTCATATATATACAAGATATTCTAGAATAGCAACAGGGTAATAGATACCGAAATAAACAGGTATGAGCAGCAATAAGAACAACTGCATAAGAACAATAAAAACTACCATACCATTGTCGCAGAGTCACCAAGACCAGACATAAGGGTCTCCTGTAAGTGCATGTCAATCATAATGCAGCATCAAGTAAACACAAGCACAAGTAAGAGCAAAATAAACGAATACACAAAGTGCAATGACATGATCACCCCTGCCGTCGGTCAAACTTCGTCACCTATGTACGGGAGGAAGCTGAGCGGAGGACACCCTCCGACGTAGGGTTGTGACTACCGTCCATACTCTGCCATCACTACTCCTGAGCGATCGAGTAGACGGGATGCTGCCGGTGTAACACCCCTACTCCATGGCCTATCCTAGCGAGGTAATCCATCAGCCTAAGGCCATCTGTGGAGGACATCTCTGTCTGAGTGCTACCCCTACCCCATGTATATAAATGGGGGAGAGATCTCGCCCTCTCATCTCCTGGTATATGGACTACTCAAGGAGGGACATCTGCCTGCTACCACGCTCTGATTCACTACCCCATGAGTGCATGAGCGGAGCAGCACAGAGCACTCTACCCATACTTCGTCAACCACTAACCCGTGAGTGACCGTATGGGTAGGTCAGTATCACTGTCGACCTAGCTCACCCAAAAGGGGCCCCTGCTCGACAGTGATGCACAGTGCAATATGATGCATAACAACGGTCAAATAGCATCCACTATCTAGTCCACCTATATCAACATGATATACAAGGATCGTGGAACATGCACCATATCCTAAATCCTACAGGTATAGGTAACACATATCAGTTGTGGCACAACCAGCATCGACAAAACAAATATAATAGTCATGCCACAATTCTATTACTCTATTGCTACTCAAGCATATCAAATATATATATATATATATATATATATATATGTGACAATTCTAAAAGAAGAGTCAGAGATACTCGCCTCACTATGACGAAGTCCGTGCGCGTAGGCAACTCCTTTCCAAAAATAATATCCGCCACGAAGTAGAAGGTCAATCAATATCCTATATCAAATAACATAATTAGCTATCCTAAACCATAGCCCAAAAATGAATCCAACAGAGATATGCTCTGCTCACAAATATCAACCAAATCTATGATACAATAACCATTCAAGATCACCTAGCCCACTCAAGTAATCTGTTTCCAAAGAAGATAGACCTAACCCATGGGTCAATCTAACCACATACCAACATCATGGATGGAACCATGCCAAACCACACCTTACGGCAGGGATGAATCAACAAATCCAACAAACTTCTATCAATTAAACTCATGGTCAATCAAACCACCATATCAGAGCAAAACCAACACGAACTCAGAACCCAAATCGATCCAACAGCCAACAGGAATAATACCAGGACAACTCCTATCATCATGCAGCACCGATCGAGATATGAATATTAACAGGACCTCATGGCAACAGACTAAAACCCAGACACAGCAGATTATCCCGAGATCAAAGACATAGATCCAACACTCACAGAGACGAGCCTGACAGAAGAACTAAAACCACAATCCAAATTCAAAATCCAATCCTCTAATCCCTACACCGGTTCGAGATAATAATGCATCATCAAGAATTGGCATCCGAATCCATATACAAAACCATATCACAAATCCAACTCAAGGTCAGCGCAATCATATGGAATCTTACTTGCTATCACGCTGGATTTGTGATCGCCGGAAGTCCCCTGCGTGGATGCAGTAGATCAGCCACGGAGTAGACGCAGATCTCCTTCCCAAGACCGCCCTCACAAGCCCTAGGTTCGCCCCAAGGGAAAAAGAGCTAGTTCGTCGTAGGGAAGAAGAAGATCGCTATGCCCTGGAATATACTCGATCTCGCGATTACTCGACCCCTCGATGAGCTTCTACCAGGCGGTGATTGATGATCGTCTGAGAAGAGGAGAAGAGTGGAAGAAGACAAAGGAGAAGAGGAGGAGAGAAGGAGACGGAGCAACGAGCCTCGATCTGCCCCGATCTCGCGATCCGCCGCAAGAGGAAGGAGAAGAAGCGGTGATTCACTGTGCTAGGGCACGCAAGGTGAGGAAAAAGGGAAGAAATAAAACGGAAAGGAGAAATCTGCGGCAGGGAAAAAGGAAGGGGAATAATTAAAAGGGTTTGGTCTTTTATAAAAACCCCCCTGCCATTTAGTTATTCTCACAAGAGCCCCCCAAAGCTTGAGTTAATTGCCTTTTAGCCCTTCAATTTTTCATATTCTAACATATTGGTTGTCAAGTCCATGGGGTACTAAAGGCTAAGACCGCTCGACTGGGCCCTGGGTTGGGAAACTGGACTAGGTGGCCGAGCAGGGAAGTGCTCGGGGTCGACCCGTTCGATCTTCGACCAGGGTCGGTTGGTTAATGGCTCAGGAGAGTCCCTGGTTCGGGAATTCCCCGAGTGAGACTTTTGCGGGCCCCTCTGTGTCTTCGTGGCGCCAGGCTGGCTGGCTAAGCTGGCCGAGCTACCCATAAGCAAGGACGGGATCATAAGCGTCCCCCTCGAGTCTAGTCAAAGGAGGTGTCAAGTCCGACTGACTGGACTGCTACATACTATAGCGAGCCTGGCGCACTGAAGTGGCCTGACTCTCTCTTGCCGACCTTGGTGGTTGCCAGTGCGCGCGCAGCTCGATCGGCCGAACCAGTCACATCACCTTATCTTTTCGATTCTCGCTCTCGTAATGCCTGAGTAGATTCGTATCCTGGGCATTAATTACCGCATTTAACCGTTACGCCACGTATCCCTTCCTCATTGCACTCCCGAGCAACGAGGGGTCTGCCGCCTGTCTGGGCGAATGACGGGCGCGCACGTGGGCCATGCCGCTCCGGTGGCTCTTTTGGGCCCGATCGGACGGCTTGCGTCCTTTGCCGACTTTTCTCTGGCCCATCATCGGACGGCTATTGTCGCTCCTGGAGCCCTATAAATAGGCATTCACCCCGCGACTTTTACCATCACTTTTTACTCCCGATATCAAAGTGCTGCTCCTGCGCCCTCTGTTAGGGTTCCGACGAGGTGCTCAACTCCGTTAATCTTCTCCGGCGAACTCTTTCCCAGTCAGTCTCTATGGCTTCCTCTTCTCTTCCTTCGACCCCCTGGTATACCGCCATAGTGTCCGAGCTCGATCACCACGATCTAGAGATGATCCGAGCGGACTATCATATTACCTTGGACCATCATCTCAAATTACCATCATCTTCCGATCGACCTGCGTCTCCCCCGCCTTACAATATTACCATCTCCCGGGACCATCTGCAGGTCGGGTTGCACTTCGCGGTCCACCCCTTCATTGTCTCCGTCTGTCGCTACTTCCGTATCAATCTATCTCAATTAGCTCCGAATGCCATCCGACTCCTCTGTGGGTCAGTCATCATCTTCTCGTTGTATCAAATTCCACTTTGCCCCGACGTGTTCTATTACTTCTTTTACCCGAAGCGACAAGAACTGGGCTATTTCTTCTTTCAGACACGATCCCACACTTCTTTCCTCTCGAAACTTCCAACCTCTAACAAGGGTTGGAAGGAGCGATATTTCTACATTCGCCCCGTTCCGATCCCGACCTAGCCGATCGGCTGGTTAGTGAATTTTCCTTCTCCCCCACCTTTGCATAAGGACTTCCGCTCTTTTCCCCTGTGTCAATCTACCTTCTCCAAGATTGGGGGTCGACACTTCCATGGGAGGTATCTACTGCGCGAGGACATTCTGTCTGTGTTCGGGCTCAGTCCGGCGTCGTTTCGCCGGCCTGTATCATTCAGTAAGCTCCATGTCTCCTCTTTTATCTTATTATGGTTGACTAATTGTTGTTTATTTTGCAACCACCATGATGCAATCGGCGACATTGGAGGAGGGCTATGACCTGGACGACGCCGAGCTGGAGGCTCGCATGGCCGAGCTGCTAGCTCAGCAGGAGGCAGCTCTCCTAACCACCGAGGCATCACGCCTTGCTTCTATCGTGCCGGTACCATCCAACGAGGAGATCTGGTCCGGCTCTGAGGATGACTAGCCTCTCCTTCTTTGGCGGATGCGAGAACGCCGCGACGAGTCCACGGCCTTATCAACTGATCCGGCCAAAGCTTCTTCCAGCCGGCCAAGCAGAAGGCGAGAGGGCAAGGAGCTCGCAATCAAGTCTCCTATCCGGTCGTCTCCTACACCTCGGGTATCTTTGGAGGAACCTGCTTCTCCCCAGTCGGGGGAACCCATCCCTCCCCAGTCGGGGGATCCACCAGCGGAGTCTTTCATGCATCTTCTACCACCCTCACTTGCTGACCCAGCTATGAGCCTGAGGGTGACGAGCGGCCCGGCCAAGATCCGGACGCAGGATGTTCAACTACATGGCTTGATGGCGGACCGCTTCCTTTACGGCCTACGAGAGGGCGACTTCCGCGGCCCGAGCGTGCGGGCGGACAACTTCATGGCCACCGCCACTTAGGTACGCCTAGGTTGCTTCTGTTTCGGTCTTGTCTTTTTCAGTCGAGGTACTAACAAGTCTTTCTTTATGCACTGCAGTTTTGGTCCACGAGCTACAACATGACTATGTCAATGCTGACTCATGCCAAGGCTCGGTTCCGAGCGGAGCGGCGGGTGGAACATCTAGAGGCTCAGCTCCGCCACACCCAACTGGCCCCCGATGATGCCTCTTTGAATGGCCTAAGGGTCGAGCTGATCGCGCTGCAGGACCAGCTGGCTCATGAAGGTGCAGTTGGAGACCTCCCTGGCACAGCTCGTCTCATCCGACACAGAGGTGGCCTAGGCGCAACTCCGAGTTGCTCAGGCCGAGCATACACAACGCCGAGCATTTAGGATCAAGGATCGGCTGCAAGTGGAACTCCAAAAGACTCAAGCCGAGTTCCATGAGGCAAACTAGGTTGTCGAGCCTCTTCGTGCCCAGCTGGCGACAAAGGAGCAGGAGGTCGGCTTGCTGACGAGCCAACTGTCCGATTGGGGGGGGGGGGGGTGAGTTGCACGCCCAGGCTGAGGAGTTGGGCCGGTTACATGAGCAGCAGGTGGCCTAGGAGGTAGCTCAGGTCAAGCTCGCGGAGTTGTGGGCGCATAAGGCGGACGAAGCGGCTCGGTGGAACGCCCACAGAGTTGAATATGTCAATTCTGCGGGGTTCAGTCAGCAGGTGTCCGAGCGGCTTAGAGCCATGTTGAGACACCAGCAGTCCAACATCTTTGAGCAACTCAGGCAGGGTGGGCACATTGCTCCCGACCTGCCCGCCTCGGTGGTCAAGTTTGCGGGCATGACCCAGGAGCTGCCTGAGGAGGTCCGCCGACCCTTCGATTGAGGGTTGGCCCTTTGCTTTTCTTTCCCTTTCCTTTCCGTTACTTTGTAGAGGCTTGCCTCAATTTTTGTAATGCCTTTGCTATAATATAGTCTTTCATTGGCTCAATCTCTCTTGGATGCAATGGCTCAGGCGAGTGTTACCGACTCGCATGAGGGAATGATCGGTTGGCTCGACTTTGCGAGTGATATATTGAGACATTTGAGCGCCTTAGTCTCTAAGTATCAACCACTCAGGTGAGGGCGCGATCGAGTAATTTATCCTTACGAGTGGCCAGGCGAGATACTAGAGTGTGATGATTCGCCTTTATGCTGGGAGTCGGGACGTTCGGTCGGTAGGCACCCAGGGAGTGTGGGCCACCACGCATCTGCCTGGGGACCGAGCCGGGGGGTCCGTGGGAGTGTGCCCCCTTGTAACTCGCAAGAGCGAGGGTTTGGACACTCGGTCGGGTCATGCCAGGGAGCGTGGGCCGACACGCGTCTGACTGGGAGCCGAGCCGAGGGGCTCGTGGGAGCGTGCCCACCCATGATTCACTAGGGGTCTGGATCGGGACATCCCATTCCGCCCCAGCCGCCTAGTCGGTGGGTCAACGTCATTTCGACTGTCCCATCCGTCTTATCCATGATACGAGCCGCTTCGTATCTCTCCTCATGATTACCGCAATAATTGGCGAAGCCACGCATCCGCCAGTGAACGGTTCCTCGGGCGCCGAAGCATCTGTCACCGGTTAACGGTGCCTCAGGCGTCGAATCATCTGGCGCTGGGAATGTACGCGTGTCCCATCGAGCCTCGGGATTCCCTGCGGATTTAATCGGAGGTCCCCAATTCAATCCCGCCTTCTCCCGAGGCTTTCATCGGACGGCTGATATTAGCCGCTACCCCCTATATATAGGCGCTTAGGCTACGGTCCTCACTATTGCATTTTCTCTTCCGGTGACTTGTTGCAGCTGCTGCCTGCTCTGTTAGGGTTCCGGTAACGCCTTCGAACGTCTGCCCTCCGATCGTCTTCTCCGACAACCCCCTACTTTTCTGTGACCGGAAGGATGTTGGCTCCTGCCTTAGTAGAGGGATTTCTTTAGGACGACGTCGAACTCGCCGCTCATGCCGGTGCAACTTCATCCACCCAAGTGTTTTCTCCTCCTACGGTACCTTCCACCGACGCGCCCTATTCGAGTATTGGAAAGGTGTCGGTTGGAGAGGTGTCGGCTCCCGATCTTGAGGTCCTAGACGTGAACGACCAACCGCTGGGCACCAGGCGCTGAGGGGCTCAGCCGACCGACCGTTCGCCCTCATTCGGGACTACCTCCAGCTCCCATTCCGTGAAGAGGACCAGAGTTATGGCTCCTACGGTGATTTCTTACTCTGCGCTGGTTGCCCCAGCCCTGCCCGTGTCTGTGGAGACCGTTCCGGAGGCCTCGGTTCAAGGGGCCACTCTTCCTGCGCCCCCTACGACCATGGTCGGCTCCTCGGGCATACGGATCCGCAGGCCTCCCCCTCCTCTTCTTGGGGGAGCCATGGGCCCCCGTCCTTTGCATCTAGTCCTGCCGTCTTGGCCTGACCCTAGCACGACCTATGAGACTCCTGTCACCAAGCCACACGAGTTGGCTCGGGTAGTCCACTTGTATGGACCTCTTAGCGACCATTTGCACCAAGGCCTTATGAAGTACGACTATCGGGACCCGATCGACAGAGCTAACGCCCTTCTATCGAGGGTCAGTCAGGTACATTTCATTAATGGCTCGCGCTTCTTCTTTCGCGCATTTTTTTCCTTAGGCTTACGATTTATTTTCTTTCTTTGTGCAACTCTTCGATTCGGTCTATAACATGGTCGTTTGTTTTATAAGTCAGGATTGGGCCCTGCGATAGGTCGAATCTTGAGTGGAGAGACTAGAGACTCAGCTCCGTCATGTGCAGCTAAGCTCCAGCGGGGAGGCCCTGAACAGTCTGCGGGCCGAGAACTTGGCCCTTCAAGATCTCATGGCCCATGCGGATGTGCACCTTGAGGAGCTCCTGACGGAGCTGAACTCGGCTAATAAGGCGGTTGTTCAGTCACGACACCAAATCGCTTGCCTGGAATATATGGAGCGTAAGGCCCATGACCTTGAGCACCAGGCTCAATCTGAGCTGGCCAAGGTCCAGGCGGAGCTATTAGAAGTGTGCTAGTCAGTCTCTGCGCTACGCGCCGATCTGACGGTCAAGGAGGAGGAGCTGAACACTCGCTCGAGAGACCTTGCCCTGCTCAGGAAGCAGTATGTCGTCCAGGAGTTGGAGCTGGAGATGGTCCAGAGGGATCTGGAGGAGGTCCGAGCTTATGCTGCTTCTCAGTGGTACGCCCGTAGGCCTTAAGCCTCCTAATTCTGAGCGGCTGTGGGTGGGGGGGGCACTCCCTTTACTTTTTTCATTTTTGGTAGAGGTCAAGCCTCGTTGCTGTAGTAAGGCTATTTGAATGCAAGTATTTTTCCTTCTTGTTTCTGTACTTGAGCTTTTGACGTTTAAGTGTTGGGGGTTCGGGCGATTGGCGGCACGAACGGCTCGAGTGGGAAAACAATCGATTAGTTCGGCCTTGCGAGTGACATGCTTGAGCATGGGGGCTTTTAAGTATTAATCACTCGGGTAAGAGTGCATTGTACGACTCAGCCTCCCAGGTGACCGGCTTAGACACTTAAGCACATGAGTTTCTAAGCGAGGACCACTGTAAAAATCTAACGACTAGACCTGAACCAAGGGCTCACAGTTTCCAACTCGGTCAGTTTAGAGCATCGTTATTGAGTTATTTCGATCGTGGGTGGTCGCGCACCCAGTTTGGAAATTAAGTTCAGGAAGTCACGAGGACACTCCTGCTCATAGTTCACATGCAGGTGAGAGATTAGATCCTCAGTCGGGTAGTGCCCAGGGAACGTGGGCCGCGACGCGTCCGACTGGGAGTCGAGCCAAGGGGTTCATGGGAGCATGCCCACTTATAACTTGCGAGAGCGAGAGTCTAGCTTCTCGGTCAAGGACATCCCAGGGAGTGTGGGTCGCCACGCGTCCGACTGGAAGCCGAGCCGAGGGGTTCGTGGGAGCATGCCCACTTATAACTCGCAAGAGCGAGAGTCTGGCTTCTCGGTCGGGAACATCCCAGGGAGCGTGGGCAACCATGCGTCCGACTGGGAGCCAATCCGAGGGGTTCGTGAGAGCATGCCCACTTATAACTCGCGAGAGCAAGAGTCTGGACACTCGGTCGGGTCTGACCCAGGGAACCTGGGCCGCCACATGTCCGACTGGGAGCCGCATCGAGGGGTTCGTGGGAGCATTCCCACTTATAACTCGCGAGAGCGAGATTCTGGACACTCGGTCGGGTTTGACCCAGGGAGCATGGGCTGTCACATGTCCGACTGGGAGTCGATTCGAGGGGTTCGGGGTAGCATGCCCACTTATAACTTGCGAGAGCGAGAGTTTGGCTTCTCAGTCGGGGACATCCCAGGGAGCATGGGCCGCCACACGCCCGACTGGGAGCCGAGCCGAGGGGTTCGTGGGAGCATGCCCACTTATAACACGCGAGAGCGAGAGTCTAGCTTCTGGGTCGGGGACATCCCAGGGAGCATGGGCCGCCATGCGTCCGACTGGGAGCCGAGCCGAGGGGTTCGTGGGAGCATACCCACTTATAACTCACGAGAGAGAGAGAGAGAGTTTGGCTTCTCGGTCGAGGACATCCCAGGGAGCGTGGGCCGCCACGCGTCCGACTAGGAGCTGAGCCGAGGGGTTTGTGGGAGCATGCCCACTTATAACTCGCGAGAACGAGAGTCTGGCTTCTCCATCGGGGGCATCCCAGGGAGCGTGGGCCGCCATGTGTCCGACTAGGAGCTGAGACGAGGGGTTCGTGGGAGCATGCCCACTTATAACTTGCGAGAGCGAGAGTCTGGACACTCGGTCGGGTTTGACTCAAGGAGTGTGGGCTGCCACGCGTCTAACTGGGAGCCGCGTCGAGGGGTTCATGGGAGCATGCCCACTTATAACTCGTGAGAGCGAGAGTCTGGACACTCGATCGGGCCTGACCCAGGGAGCGTGAGCCGTCACGCGTCCGACTGGGAGCTGATCCGAGAGGTTCGTGGGAGTATGCCCACTTATAACTCGCGAGAGTGAGAGTCTAGACACTCGGTCGGGTCTGACCCAGGGAGCGTGGGCCGTCACGTGTCCGACTGGGAGCCGCGCTGAGGGGTTCGTGGGAGCATGCCCACTTATAACTCGCTAAAGCGAGAGACTGGACACTCGGTCGGGTCTGACCCAGGGAGCGCGGGCCGCCACGCGTCCGACTGGGAGCTGATTCGAGAGGTTCGTGGGAGCATGCCCATTTATAACTCATGAGAGCGAGAGTCTGGACACTCGGTCGGGTCTGACCCAGGGAACGTGGGCTGCCACATGTTCGAGTGGGAGCCTGGCCAAGGGGTTCGTGGGTGCATGCCCACTTATTACTCACGAGAGCGAGAGTCTGGACACTCGGTCGGGTCTGACCTAGGGAGCGTGGTCCGCCACACGTCCGACTGGGAGTCACGCCGAGGGGTTCATGGGAGCATGCCCACTTATAACTCGCGAGAGTGAGAGTCTGGACACTCGGACTGGTCTGACCTAGGGAGCGTGGGCCACGACCCATCCGACTGGGAGCCGATCCGAGGGGTTCGTGGGAGCATGGCTACTTATAACTCGCGATAGTGAGAGTCTGGACACTCGGTTAGGTCTGACCCAGGGAGCGTGGACCGCCACGCGTCCGACTGGGATGCGATCCGAGTGGTTTGTGGGAGCATGCTCACTTATAACTCACAAGAGCGAGAGTCTGGAGCGCTTTGCCATATGTCCGAGAAGGCGGGTCTTCCACTATTCTTGTGGGGTTACATAGTACATATATTTTTAATAACCTGTGGGGTGTGAGCCTCCTTGAGTTAGCCCTCCCGAAATCATGTGCACTCCTCCTCGAATGGCATTTTGCCGGTTGGCCTACTGCTCGTTTATTCCCTCTGACTCGTGGTGCGCCTCTGGTGGGAACAAGCCCCGGGTGATCGGGGGGTCCTGCCTGGGTTCCTCAGCAGGTCGAGGGTTCTGCTTCCCTGTCCTGAGCCGGGCCCCAGGGAGACTTTCCATCCTTGTAGTTGCGTGGTCGTGGCAGGAGCTCGACCCCGACCGAACTAACGGCATTCTTCCGTGTCGTGGGTGTGGCTATGATGGAACGCGCAGTAGGGTCTCCAACGGGTCGATGTATACCCCTGAGCCAGTACTTGTTGCACTTGTCTGCGCTCCGACCTTGTTTGGTCAGGTCCTCATGGGCTACGAATGGGCCCGCCTGGCGGTCTGCTAGAATGTGCGTGACTCAAGTGAGGCGTGTCGGTCGGCACCTTCTTCCGAGCCGCCTGCGCCTCTTCCACGTTGATGTACTTGATAGCCTTTCCTAACAGGTTGTTGAAGTCCTTGGGTGGCTTTCTGATAAGCGAGCCGAAAAAATCTCCCTCCTACAATCCTTGGGAGAATGCACTGATCAACACCTCGGGTGCGGCAGTCGAAATGTCCAGGGTCACCCCATTAAATCTCTTGATGTAGGCCTGAAGCGACTCCTTTGGGCCTTGCTTGAGGGCAAACAAGTTGACACTTGTTTTGTGATGTCTCCGGCTGCTCACAAAGTGCTGGAGGAATGCCCTCCTGAGCTCGTCGAAGCTAGCTATCGACCCGTCTGGGAGCTGCCCGAACCATCGTTGAGCAGACCCGGAGAGCGTTGTTAGGAATGCTCTGCACTTCACGCCTTCGGGATACTGGTGGAGTAGGGCTGCACTCTCAAATTTCATAAGTTGCTCCTTGGGGTCGGTGGTTCCCGCATACTCGGGCATGGTGAAGAACTGGAGATGTTTGGGAACCGGATCCTCCAGGATCCAAGGAGAGAAGGGGTTGCGCATCCGGGCGGCAAGAGGTGCGTCGGCCAGGGCCTTCCCCTTTTCGAGGTGCGTCTTGTGCGTCTGACTGGATGTGGATACTCCGATCGGTGCGGACTCGATCGTGCCGACCCGACCTTGGCGAGCAGGTGCGAGGATGGGAGCCGAGATGCCGTACGACCGAGCGATCGTCCGCCTACCCGCTGAGGGGTCGGCGCCGCCGGCTCATGGGGTCGGGGACCCGGGCCGTCATCCGGTGACAACCTTAGAGGAGTTCCCCGAGCCCGGGCGAACGTGAGGAGCTCGTACTCCTCGAGTGTTATGGTCATCATGACCCGATTGGGCGCTTCCATCATGCACTTCCGGTCAGGCTGATTGTCCCTTCATCTAGCGCCAAATTTGATCATGTCGCGAAGTGAGGTGGGACTCCCAAGGGCGAGATGGTACACCGAGTGCCACAAGCTCTACTGACCTGGCTCTGAGCTGGCTATGGCCTAGCTGGTGTTGGGTTCTCCCGGCACCAAAACACAATAACGCAGCGGAAACAAGAACCCACAAGCGATCCATGCCAAAGAAAAACTCGTACAAAGTTGATTTACATCTACTTCTAAAGAAGATATACCTTTGGAGTGTGCCCTTTGCTTATCCCGCTCGTCCAAGATGCACCGGATCTCTTGCACGTTCAAGTGTCCGTGCCTCTATTCGTATCCACACGGACACAATCTCTCAACTTCAGGAGAACTACCTTAGTTATGTTAGCAACTTGAGGTAGCTCGTAGAACACCAAGAACCCTACAGTAGGGTTTTGGCCAAAGGAGGGAGATGAGGAAGGGAAGAAGAAAGGGAAGAAGGAGAGGAGAAGAAGACCTCATCCAAAGTCACAAGGCCCTCTTTTATACTCATCCCATGAATATGAAGAGGTTTGTGTCTCTTTGGCTTCCTTCATTAATATCAATAAAGAGCACATCTTTTCATGTGGCTCTTTATCATTCCCCATGCAAGAAAAGAATCTTTTCTATTCTCTTCATTAAACACTTTAATGAATTTCCCTTTAATCCCGACTGGGCCACTCGGGCTTCCGACTAGGTCTCCCGACCAAGTCTCCCGAGTGCCGAGCTCCAGACCCAGTCTGTCGAGCTCTGACCCAGTCGGCCGAGTGCCGACCTCCCGACCGGCACTCCCGAGTTCCCAACTCGGGCTCGGACATCCCGAGTTCCTAACTCGGGCTCGGACTTCCCGAGTTCCTAACTCGGGATTGGACTTCCGGAGTTCCCAACTTGGGCTTCCACTCATATTTCCCGAAGCATCATGTCCTTAGTGTGTGACCCAATAGGTTCTCGCGACGTTGGCAATGCGCCTAAACCCTTTAGACACATAAGCAATGAGCGGCATCTAGCAATGCATTATTGCTACCCAAGTAACAAGAAAAGTCGAGATCCGACTAAACCTCCGTGACTATGATAGTGTATGATCTTGTCCTTCTATCCTTGATATCTAGATTGACTAATGAGGCATAGACTGTGTCATCCTCAATCAATCTTGTGTTTCTTGATCCCCGAGTAGACTCACTCAAACAAATGAGCTCAATATCTCATATTGACTCATTTGAGCATGGTCATGCGTTTCAGTAGTCCTACTCGATCAAGGGGCCCACAGATATCACTCCCGTCATATGTGAGAGATAGATCACATCTACATCACTCACATCCCTCCGCATAATTCATTACATACCCAGTGATCACTTTTATAGTCTACCTTGTTACGGGTGACGTTTGACGATACCAAAGTACATAACTCCTTATGTAGGGAACCGTAGTGACTTCAGGTCTAAGGACTATTCATACCAATAGTCACATGAGAAAGTTTATGACACTCATATGACAATCTATGAAACTTTCTCATGGTGGGTCATTCAGTACACATTCTCCAATGCATACCCATGTGTCAACTTGATATCACATATCCATGACTTGTGAGCTCAAGTCATCAGTCGACCTATATGCTAGTCTCCATGCATTAATATTGTCCCTGAATATTAATGCTTGACTAGGAATAATTTAGGGTAGTGTTCTCTACATTATCTCACTATCGATTCAACCAATCGATATAATGTAGAAAAGAACATACTACACAAGGATATTATTATACTTAGTTATTCGGCACATAATACAAAGTATGTATAATAACCAAACATGCCTTTATTAATAATAGAATATGATACAAAATGTCCCTAGTCAATCATCATATGATTGACCCTAGGACTCCTACTAACAGCTGGGACCTGCGACAAGATGGCCGTTAGCAAACTCACCGGGGATTTTCCCCGATCAGGCCCTTCTACGGTCAAGTCAGTATCCACAAGTAGTATAATAGAGCAAAGGAAATGCAGAAGAGTAAAATGGAGTGCTGTTGTGCATACCTGTGAAGTGAGGAGGGGAGGGGCTTATATAGCCGGGGGAGCTGACAATCCCTGTCCGTGTCGACGAGACAAGGGTATGGTGCTTGTCAGCTCGTAGGAGAGCACCTATGGGTACCACGGCATGACGCGGGATGCTTGAATGGTACGACCGTACCGAGTCAGCGGGATTACCGCGAGATGACCCCGGATGTACTGATATAGGTCGGCATAGGAAAGAGCTGGTCCGGAGACCGTATACTGACCGGCGGGTCTGAGCGTTATGGCCCGGGTCGGGTTATGTCCAAGGAGCGTGGGCCGCCATGCGTCTGACTGGGATCGGAGAGACACGAGGTACGTTCTGAGTTGGGGGTTTGTTGAGCTTTGTCTGTCTTACCATGTTTCGGGTCTATTGGTTGTCAGGTCCATGGGGTACTGATGTCTGAGACCGCCCAACTGGGCCCTGGGTCGGGAAACTGGACTAGGTGGCCGAGCAAGGAAGTGATCGGGGTCGACCCATCCGATCTTCGACCAGGGTCGGTCGGTTAATGGCTCGGGAGAGTCCTTGGTTTGGAAAATCCCTAGGTGAGACCTTTTGTGGGCCTTTCTGGGTCTTCATGGTGTCAGACTAGCTGACTGAGCTGACCGATATATATATATATATATATATATATCATTTTATATATATATTCATTCTTCATTTTCAATACTCATGCATTCGTTGTTTTCCACAGAAGAAAAGTCCTATATGATTCTCATGCTTGTTTGGTAGTGTTGACTGATATGTGAACCAAATTTTTTTTGTAAATATAATTTTATTTCAATACTCATGCATTCGTTGTTTTCCACAGAAGAAAAGTCCTATATGATTCTCATGCTTGTTTGGTAGTGTTGACTGACATGTGAACCAAATTTTTTTTTTACATATAGTTTACAATTAATTATATTTGGAAACTTCAATTGAGTTATTATTTTCACGCCTCACTAAGGCTCTATACCTCCGTTACAAATTATCATTGCATAGAGGAAGACTCGCGATAGGGGCAGTTTCTGTGCCCCGAGTTTAGTGCGATGGTAAACGGATAGATAGGTTCCCAAATAATAAGAATTCGATTTTCACATAGCCTAAATGAACACATACAATACGGATTCGTAATGCAGGTCGTTCCCTATAGCTCATCTGAGATTTCTGAAATATTTATCTAATGGTTGATGGGAAAAATTTTTGGGATTAAATGGTTCATTATTGAATGAAAAATAAAAATATCTTGACACCCGGACCTATTAAAATGATAGCAGTTTTTGTACGATAACTAATTTCACATTGAAATTCATGTAGATTAATTTCGCTGTTTACATCCATGATTTTCAAATTTCAACAGGAGAATTGTCAAATGTTGTTAGTTTTATAGACTGACTTATGAGGTCACGAAATTTAGAAAACGTAGTCAATTGAGCTAAAGCTTACATTTTCTGCACCACTATCAGTCTCTATATTTGTAGCTACTACTTGGTCAACAAGGCTATCGGAATTAAGGCGTGGTGGCAAAGACGTCGCAATTGGATTCAAAGGGTGTTAGAATTTTTATACGGCTATGGATGGATCATCGTGTTTGATTCAACGGTTGGTCCGATTAGTCGATTATGATGAATCGATGATTCGAATCAGTAGGGTTAGTCGATTATGATGAATCGATGATTCGAGTCAGTAGGGTTCCGTATTATGATGTGGACCTTATCTCATTTATATTCTTAGCATACCCTTTTAAATATTGAGACACCCTTTCGAGTAATAGACGTACCCTTCTTGATAACGTCGTGTCATACCCCGAGGAGCCGTTAGACCGATAT
The DNA here is from genome assembly GCA_024364735.1 of Boesenbergia rotunda. Classification (NCBI taxonomy): domain Eukaryota; kingdom Viridiplantae; phylum Streptophyta; class Magnoliopsida; order Zingiberales; family Zingiberaceae; genus Boesenbergia; species Boesenbergia rotunda. The sequence continues at coordinate 724,116 of JAGFNQ010004717.1, forward strand.
AAATCGGACAATATCTCTCCTGTACGGTGGACAATATATATAATTCTTCAATACAAAAGCCTACACAATAATACAATACCTCAACCAACATGGCTAGAAGAACATATATAAAACGAAATCATCACAGCATAAAACACTCCAACATATCTAAAAATACGGACCGATCCAACTTACAATACAACAAGACATCACATAATCCCTCAAGGCATACAATCACAATGACTAAAAACTAAGACAAGTCAACGTACGAGACAAAATGAAATATAAGTCCACAAACTGAAATCACACACAAATGTACCGTAAAGTATATAAAAGCAACAAGGTCCAGAAGTCAACTCAACATGAAGAGAGGGGACTCGCTATTGAGCACTCCTGGCGACTCCAAGTGCATAGCATCATCCTGAAATAGAAAATATAACTAGCGGTGGTGAGTTCGGGTGAACTCTGCGGGTATAGAAATAAGATATGCATGACATCAGAAAAGATATACGTGCAGTATAAAATCTACGGATATAGTTTCATAACAATATCAAAATATGACAGAAGTACTGTATGAAATGTATATATCAAAGTCAACTAAACTTGGGGGAAATATAGATTAGAAATCCCCGACAAACCCTCCACGGATAAGCTCGTACTACACGAGCCAATGTAAGGATATAAAATCATATGCAAAATACCTCCTGTATATTCATATCAAACATATGTAGCAATCATAGCTCAATCAAATTCAATAAGCATAATCCAATGCAATCCCATGCATCATATGCACATGATCCAAGGACGTGTCACCCTTGACGTTAGTCCAGCTACCGTAACATGTCACTTGCGACGAGCGCCTTCGGTGCAAGGCAAAATTCTAAGAATGTCTGCCTCGCACTACCACAATCGAAGGTCAATCTCACCACCGACGGGATCAGTAATGACAACTCCAGCACCTCGACGAGATTCCTTGGGAGATCTGGAGAGGGCGCACTCTGTCGCCTCCAGCGCTCTAAGGTAGGAGGAAGGACAGGGGAAGATCGAGGGACCCAAGGCCCTCTTGAAAGTACCCTCCATCCCTTTCTCATTTGATATCGTGGAAGATCTCATCAAAGAGAGAATAATAATGGAATATTCAAATAACTTGATCTTGTGACTTGAATAAACCAATAAGGTCGAGGAAAGAATAATATAAAAGAATGAGAAATGATAGGGAGAGTGAAAGGCATAGTAAATGAGGTGGCAGCTCGCGTCAGCAAGAACCCACGTCATCGCGCACCCTAAAATCCCCTTCGCGACAAACCATCGCGAAAAAGGAATCCCGAGCCCTATCCCGAACCCTAAAACCTCCTCTCCCCTTCCCTCGCCCAATCCTCTAAGGCGCTCGATCCTCTACGCCGGCCATCCATGCGTCGCCATCTTCACTCTGCATCGCCACCTACTCTGCGTCGCCATCTTCACTTTGCAAACCATTCGCCCAGTTGTTTCACTCAAAAAACCCTAAACACGCGAGCTCACACCCTCCGCCGAAAGGAACCCCCCTCGCGAGCTCCTCTGCATCACCATCTTCCTCCTCGCAAGCTCCGATCTGCGTCGCCACCTCCTGCCGAGCTCCCATCCCGCGCCTGGAAAAGGACTCCTCGCGACCCGAGCATCTCCGAGCCTAGCATCTCCAAGATTCCGAGCATCTTCTCCGAGCCTAGCATCTCCAAGATTCCCCGGACTTAGATCGGGATATATTGTTCTTCTTTTTTGAGCCTCCAAGCATCCACAGCCTCCGCGCATCCCCTCAGCCTTCTCTGTAAGGTTTTTGTCAATTTTCAAATTTTCAATTCAATTTTCATGTCCATTTATTCCTTTGCAAGTTGAGACTTAGTTATGTACTTTGATGGGGCATCAAACATAGAAGATACGACACTGAATAAATATGCCTTTTGATGAGAGACTTTGATGCGGCATTTTGGCTTCTTAGTGAAAGTTTCATCATAGTTAGATGTTCATTTTGGCTTCTGGTTGAATCAGATGTTCATTTTCATCTTAGTTAGATGCGCAATCAAACTTAGTTAGATGTCCATAGACTTTGATGTTCAATTATTCCTTCTCTGTATGAATTTTCTTAGTGATTAGTTGCTTCACTGTTGAATTAGAAAGTTTGGCTTCTTCAAGATTAGTTGTGGATTTTAGATTTTCTTAGTGGTTTTCAATTGCATTTTGGCTGTAGGTGTTTGAAATTGCTATAATGGATGATGAAACAAACACTTCATGTTCGTCACTGAATGAAATGGAAAATCAATTGCAAAATTATTCCCAAGTGTTGAGAGAGTCGTCAAGCTCCAATGAAGCTAATACTCCACAATTTGGGATGAAGTTTTCATCTGAAGAAGAAGTTCAAGATTTTTACAATTCTTATACACAATCAGTTGGTTTTGGCATTTCTAAATTGGGATAAAAAAAGGGAGATGATGGCAAGCAGAAGTATTTCTCGTTCGGCTGCTCAAAAAATGGTAAGACTATTCCTAAGGGAAAAAATCTCTTTTATCTAAGACCTTCAAGAAAAATAAATTGCAAAGCTAGGATTAATATTATTGTTTAGAATGATAGATTATATTCTATTAATGATGTTATTCTTGAACACAATCATGCATTAAGTCCACAGAAGTCAAGACATTTTAGATGCAATAAAGTTTTAGATGCCCAAACAAAGAGGAAATTAGATTTGAATGATCAAGTAGGAATCACTTTAAGTAAGAGTTTTCATTCACTTGTTGTTGAGGCCGGTGGCTATGAAAATTTGCCTTTTGATGAAAGAATGTGTAGAAATTATCTTGGTGAATCACGTAGAATAAGACTTGGTCACGGTGATGCAAAAGCCTTGAATGATTACTTTTGTCGTATGCAAAGTAGAAACTCTAATTCCTTTTACATGATTGACGTGGATGATAATTCTCGCATACGAAATATCTTTTGGGCTGATGAAAGAAGTAGGGCTGCTTATGATTATTTTTCTGATGTAGTTACATTTGATACTACATATCTTACGAATAGTTATGATATACCGTTTGCTCCGTTTGTTGGAGTTAATCATCATGGTCAGTCTGTATTGCTTGGTTGTGGTTTGATTTCTAAGGAAGATACGGAAACATTCATTTGGTTATTCAATTCTTGGTTGACTTGCATGAGAGGGTGCACTCCAAGAGGTATTATCACGAACCAGTGCAAAGCCATGGAAAATGCAATTGTTGAGGTATTTCCGAACATTCATCATCGATTATGTCTTTAGCATATAATGAAAAAAAATTCCAGCCAAGTTTGGTAACCACGCTAACTACAAGATGATAAAGAAAGAGCTAAAGAAAATTGTTTATAATTCTTTGACAAATGAATGTTGTGATACCAATTGGCAAAAATTGGTTCAAGATTTTAATTTAGAGAAAAATGAGTGGCTGAATTCTTTGTATGAAAGTCGTCATAAGTGGATGTCTGTATATGTCAAAGATAAATTTTAGGCAGGGATGTCGACAAGTCAAAGAAGTGAGAGCATGAATGCTTTTTTTGATGATTATGTGCATTCCAAAACTACTTTGAAACAGTTTGTTGAACAATATGACAATGCTTTGAAAAACAAAATTGAAAAGGAACAACATGCTGATTTTGCTTCTTTCAATTCCATAATTCTAGTAATTAGTGCAAGCCCACTTGAAAGGATGTTTCAAAAGGTCTACACAAACAAGATTTTTAAGTTGTTTTAGAATGAAATGAGTGGTTTGATGTTTTGCAATACTTCATTTGTGAGGGAAGAAGGGAATATATTATTTTTTGAAGTCATCAAAACTGTATATGGGAAGGAGGGTGCAACTTCAAAAAATATTTCTTATTGGGTACAATATAGTGAGTTAGACTTCCATTTGAAGTGTTTATGTCAGCTTTTTGAGTTTCAAGACATTTTGTGTAGATATTTAATTTCGGTTCTTGTCAAAAGAAATGTGACTAATGTTTGTGAAAAGTATATATTGGACAGATGACGCAAAGACATTAAACGTGATTATTAAGGAATCACCAATATTTATGATGATTGTTATTCTCAGGAAGAAGAAAGAAGAAGATATAATAGCCTTCATCCTTTGATACATGAAGTACAAAAACTTGGGTCAAAAAATGATGAGAGATTACAAGTTTAATTGAGATCTTCAAAGCTACAAAAGAAAAACTCATTCAAATTGATGTTGATGAGTCCTGAATGGTGTTCAAGCTAGCAACATGGTTAATGATGCTTCACGGATTGAAAGCCAAAAATTTCACTCTCCATTGAAAGTAAGGTCTCAGGGATGTCCACCAAAGAAAAGAAAACAATCCATAATTGAGCAATTTGTGAAAAAGGCGCAGGCAAAGTCTCGGAAAAAAGTTTGGTTTTATATCTCAACTAATACTTTTGGTTTGGTGTTATGCTATGGTTTATAAAATATAATTTTGGGTTTCTTTTTTTTCTTTTACTGTCACGCCCCGAGACCCAGGTGCCGCTGATCCAATAGAAAATCGGACAGCACCTCCCCTGTCCGGCGGACAATTTACACATACACACAGATAATATAACACAACCACGCAGTTTAAAGGGCCTCAGGCCTCAGATATATGCAGAAACAACAGTTATATGATTATAACTATCGAAAAACCAAATCCGAACTCACCTGAGCTGCCAGGGGGCAGGAACAAAACCAAAATCAAAAGAAGTCCAACATAGGACTCAAAAGTACAATACCATCAAATAAAACGTGCATACATGTTCAAAACAAAATAGCGGAAGCATAGTAAATACTACAGGGTCCATAACCGAAACAACGTAAGGTAAAACTAAACAGAGCTCCTCTGGAGCTGGGGACTGGCGGCTAAGGATCTCCTCGCAGACATCAACCTGAAATAAACATATATGGCAACAGGGTGAGTCCATAGCTCAGCGAATACCCAACAGATATGCATAGAAGGTTATACCAACAATAAGAGTTCAGCTACTACAGTCTCATAGCAACAGTAGGGAAAGACTAGTACTGAACATACCGAAGTAGATATATACCTGAATCCATCTAACCTGTATAGAGGGTAAGAAATACCAGAGGAAAACCAATAGACATATAAGCTCAGATAACAAGTCTCCATAATATGCAATGTCAAACAAGTGTAAGAATCAAGTGCAGCAAACAATGCACGATGCAAAATATGCACATGGTGCAATGACATATGTCACCCCTGACACCAGACAGATCAACGTACACCTGTCATAGGGACGTCTGAACGGGTAGGGCTATGACAACTGTACGCACCCTGCTATCACTGCTCCTAGGTGACCGGGTGGACAGGATGCTGGTGGAGACTCCGCTCCGACCCCAAGCAATGGGGGAGTCAAGCTCTCATCTCCTCGTGGCTCAGTACGAGAAGGGATCCCTGGTTGCTACCACGCCAGCGCTCACCCTCCAAATAGTGGCCGAACGGAGCAATACAGGGCAAATGCGCACATCCTACGGTATCCACTAACCCATGAGTGGCCGTGTGCGCATATCATGTACCGGAAGACGATTAGGCTCAACCACAAGGGAGTCGCTGATCGCCGGCATGCAACAATGCAAGGATGGTGTATGATAGATACACATACCTCCCTCCCCAAGTCCCCAGTATACTAGGTCTCAGTCTGAAATCCTACAACAGGAAATACAGGTAACCTACAAGGTATACTGGACTGAAATATAGATCCCTCAAGGTCAAATGCAAGAGATACACTACGATATCTAAGCATACATATAGAGATGACAATACCAGAGACTGTATGGAACTAATAGCATAATAACTCAGGAATAAACAACAGGTATCCAGGACAGGCATAATAACAGGGATAACCAACAAGTATCCAGAACAGGCATAATAAATAGGGATAGCGTATGATCTTACTGCTATCTATAACAGTCTATGCATAACAAATGACAATATCAAAAGAGATAAGTCAAAGGGTACCCGCCTCCAAATAGGTGAAGTTCGTATCAAGCCGGAAGAACCACCCGTCAATAATAAACAGCAATAATCCAAGTCAAGTCCCTGTGTAAAGGACACAGTTTAATTAGCTATTACAAAATTAGTAGCTAGCTAATTAATCCGTAATTTGTTTTAGGGTTACCCAAATCCATTTCTTTCTATTTAATTTCCCTTAATTAAATAGAAGGTTTCTAATTACCCCATGTAATTAAAATTAGGCTCAATCCTAAATTCGCCTTCCCCACACGTAGGCTATTAGGGTTAAGCTTCATGCTAAACCCAACCTCAACCCAATCCTTCAAGGTATCAATCCAGCAATTAACCTATTGCTCTACTTGAACTAATTAGCCACATCAAACCATCTAGCTCCTTCCACAGATTAATACCCAAGCATCAATACAACATTAAAACTCCAACTAAATCAAAGCAATCAGATCCCATTACCTCTAACCTTAGCTCTGCTGCCGAAACACAGCCAGTAGAAGAGGAGGAAAATGATACTCGTTTTCCAATTTCAAACTCCCGGGTCAAACCTGCCATCACACTCTAATCAACTCGAATTCATTTGGTCCCTGCCAAAACGTATCAGCTAGAGAGCTCTTACCTTCCAAGGTACCGGAAGAATTCCTTGTACCAAATCCGGCGACACAGCAACGGAAAGTGGAAGAAGATTAACCAACCTCAGGTACCGGTTAGTGCTCACAACTCCTGCAACTCCAATTCGCCAGAACACTGAGGACTACAGAGGGTTAGGGCTCGACAACCTCCCAGACCTGGTAGCTACCAGCCGCAGAGAAACACCACCAAAAATCAGAATCCATCCATGAACTCACCCGATTCTTGGAGTTATCCTTGAAACTGTTGGCTCCCGTGATGCTACCGATCTCCGACGAGTTTGCTCAGCCTTCCCCAATCTGAGCTCCAAATCAGTGCGCCCTAGGGAAGAAGAGACAAGAGGAATCGGATATGGGTCGGCGCCGCTGCGTGCGAATGAAGAGCTAGGTCACGCGAGCGAGGGAGAAGAGAAGAAGGAAATAGGTCAGCCGTCGAGTTCGGCCAGGGCAGCGAGACGAAGGAGGTGTTGCGGCTGTGGAGGAGTCGGCCGAATGAGGTTTTAGGTCAAGTATATAAGTCGGGTGATTTTGCATTTAGGTCCCCAAGCTTAGCTTTTGCAATTTAATCCCTCCAGTTCAGCCTAATCGCTAGACCACCCCTAAGGTTTAGAATTCCTTATCCATTAAACCCTTTTAACTATTTGTTTAATAACATCTTGGTCCCTATATTTGTGTCCAAGGGCTCGGAAACCCCGGAACCTATCTGGCAATCCTCCGAAAATTTTCGGGACCTAACCAAAAGTGTCGGATTTAACATTTACAGTGTTCTACAGTTGAAAGAAGGGAAAAAGAGTTATCAAATTTGAATTCTAAAAATATAATGGATGATCAAAATAGTCAAAATGTAAGTTGTAGGTTGCCTTCTTTGTCTATAGTGTTCAGAATGATTCCTTTTTTTTAATCATGATTTCTAATTTATTCCTTTGTCTACTTTGTTGTAGGTTGTCTTCACTTCAACACTTTCACAATGCCCATGAAAAGATATATGCATGGAGCTCTCATATGTTTGTGTAAGTCAAACTAATTTAATATGGTGAAAAATGCACTTTAATATGTTATAGCAATTGACAAATATATGGTTTAGATTATTTTTTTTCTGTAGTGTAATCAATTGAACCTGCGCATAGGAACCATGCAGTGATTTAACCATGCAACATATAATGCGGTGATGAGCTTGAAGTTTAGTAATGGATAGTTTAACATGAAGTTTAACTGATAGCTTGTCATTTTGAGGCTTGATTTTTGTTAAGTCTGGCCATGCAGTGATTTACTTTTGTCTTTCCATGCAGTGATTTTTGTTAGAAGGAACTAACTTTTGTCTTGCCATGCAGTCATTTACTTTGATTACTAAATGCGCTGAGAAAACCTTGTGGTATCTGGGATCCAATCCTATCCAATGAATCTTGTGCTATATCAACACTCATGCATGGAAGGATGTAGCTTTCAAGTTTCTAAATTAGTTTTCAAGTTGGCGCAGGATGTAGCCAATTTGATCTTTCCTTCTGATTTCAAAATCTTGGCACAGGATATTTTATTGATTTCAAGTTGGCGCAGGATGTCTTGCCATGCAGTCTTCTGATTTCCTTCTGATGTAGCCAATCTGATCTTTCCTTTTGATTTCAAGTATCTAAATGTAGCTTTAAAATTTCTAAACTTAGCGCAGGATATTCTGTTGCGTAATTCCTAAATGTTGAACTAGATGTTTGTTGACAATGTAATTCCTAAACTTTGACGTGTAATTCCTGTTGACTGGAAATGGTTCACAATAGTGTTTCATCTCAATTTGGGCAGAAGCAAAATGTGTGTGTGTTCTGTTGAAACAATTCCGCAAGACATTCCTTTTGTCCCACCATTTCTGGATAAGGAACGAATTTGCATAGTTCCTGGAGAAGTCTTTCCCCAGATGCATTTTCTTCCGCAGGCCGGTATAGAATTAAATTCTTAAAATGCTATCTAATTTCACATAGGCTTGGTTGTAAAATATAACAGTTATTCGGGATCAAAAGGCCAAGATCTGAAACAATGCCATACATGATTAGGCACTTCACTTCAGCCTATTAAGGTTTTTTTTTTTCCTAGAACGAAATAATGAGGAAAGTTCATTGTCTCTTAAGTCTTAACTTTTCTGGTGTTTCCAACCTATCAGTTAATACCAATCAATGTGGACACAAAGCAGTTGATGCCAGCCTAACTAACCAAACAATCATACAATAATCAACAACTATTTTCTCTGAAAAAGGAAGAGATAGAAATCCATTGTGAAATCTAAATTCATATCTAGAAATTAAAGAACAGTACTACAATGCCAGCCTCATTTGTTGGCTTTGCATGGCAATCAGACTCAATGCTAGACAAGCACGAAGTACTGCATCACAAGCTCTCTAAACAACTCAGTTTCCTATCAACATAAAGGTCACTAACAAAACCAATAGACTTATCCATTAGACCATTAGAATATGCACCACCAAACACGCAATAGCGACAGTTAAGGTGGGATGTGAGCTGGAACAGTTACAATTTTTTTATTTGGAATCATCAATTTGTATGGAATCGAAATTATATTTCAACTATTATAAACTTAGACTTACCAAAAATCAAGGTTCAAAATGATAAGCTATCAGTTAAATTAAGCACAATCCAAGTATATACATCAACCAACTCATAGTCAACATAGAATTTTTAAGGACAAGTTGTCACGCCCCGAGACCAATGGAGCCGCTCATCCAATATAAAATCGGACAACATCTCTCATGTCCGGCGGACAATTTACACATACACACAACACACGCAGTTTATAAATTGGCCTTAGGCCTCAAAACAGATATATAATATATGGAGATGAACATATCGAAATGCTAAACTCTGTAATACTCACCTGAGCTGTCCCCTGGGCAGGCACGTAACAAAATCACAAACACAAAGTCCAACAGAGGACTCAAAAATATAATACCGTACGAATAAATCCAATACAAGCCCACGGTATATGAAAAACGAATACAACGCATAAAGAATGCTATCAAAATGAAAACCAACGCGGAAGCACCCAACCACGGCGTCGTAGGGACCAGGACCGGCAACTGGGCTCCTCCGGAGTGCTATCAACCTGAAACAAAAATATTACGACGGGTGGTGAGTCCAAGTGGACTCTGTGGGTATATAGAAAGATATGCATGACAGAAAAGTAGCTAAATCAGCTATACAGTAACAACAAGATACAGTCTCCATAATAATATCAGAAGCATGCATAACTGAAATAATAAAGGATTGTACATACCAGAAATCAGTCTATCATGATCATAATAGGACTCGTACCAGACGAGTAAGTGCAGGGTCAACAAACCATATCAAAAGTACCTCCTGTATGTGCATGTCAAACAAGTGCAGCAAGTAAATGCAGCAAACACAATCAATGCACAAATGCATCATATGCACATGATGCAAAGTCATGGTCACTGATAAGCACCATTTTATTGATTATTTTAATTGCTAAAATCCATGTTTGACCCATGTTTTTATTGCTTAATTATGATTTTACCCTAGGTTTTGGAACTTTATCTTATTTTGGACTTAATTGCAAATTTACACATTTTTTGGATTAATTGGCCACTAATTTTCTGATATATTTTTATAGGCATGAAAGGATCCTAGACCTAGGGCATACTGGGTCAAACCTGAGTCGGATGTGAACCGGATCGAATTATCAAGCCTACGATTAATCCAGGCCGTCCGATTCAAGAGCGGCTAGATCTGAGCCATCCGGGACGATCTAAAGCAATCCGAGCTAGGGTTAGGGTTGATCAAGCTCTATGATCAAGATCTGAAAGTTTCATCCCAATCAGAGCTAAATCAACCGTTGGATCAAGCAAGGAGGGCTCTAGAGCGTCCATTCACAGATAGAGTTGATCTGGACCATCCGTTGCACATCTGGAGGATCCGAGCTACCACAAGGCAGATCCTGACCCCAAATCATCATCATAAAAGTTTGGCTTCAATCAGAGCAAGATCAGCCGTTGGATCTCCTCTGATCGATCTGAGTCGTCCATTGATTCCTATTTAATCAAAAACGCAGCTGCCTTTCTCCTCGTCGCGTCTCCGCCGCATAGTTCAGCTCCTTCTTCGTCTTCTTCAGTTCTTCAGAGTTTTTCTTCAATTCAAAGGGGCGCGACCCCTTGATTTCTTCACTAGATCGAGTTCTAGGTCAGTGGAATGGTTCTCGGTGAATTTCCAGCTCTCAACTGCCCAAGAACAGAGCTTTTGTGAGGTCTCCGGAGTTCTGCCATTTGATTTCGTCAACATCGGCTGCGCACCATTTCATCCACCTGAGTAGTTCAGAGGGGTTCCCTGGAGTTCTCGGATCAATCCCAATCCATCATCGCAACTGAGTTGAAGGAATTGGATGGGTTTCGGATTTGAGCAGATATGAGCTGATTTTGAATCGCAGATGCCGTTTTCCATCGATTTGCTGAGCTTGCGGGTTCGAGGCTCACACTTGCGTGACGAACAAGGAGAATTCAAGCTAGAGAAGGATCGAGGATTAGTTTACCGTAGTTAATTTCTGTTTCATTAGCTGAATTTTCGTTTTTGTAGTTAAGTTTCGTTTCTGCAGTTTCTAATTTCTGTTTCATTAGCTGTATTTCCGTTTTGAATGGTTTTTGCAGTAGTTAAGTTCAATTCAGTAAGTAAATTAGTTAGTGAGTTAGTTAATGCACAAAAGTTTCAGATTACAGCTTATTACTTTGTCCATTTCGTGCGTGCCAATTCCTGTTAGCATTTCTGAATTTTTGTTCATGCGTGCCAATTTCCTTTCTGCAATTCCATTTAACATCTGAAGTCTTCAGTTTGTTTCATTTTTGGTATGTTAATTTAGTGAATCTAAGTTGTTTCACTTCTAGCTCCTGATTCGAGTTCTGTTCAGTTCAGTAATCTGCGTTTCAGACAACTGTCTTGCGTAACAGTTGGTGTTTCTGTTGCGTACCAATTCCATTGCGTAAGCTTTCATTTCTGCACTTCATATTTGCACTTAGTTTAGTGATAATTTCTGCAGCTTGTTCAGTTTTTTTTTCTGTTGCGTGTCAAGCTTTCAACCTGCGTATCCAGTGAAGTCTAATTTATCCCTTGCATAGCAGTTTATTTTCTGCCTATCAACCTTTGTTTCTGAATGTTGCAGCTTAATTCAAATTCAGCTCTGCACTAGTTTGTATTCCTGGAACTTGAGAAAACACTTAGAGTGCCAATGTGTTAGATCAAAGCTTGCCATGTATTTAATTTCGGTGCATCACTTTATTCCTGAAATTCTGGGTTATTTCTGCAAATTCAGTTATCAGTCTCTGAAGTGTATCAAGAGAACTCTGAATTTTCTCAATTTTTCTGAACATGAAGCTTTTGCAATGAAACTCAGCTGTCAAACTGAAATCAGCAGTCCATTCATTTCTGAACTTTTTGCTTTCATCATTGCTGAATTCTTGTCTCGGTTCTGATTTCCTTCACTCACTCTTGCTTAGCACTTTTCAAATGGGTTGTCTTCCAAGTTGTATCAACCAAATTCAATTCTGAAGTGTCAAGTCACAGCTCTGCATTTGGCAGCGGCTTTCGGCACATGAACACCTTCTTTGGGTATCAAGTTGCTTCACTTTTTCACCATGTTTCAAGTGAAATTCCAGCATTAGTTTGTGCCAAGTTGAATGTCAATTTTAATGTGTTTTTAAGCTTGAAATCAGCTTCCGTCGTAGTCAGCTCGGTTTGGAATCAAAATCTTCTTTTCAGCAAGTAAGCTTGCATTTCTGTACTTGGTATCAAGGGAAATCTTGGCACGGTTTTGTATCAATTTGGTTGAAGATTGATTTCCATATGGTTTGTTTGGTGTAATAATTCTTGAAGAAGTTCTTTGCATTAGCATTAATCGAAATTGGTTTGATTTCATATATGATTCGTTTCCCAAATTAGGCTAAGTGCATTTAAGCTCCCATTTGTTTGAGTTCATTGGTTGAAAGACTTGAGTTAAGTTCCATAGCTAAGTTTCTTTCCATTGTATCTGCTATTTCATTTCTGATTCCAACCATACCCAAATTAGATTTATTTGAAACCCGAATTCATAAACGACACCTAAATACAAGCACGAGTCAAATTATATCAACTAGCCCCGAGAAAAATACGACCTGTGGCCCCTATATTACATTTTCATATTTTTGATTGTAAAAGGGTTTCCAGCATTTCATTCATTCATTTATAAATTCTAAATTTGATAGACCCAATTTCGTGACAATATTGAATATATCATTTGGGTCTTGTCAAATTTTTGGCGCCGTTGCCGGGGAAGCAACTAGTTGATTTGTTTGATTTTTGCTTGTATATTTTTTGACATATCATTGGGTTCTATTTTTTGTTGCTTATTCTTTTGTATACGGGTACTGCCATTTTTCTTGTTTGTTTTGTGACAGGGGTGCAGGTTCAAAATGTTTTCATCCACTTATCAGCAGCCGTGTCCACACTTTCAGCAGACCCAGCAAGAATTTCAACAGCCCTATTCTAATTTCCAGCAACCAAATCAGTTTTTGCAGCCACCACAACAATTTCAACCGGATTTTCAGCCAATTCAACCAATTTTCCAGAATTTTCAGAATGGGCAGCCCCAATTTCAAAATTTTCAGCCCCACTTTCAGCAATTTCAGCCTAACTTTCAGCCACTTTATCAACAAGATCAGTCACAATTTCAACAATATCAGCAAGGGCAACCTTTCCAAAATTTTCAGCCATGGCAACAAGAATTTCAGCCCACTCAACTTCAGTATTCACCACCACAAATTCAACCTCAGATACAAGAATTCCAGGGCTACAATTTTCAGCAATTTCCACCAAGTGGTGAACTAATTTTTCAGCAGTTTAATCAGTCTGTTCAACCATTTGATCAACCCCCACAGTCTCAATTTCTACAAATGTGTCAACAAGAGCTTCAAAACATCGAAAGGCAAATGAAACAAGTGGCTAATGATTTGAATGAGATAAAAGCCCAAAGAGCAGAACAATTAGCTTCTCAAGCTATTTTTAATTCTGAGAGCCCCGGAGTTGGTTTTATATCAGTTCAAGGTGACCCTAGTGCATGGCAAAGTCCTTCTTCAATTAATCCTGCAAATTTAGTAGAAGAAGAAGAAGAAGAATACATTAAAATCTGGGCACCTACAGCATGCATCCCTCCGGAGACTCCTATTCAAAATCCAATTTCAAATGTTTCAGCTCAAGAAGAAGAAACTGAAGCTCCACAGGACCATTCTAGATTTTTATTTTCTGATGATAGTGTTATTAGTGGTCCTAATTTTTCTGACACTGTTATTGCAGATATTACAGGAGAAGCATGCAGAGGAGATGATTCCATAGGTGTAGGGGATTGCACTAAGCCCCAGGGACCACCACAAGATTTAGAGAACGAACCAGAAAGTGTAGGGACTTGCATGGTGGAAGCAAGCACCCAAGGATCACCAGTTGAATGTCCACCAGAGCCTGAGGCTGAAGAGGAGCTTGAACATGACCAGGAGGAGACCACAGATACATCTACTATTATAGAACCTTCAGGTATTATCCAGCACGCTCAGGTAAGTATTTCTCCTCTTTGTTCAGAAAAATGCAGCGAGGTACCTAGTACTGATTTTATTGATTCAGATGAGTTTATTGATATACCTTGTGTAGAGATTGTTTGTGAAAATCCAATAGAGGTACCAAACATTGATTTCATTGATCGTACTGCATTACTTGATACATCTCTTGCTATGGGTGGTGAAATAATTTTAGAGGCACCTATCATTGATGTTGTTTTTTATGATGAATCACTTAATACATCTTTTGTGGATATGGATAGTAAAATTTTTTTAGAAGTGCCTGAAATTGATGTTATTTATTTTGATGAATCTCTTGCTATTTCATATGCTGAGAATGAATGTGAAAGACTTTTGGAGATACCTGATATTGATTTGATTGACTGTGATACATTGCTTAATACACCCTTGATTGAAAATAATTGTGAAATTTCTATTGATGAGCCAGAAATTGATTTCTTTATATGTGATGAGTATCTGGATGCAAATTTGGTAGAAAATGATTTTGAAAATTTCATTGAGGCACCAAGAATTGATTTAATTGAATATGATGCAGTTCTGGATTCATTTAATGCAGAGACTGAATTTATATCATTTCTTTCTGACCCTGAAAACTTGAGAGAGGTATTATATTGTTTTACAGGGTCGAGAAGACTTCAGGAGTGGGTACTCCAACTGAACAGACTCCAGCCTCCTGGAAGGACTTCTGAAGGGCATCAAGAAGGAGGAGATGATCTGACTTTAATTAAAAGCACTCCATCCCTTGAATGGCTCTTGAACCTGAATCGCCTTAGGCCACTGGAGCAAATTTTTGAAAAGTTCAAGTGTGGGGGAGTCCGAATTCTCCCAGCCACCCAGACTCCTCCACTACCAAGATGGAGGCTACTTTTGGATCGACTCCGTCCACCAGAATAAAGGGGAGTTTGATTTTTCTTCTATTTTCTTTTATTTCATTTTTCATTTTCATACTTCCTAGAATTAGAATTTTCCTTTGAACTGAGTCCTTGTAAATAAATGCATGCTATTTCTTTTGTCACTTTTTCTTGCATGAGTAGAAATAAAAGTATCCCTCTAGGTTATCTCTATAGCATTTTAGAGTCTTTTGAAAATAAATTAAATTTGGTTGTTAAGACTTAAGGTTTGAGCTAATGGATGAATTCTTGGATGCTTGAGTACTACTTGCTTTAGATTCTTAATTGAGGACTTGGGATGAATTATTTTTACCTAGTGAGATTAGCCTTATTTTGTGACACATACATGTTATTGTGCTCTAGAACTTGCCTAGGTTCTTTCAAAATCATATTTCAATGATTGGATCACATCTATAGAGGCTAATCACTTTGTTTACCTTTCCATTTCCATTTTAGAAAAAAAAATCATGTTCATTCCATTTTTCTCTACTTATTTCTTACTCTTGCCCTCACTTTTCTTTGGACTTGTTGTTTGAATTGTTTCTAATGCTATTTTGCCCTAGACGGACAAAGATTCAAGTGTGGGGGAGTGACTAGCTTTTTGGAAAGAGTTGGTATCAAGGAGGCACTTCAATTCGAAAAAAAAACAAATTTTGCCAAAGGAGTTGAGTGTGATACCAAAAATGAGCAAGAGGATGAAAGCAAGTGGAAATCTGCATTTGGTTATTATACTTTGAAGATCTATGCAAGTTTGTGCTAAGTTGAGGAGCAAAAGGGCTGAAATGAAAGAAGAGAAAAAAAAAGTCTGTGCCAATTAGAAGGGGAACAAAAGAAAAAAAAGAAAGTTGTGCCAAAGTTCACCCTGCTAAAAGATGAATTGCATGCTAACAACTCAATTTGGAGCTCCTGAAATTGAACAAACTGATCTGAATTGAAAGCAATGCAACAATGGCTGAAAGAGATGAAATCTGCAATGAGGAGAACTATGGCAACAAATGAAGAAAACTTGTGCCAAAAAGAAAAAAATTCTGTGAAAAACTGCATTGCTTGTAATCTGCCAAATCTGTGCAGTTTCTTAGAGCTGATGAATGATACAAGCCAAAGTCTGAAATGAAGCTGAGAAATCAGTAGGAAAGGAGGCTGAATTGGAGCTGAAAAGAGCTGAGAAGAGCAGAAATCTGTGCCAAAATCTGTGCCAAAATCAGAAATTCTGAAATTTTTGTGCAGAAATTTTTTGTGCCAAAACAGTAATTTGTTTACCATATCAAATTTGTTTCCATACAAGATGTGAAGCAGACTCTCTAGAAGCTGAATCGCTACTAATTTGAATCGAACTACAGCTGACCATATAAGCAGAGGAAGAAAAGAAGATAGAAACAAAGGAGAAGAAAAATGACACATACATTTGGAGTTTCGGCACCTTGAATTCATTGGAGTTTTCTCATCCAAATTACAGCCTTGTATCAATTCATTCTGAGCTCCACTAGAGAGAAAGAAAAAGAAAAAGATTTGATGAAAGAAGAAGAGAAAAGAGCAAGTGGCACACAAAAGGAAAACTTGGCACATTGAAACCAAAGAAGGGTTTTTCATCCAAATCAAAGGAATTTATTCAAGTTTCACTCCACCACATTTCGCATATCAATAGAGGACTGTTAAGATGGGGCAAAGCACATTAGAAACATTTTTGAGCAACCAAGTCTCCCTCTCCATCAATTTTTCCATTTCCTTGATTTTTATTCCATTTCTTACCATTTTTCATGTTTTCATTTGTTTTTATAGATGTTGATCCTATTCATGATTAATGGTGGAGAGTAGATAATAAGCAAGCCTATGGTAGTGCAAGAATCATATGTGTTTGAGTGAGCTCCACTTCCATCATCAACTTAGAACTTAAGGAGAGAGCCACCAAAATTTTTCCTTGAAAGGCTAGTGATTTAAATTCATCTCAATGACTCATGATTGATGAAAAGGCTAAGTTGTTGATTTAAGGACAAGATACTAATCCATAGAGCTTAGATTTATGAGAATTGACAACCCTAGGTAATTTCTTTTCAATTGTTTCTAATTATGCTTAAGAAAATCTAGGGGATACATATTTAGTAGTTTCGCGAGACGCTCAAGGTTAAGTGTGGGGGAGTTGATAAGCACCATTTTATTGATTATTTTAATTGCTAAAATCCATGTTTGACCCATGTTTTTATTGCTTAATTATGATTTTACCCTAGGTTTTGGAACTTTATCTTATTTTGGACTTAATTGCAAATTTACATATTTTTTGGATTAATTGGCCACTAATTTTCTGATATATTTTTGTAGGCATGAAAGGATCCTAGACCTAGGGCATACTGGGTCAAACCTGAGTCGGATGTGAACCGGATCGAATTATCAAGCCTACGATTAATCCGGGCCGTCCGATTCAAGAGCGGCTAGATCTGAGCCATCCGGGACGATCTGAAGCAATTCGAGCTAGGGTTAGGGTTGATCAAGCTCTATGATCAAGATCTGAAAGTTTCATCCCAATCAGAGCTAAATCAACCGTTGGATCAAGCAAGGAGGGCTCTAGAGCGTCCATTCACAGATAGAGTTGATCTGGACCATCCGTTGCACATCTGGAGGATCCGAGCTACCACAAGGCAGATCCTGACCCCAGATCATCATCATAAAAGTTTGGCTTCAATCAGAGCAAGATCAGCCGTTGGATCTCCTCCGATCGATCTGAGCCGTCCATTGATTCCTATTTAATCAAAAATGCAGCTGCCTTTCTCCTCGTCGCGTCTCCGCCGCATAGTTCAGCTCCTTCTTCGTCTTCTTCAGTTCTTCAGAGTTTTTCTTCAATTCAAAGGGGCGCGACCCCTTGATTTCTTCACTAGATCGAGTTCTAGGTCAGTGGAATAGTTCTCGGTGAATTTCCAGCTCTCAACTGCCCAAGAACAGAGCTTTTGTGAGGTCTCCGGAGTTCTGCCATTTGATTTCGTCAACATCGGCTGCGCACCATTTCATCCACCTGAGTAGTTCAGAGGGGTTCCCTGGAGTTCTCGGATCAATCCCAATCCATCATCGCAGCTGAGTTGAAGGAATTGGATGGGTTTCGGATTTGAGCAGATATGAGCTGATTTTGAATCGCAGATGCCGTTTTCCATCGATTTGCTGAGCTTGCGGGTTCGAGGCTCACACTTGCGTGACGAACAAGGAGAATTCAAGCTAGAGAAGGATCGAGGATTAGTTTACCGTAGTTAATTTCTGTTTCATTAGCTGAATTTTCGTTTTTGTAGTTAAGTTTCGTTTCTGCAGTTTCTAATTTCTGTTTCATTAGCTGTATTTCCGTTTTGAATGGTTTTTGCAGTAGTTAAGTTCAATTCAGTAAGTAAATTAGTTAGTGAGTTAGTTAATGCACAAAAGTTTCAGATTACAGCTTATTACTTTGTCCATTTCGTGCGTGCCAATTCCTGTTAGCATTTCTGAATTTTTGTTCATGCGTGCCAATTTCCTTTCTGCAATTCCATTTAACATCTGAAGTCTTCAGTTTGTTTCATTTTTGGTATGTTAATTTAGTGAATCTAAGTTGTTTCACTTCTAGCTCCTGATTCGAGTTCTGTTCAGTTCAGTAATCTGCGTTTCAGACAACTGTCTTGCGTAACAGTTGGTGTTTCTGTTGCGTACCAATTCCATTGCGTAAGCTTTCATTTCTGCACTTCATATTTGCACTTAGTTTAGTGATAATTTCTGCAGTTTGTTCAGTTTTTTTTTCTGTTGCGTGTCAAGCTTTCAACCTGCGTATCCAGTGAAGTCTGATTTATCCCTTGCATAGCAGTTTATTTTCTGCCTATTGATAGATTCTATTTTATTGATCATTTGAGTTGCTTAAATCCATGTTTGATCTATGTTTTTATTGCTAAAATTGTGAAATTGCCTAGGTTTTAGAACTTATTCATATTTTGGACTTTAATGCAAAATGACACATATTTGAGTTAATTGGCCACTAAATTCTTGATTTAATTTTTGTAGGCATCAAGGTTCAAGGATCTAGGGCATATTAGGTCAAACTCGAGTCGAAAGTGACCCGGATCAGATTATCAAGATTACGATTAAATCTGGGCCGTTCGATTCGGAGGCGGCTAGATCTGAGCCATCCGGGACGATCTGAAGCAATCCGAGCTAGGGTTTGGGTTGATCAA
Organism: Boesenbergia rotunda; assembly: GCA_024364735.1. NCBI lineage: Eukaryota > Viridiplantae > Streptophyta > Magnoliopsida > Zingiberales > Zingiberaceae > Boesenbergia > Boesenbergia rotunda. Next base: position 743,402 of record JAGFNQ010004717.1, read on the forward strand.
GCTCTATGATCAAGATCTGAAGATTTCATCCCAATCGGAGCAAGATCAACCGTTGGATCAAGCTTGGAGGGCTCTAGAGCGTCCATTCAAAGATTAGGGTGATCTGGACCATCCGTTAAACATCTGGAGGATCCGAGCTACCACGAGGTAGATCCTGACCTCAGATCACCATCATCAAAGTTTGGCTCAAATCAGATGAAAATCAGCCGTTGGATTGAAGCAAACAAATCTGAGCCGTCCACTGGTTATTATTTAAGGAAATTTTCCTGCGCAGCAAGCTTTGTCGCGTCTTCAGAGTTCTTCGCCGCAGTCACCTTCTTCATCGAGTTCTTCATCTCGCTTAGAGTTTTCTTCAATCGGTTGGCGCGACCACTCGTTTCCTTACTGAGTTCGTGTGCTAGATCATTGGGGAGTTCATCAGATTTGTTTCCGGATCGAAATTGCCCAAGAACAGAGTTTGTGAGAGGTTTCTACAGCTCTGTCAGTTTGGTACCGTCGGATCAGCTGTGCTTCAACACCTTCCATCCGAGCTATCCAGAGGGGTTCCCTGAGTAGCTTGGACCATCATCCACCCATCCACGCACGCAGACACAGCTGCAAGGAAGAAATCGTTTAGAAAATTCAGAAATGGGCAGTTTGAGCTGTTTTCAATCGCTGATGAGTTTTTCCCCATGATTTGCTGAGCTTGCGGGTCCGAGGCTCTCCTTTGCTTGACAACCAAAGAGTATCCAAGCTTTGGAAGGGATCGAGGAGTAGTTTAGATCATAAATTTTCATTGTTTAGTTGTAATTTTAATATCTGCCGAATCTGTTCTGTTTTTCCGCAATTAGATCAGCTGCTGGATTTAGTTTTCTGAATTGTTTAGCTTAATTAGGATTTTAATCTTCAATTTCAGTAAGTTAGTAACTTGTTTAGCGCTAGATTGAGTTAAATTTTCAGTTCAATAGTGTTTAGTTGTTGCGTGCCAATTCCAGCTAACGTGCCAAGTGTTTCTGAATTTTCCATTAAGTTTCTGCATTTCAACTTTGTGTTTCTGCATTGTAGAATTTCAGCACTTCAAAAGGCCCTAGGTTGGTGAATCATTGCTTTAGAGTTCCTACCAATTGCATTCAATTCGAATTTGGTTTGTAGATTAATCTCTGGACAGGTTTATTTGCATTGCCAATTTCAAATCTGAATTTTCTTCCCCTTGCATGCAGATTGCTTTTGATTTGTTAGCTACATTCAGAAATCACTAGGTTTATTACTCCTTAAGCTAGTGTCAAGCAGTGAGCTTAGTTGCTCAATTAGTTTTGCATTACCACCGGATAATCTATTTCGAACTCTGATCAGGAGTTCTGAAATTCTGCACTTGCAAATTCTGCTTTAGCCATTTCTTAGTTGCTCTTCCAATTGTTTCTGAATTTCTTTCCTTCATCCTTGAGTTTCAGCTACTTTTAGTTTAACTTCCAAAACGGACCTCGGTTAGCTTTAATTCAGAATTAGTGGTCCTGTTTTAGCAAGTTTAAAGCACTAGTTGGCACAAAAGGTTCGATTTTGGCACATTTGTTCACTTGCATGCCAAGCTGAATTGAACACTGATTGCATTAGTGTTTCTCACTTGTCTGATGGTGTAGAATAACATTTGAATATTACTGGTAGTGCATTCAGCCATTTCCGAAATTTTGTTGCATTTGTTGGCATCCAAATCTTGTAATTAGTTTGAGTTTGTTTGGTGTCTTCTTGCTAATTTTTGTAGGCTATTACTTGTGTTAAGTTAGGTCATTTTCGGAACTGCAATTATCTGTTGCTTAGTCTTTTATTGCATTTGAATTTAGGCTTGTTTTTCTAAATTTTGGTTAAATCCTATGGCTTACTTAGGTTTCCACTAGTTGAGCTTTTTGGTGCCAATTTTCTTGCTCAAGTTTATTAAATCAAGGTTTCTATTTTTCCATTTCAATTTCATTTTCAATTACAAACCAAAATCCAATTACTTGTTTGAAACCCAAAAACACAAAAACGACACATAATTACAAGTTTGAATCAAACTAGACAACTATCCCCGAGAAAAATACGACCTGTGGCCCCTATATTACATTTCCATATTTTTGATTGTAAAAGGGTTTTCAGCTATTCATTTACATCTAAATTTGAGGCCTACTTTTGTGACACATAGTTTGGGCCCGTCAAATTTTTGGCGCCGTTGCCGGGGAACTGTTAGTTGACTTGTTTGATTTTTTCTTGTGCACTTATTTCATATCATTCTTGATTTGTTTCTGTGCTTATTGTCATATCTTTTGATTTGATTTTACTTGTTTTATCTTTCTATCCACTTTTACTGCGATTTGTTTTGTTTTTATGACCAGGTCTCTAGGTGCTGAATTGGAAGATTTCGATCCTGAGATTGAGAGGACTTTCAGAGTCAGGAGGAGCCAGGCTATTCTTTCTGAGACTGCAGATATCCCTCCACTTCAGACTATCAGCACTCACTCAGGCATTGATATGGCAGACCACCAGAGAACCATGAAGGAGCTCGCAGCACCAGATGTTGCATTTCAGTACTCCAGCATAGCATATCCAGAGCTGGGAGAAAGTTTTGAGTTAAGATCTGGGCTTATTAATTTGTTGCCAAAATTTCAGGGTCTATCTGGGGAGGATCCAAACAGACACTTGCACGAATTCCATGTGGTGTGCTCTACTATGAAGCCTCAGGGCATTTCTGAAGAAGACATCAAGCTGAGAGCTTTTCCCTTCACATTGACAGGAGCAGCCAAAGACTGGTTCTATTATTTGCCTACAGGACATGTGTCTAGTTGGATAGCCATGAAGAAGGCATTTTTGGAGAAGTATTTCCCAGCTTCCCGCACAGCTATAATCAGAAAAAATATCTGTGGGATTCAGCAGGTGGTGGGAGAAACACTGCATGATTACTGGGAGAGATTTAATAAGATGTGTTCAAGTTGCCCCCAGCATGGAATCAGTGAGCAATTATTGATTCAATATTTTTATGAGGGACTGCTGCAGATGGAGAGTGTCCTGATTGATGCTGCATCTGGAGGGGCCCTAGTGAACAAGTCACCCATGCAAGCTAGGGAGTTAATTTCTAATATGGCTGAGAATTCCCAACAATTTGGAGGCAGAGCCTTGACCACCAGAGGAGTGGGAGAAGTTCAGGTAGTTCCTACTGATAACAAGGAGGTTAAGAATGCATTGATGGAGCTCACCTCAGCTTTCAAGCAAATGGAATTGAAAATGGACAGACTTAGTTCTGCTCCTTCAGTACCTCCACCCTCTACTCAAATTACAAGTGTGTGTGGCATTTGTTCTAGTCAAGAGCACACTTCAGACACATGCCCCAATCTCCAACAGGACGAGACAGTAGCTGCATTAGTGAGAGGACAATTTCCAGCAAGAAACAATCCATATTCCTCTACCTATAACCCCGGTTGGAGGAATCATCCTAATCTGAGGTATGGGAATGCGTTCTGCCAACAAGAGCCTCAAACTCAGTCATCTCAGCAGCCCCAACCAAACTTACAGCAGACCCAACCAATTCAGAACACGCAGCAACAATTTCAGCCATCAAACTCAAGTTTTCAGCCTTCATTTCAGCCTACTTCTCAACATTTTCAGCAACAATTTCAACCATTTGAACCTCAATTTCAGCAACCTTACCAAGGGCAGCAGGGCTTTCACTCATTCCCAGCTTTTCCAGCTCAAAACCAATCGAATTTTCAACCATCACAGCCCATGAATCAGTTTTCACAGCCCTACAATCAAGGGTTGCAAGGGCAGAATTTTCAGCCCCCACCACCTAATTTTCAAGCTCCAAATCAGAGTTTTCAAGGGTACACCTCGCAGCAAAATTTCCCAGCATATCAGCCCTCTAATCAATTCTTTAATCAGCCCCAACCACCATGTTTTCAACCGAATCAACAAGCTCCACAATTTCAGCCAACTAATTCACACTTTCAAGGTCAATCAAGGAGCTATTCTAACCAAGGAGGTTATGGGAGCTCAAGTGGAGGAAATGTACCCCAACAAAGGGTTGATGATATGTTTCAACAAATAATGCAACAACAACAAGCTTGGCAACAACAACAACAAGGTTGGCAACAAAACATGGAGAGGCAAATAGGGCAATTGGCTAGTGGAATTAACCAAAATCAAGCTCAAGGGTCAAGCCAACTCCCTTCCCAAACCGTTCCTAATCCCAAAGGGAATGTGAGTGCTATAACTTTGAGAAGTGGAAAGGTTACAACATCACCGAAGAGTCCAAGAGCAGAATTTTCAGGCAGCCGGACAGCTTCTCAAATTCCGGCCCAAAACCACACTGAAATGAGTTCAAATTCGGCTGATTCCAACCCTAGCCCGTTCCCAACTCAATCCTCAAGCAACCCTCCAAATTTGGTGGAAATCAGAGAAGAAAACAGTGCCGAGACACATGGGACAGCAGCTGAGACACAAGGGACAGCACAGCAGAATTCAGCAGCTTCATTTCCGGCCAAAACTGATGAATTTAGGGTTCCCTTACCCTTTCCACAGCAGAGAACACATGCCAAAAAGCAAGTAGAGGAAGAGAAAGCCAAGGAATTCAATGAGTTAGTGGAATTGTTTAGCAAGGTGGAGATCAATGTACCTTTGTTGACCATGATCAAGCAGATTCCCAAATATGCTAAGTTTTTGAAGGATCTTTGTGTACATAAAAAGAGACTCAAAGGAAATGAATTGGTCAGCTTTGGGAAGAACATCTCAGCACTTATCCACACTATTCCTCAGAAGTGTGAAGATCCAGGGGTATTCACTGTTTCTTGTGAGATAGGGAGCACCATTTTCCACGACGCCATTTAGATCTAGGAGCTTCAATAAATGTGATGCCCAAGTCAGTTTTTCAGATGCTTGGCATAGGCCCTTTACAGCCCACTGGGGTGGTGATACAGCTAGCAGATAGGAGTCAGACCCACCCAGCAGGTATGATTGAAGATGTCTTGGTGAAGGTAAAGGAGCTGATATTTCCTGCTGATTTCTATATTTTAGATATGGAGGGAGATTACTTGGCACACCGTTCTCCACTTATTTTAGGCAGGCCTTTTCTGAAGACGGCTAGAACGAAGATTGATGTATATGCCGGGACACTTTCTATGGAGATTGGAGACACGGTTGTACAATTTAGCCTTTTTGATACCATGAAGCATCCAAGAGAGGACCACTCTATCATGAGCATGGACATTCTAGAGGAGCTGGCGCAGACTGAGTTGGAGACTGAGGGATTTCTGGAGGATTTTTCTAGAGGAGCTACAGATTCAGAGGAGGCTGATACTGAGGATTTTACAGAAGACATTTCAGACACACTTCCAGCTGGTGACATTTTTCTAGGTGTAGGGGATTGCACAGAGCCCCAAGGATCACCTATTTTTACTGATATTCAGAGTGTAGGGGATTGCACTAAGCCCCAGGGACCACTTATTTCTACTGAAAAGGACCAGAGTGAATTGAAGCCATTACCAGGTCACTTGAAGTATGCGTACCTAGGAGAGGAGCAGACTTTTCCTGTTATTATTGCACAGCATTTGGAGTCAGAACAAGAAGAGAAATTATTGCAAGTCCTGAGGCACTACAAGAAGGCAATTGGGTGGACACTATCAGATATACCAGGTATCAGCCCAGCTATCTGCATGCACAGGATATTTTTAGAGGAAAATGTCAAACCTGTGAGGCAACCACAAAGGAGGCTCAACCCACTTATATTGGATGTTGTAAAGAAAGAGGTGACTAGACTTCTACAGGCAGGTATTATTTACCCTATTTCTGACAGTCAGTGGGTCAGCCCTATTCATGTGGTGCCTAAGAAATCTGGAGTGACCGTGGTGGAAGATGAAAGTAATGAACTAATGCCCACCAGAGTTAAGAATTCCTGGAGAGTCTGCATTGATTACAGGAAACTCAACAAGGTCACAAGGAAAGATCACTTCCCTCTACCATTCATTGATCAGATGCTTGAGAGACTGGCAGGGAAGTCACACTACTGTTTCTTGGACGGATTTTCAGGCTATTTTCAGATTTGCATAGATCCAGAGGACCAGGAGAAGACCACCTTCACCTGCCCCTTTGGTACATTTGCCTATAGACGTATGCCCTTCGGACTCTGCAACGCACCCGGTACTTTTCAGAGATGTATGGTGAGTATATTCGGTGAGTTGCTAGAGGACTGCATGGAGGTATTTATGGATGATTTTTCAGTTTATGGCACGTCTTTTGATTCATGTTTGAATAACTTGTCTAGGGTTTTACATCGTTGCATTGAAACTAACCTTGTTTTGAATTTTGAAAAATGCCACTTTATGGTAGAGCATGGGATAGTTCTTGGACACATAGTCTCTCAGAAAGGTATTGAGGTAGATCCTGCTAAAATCAGTGTTATTTCTTCTTTATCTTACCCCGTATGCGTACGGGATATTCGAGCTTTTCTTGGACATGCAGGATTTTACCGCAGATTTATTAGAGACTTTAGCTTGATTGCTCGGCCCTTGACACGACTTCTGCAGAAAGATGTTGAGTTTCACTTCGATGAAAAATGCAAAGAAGCTTTTCATAGACTCAGGGAGGCTCTTACCTCAGCTCCTATTATTACATCACCTGACTGGTCTTTACCTTTTGAATTAATGTGTGATGCTTCTAATTTTGCAGTGGGAGCTGTATTAGCACAGAGGGTAGATGGAGCACCACATGTCATTTCCTATGCCTCCAAAATCCTAGATGCCGCCCAAGCCAATTACACCACGACTGAAAAGGAGCTTCTTTCCATAGTTTTTGCTTTAGATAGATTCAGATCATATTTATTGTGTTCTCATGTTGTTGTGTTTTCTGATCATGCAGCATTGAAGTACCTCCTGAAGAAACCAGATGCGAAGCCAAGGCTTATTAGATGGATGCTACTACTACAGGAGTTTGACTTGGAGATTCGAGACAGGAGTGGCAAGGAGAATTTAGTAGCGGACCATTTGAGCAGATTGGAGGGAGATGGAGATCCCACGGCCATAGATGATGATTTCAGAGATGAGCAGCTTTTACAGATGCATGGTGAGTCACCGTGGTATGCAGACTTAGTGAATTTTCTTGCAGCTCATGTTTTTCCTACACACTTTTCGAAAGCTCAAAAGGATAAATTTAAAAGTGATGCAAAATATTATGTGTGGGATGATCCTTACTTGTGGAAATTTTGTAGTGATCAAATCATTAGGAGATGTGTACCAAATCATGAGTTTCATTCTGTACTCACTTTTTGCCATTCTTCAGCATGTGGTGGGCATTTTGGACCACAGAGGACTGCTAGAAAAATATTAGAATGTGGATTGTACTGGCCCACCCTGTTTAGAGATTCATATAGGTTTTGTACATGTTGTGATAGATGTCAAAGAACAAGAAACATAAGTGCTAGAAATGAAATGCCTCAACAAGCTATTCTATTTTGTGAAATATTTGATGTGTGGGGTATAGATTTTATGGGACCATTTCCTGCTTCTTTTGGATTCTTGTACATTCTTTTAGCTGTTGATTATGTTTCAAAATGGGTGGAGGTCATTCCCACCAGGACTGATGATTCATCTGTGGTTGTTAGTTTTGTCAGGTCAAACATTTTTTGCAGGTTTGGTATTCCAAGAGCTATCATAAGTGACCAAGGATCCCACTTTTGCAATAAGCACATGAAGGCTCTTCTTAATAAGTACGGGGTATTACATAAAGTTTCTACTGCTTATCACCCCCAAACAAATGGACAAGCCGAGGTGTCGAATAGAGAAGTCAAATCCATATTGGAAAAAACTGTGGGACCTCATAGGAAGGATTGGAGTAAAAGGCTTGAAGATGCTTTATGGGCATATCGCACCGCTTACAAGACACCCATTGGAATGTCACCTTATAGACTTGTATATGGGAAATCTTGCCACTTACCTGTAGAGATTGAGCATAAGGCGTACTGGGCAGTTAAAGCTTGCAATTTTGATGCTATTAAGGTGGGAGAAGAAAGGAAGTTGCCACTTCAAGAGCTTGAAGAAATCCGGTTGGAAGCATTTGAGAATTCAAGGATATACAAAGAAAAGACTAAGAACTTTCATGACAAGCACATTGTGAACAAAGAATTTCGAATTGGTGACAAAGTGCTATTATACAAGTCAAGATTGAAATTGATAAGAGGTAAGTTGAGATCAAGGTGGGAAGGCCCATTCATTATAACTAATATTTTTCCCTATGGAGTTTTTGAAATTAGGGACGAAGCTAATGGATTGGTGTGGAAAGTTAATGGCCACCGGCTCAAGAGGTATCTTGAAGAACTAAAGGAGCTAGAGGTGGAGGATGTGTACATTGAGGACGCTATCTACCCAACTTGAAAGGGGAGTTCACTAAATCTTGCATTCATTTTTTCTTTGTATATACCATTTCCTTTCTTTTTGCAAGAATAACTTCAAGCTTGCGTGAGCAAGAAATTTTCTCAAGTAGGGACTTCAAAGTGTAAATAAAATTCTTCATTGCAAATACCATATCTTTTCTCTTAGCGCATTTTCATGGTTCTAGAAATAAATTCTTTCTCTTTTTGAAGTAGGTAGTTAACAATAAATGCTTAAAACACATTACATGAATAAAATCATTGTAATTACCATGTATTTCATTTTAGCACTTTTTCTTCCATGATTAGGGACAAATGTATCCCTTTAGGTTTTCTCCATAGCATTTTAGAGTCTTTTAGAAAATAAATTAAATTTGGTTGTCAAAACTTAGGATTTGAGTTCATGGATGAAGTCTTGGATACTTGAGTACGATTATGCTTTAGATTCTTGATTGAAGAATTGAGATGAATGATTTTTACCTAGTGAGATTAGCCTTATTTTGTGATACACATATGTTATTGTATTCTAGAACTTGCTTAGGTTCTTTCAAAATCATATTTCAATGATTGGATCACATCTATAGGGACTAATCATTTTATTCACCTTTCCACATCAATTTGCCTATTCTATTCTATTTACCTTTCCTTATTGCTAATCTTAACCCTAATTTTTTTTTCTATGGATTTGTTTGCTTGGGATGTTTTCTTGATGCTATTTTGCCCGAGACGGACAAACAATTAAGTGTGGGGGAGTGATTGGTGATTTGGAAGCAATTTTCATCAATGATGCATTTCAACTCGAAAAAAAAATTTTCATGTGCCAAAGATGAGTTTGAGTGATGTTTGGTGCCAAGAATGAGCAAGAGAGGTGGAAGCAAATGGAGATTTAGATTCTTTACTACACTTTGAAGATTCAAGTGGCAATCAATGGAAAAAAATTCGAAAATCTGTGCCATGCTAAAAAGAAAAAAAATCAGTGTATCACATTTGAAGACAATCTGTGCCATGGCCGAATTCCAATTTCTAGAAGTTAAAATGCTGAAACTGCCAAGCTGAATTGCAGAGAATTGCAGCTGCATAGAAGCTGTTAAAAAGCTAAAATCTGAGCTGAATTGCAGCGGGACAATTGCAGAAATTCTGGAAGACTGAAAAGAGGCTGAAGAAATTCTGAATTGAAGCAAGGGAGGGCCTGATACTGCTGTGCCGAGAGCTGGAATTTGGAGGCTAATGGAATTTGAGAAGAAGCTGAATTGAAGCTGAGATATTTCTACTTTGAGCTGTTGAAATGATGAAACTGCTGTGCTAAAGTTCACCCTGCTGTGGGAAGGGGTTGCATGCTGAACAACTCAACTTGGAGCTGCTGAATTGTTGACCAGAAATCAGAAGTTCAGAAAAGGGGCAGCAGGTTAGTTTCATTAAATTGCCGAAACCATTAAAAGGAGGAAGAGCATTTGATAGCTGAGTTTTTGGGGAATCTTGGAACATTAAACTTGATCGAATGGAAGCTGAGTGAGGACTGATAAACAGCTGAAAAGAAAAAAAAAATCTGCAAGGAAAAAAATGGCACACAAGGTAAAAAAATCTGGGCCAAAGTCTAGGAAAGTAAAATCTGTGCCAGAAAAAAATTTTGTGAAGCTTGATTTGGTCAGCAAAGTTTGGATCAGGGGTTATGGAAGCTAATCAAATCAGAAACAACATGTTAGAAGCTGAATCTCAGCTGTACAAAATCGAAATTTCTGCACAAAGGCTGATCAAAAAGCTGAAACTAAACTAAAAAAAAAAAATTTTGGACTGCATTGCAAGGGCTGAACTTGGGTTCCTCGGGTATGAATTAATGAACTCAGCATTGATTTCATCCAATGCTGATCAGAAAAGAGAAAATGCTGCTGTGTGGATGATCTATTCATGACAAATCAGAAGCTGAACACAGCTGGAAAAATCAGATCAAATGCAGAAATCAGTGCCAAAACAGAGAATTTTTGTGAACTGGACAGATCTGAAAACAATGCTGGAAAAATCTGTCCAAATTAAGTGTTGCTGATACAAACTTTGGTTGCTAACTGTTGAGGAGCAATAGAAGAATGGCAAGTTCTGAAATCAGCTGCATGGAGTGGAAATCGAACCATGAAACAGAAAAAAAAAATGCAGCTAAAGATAAGAAGAAAAAAATTGAGCAAGTGGTATTCCTTGGAAGCTCACGGCATTAGTAGGGGTTAGAATTGATTCTGATGTGGAATTGGGCACAGCATGACTGAACCGAATGAAAAAAAAAAAAAAGAGAAGGAAGAAAAACAGTTTGAAAAAAAAAAAAAGAACAAAGGAGAAACAAAGTGGCACAACAAGTGAACTTTGGCACCATGAAATCAAGTGAAAATTTTCTCATCCAAGTCCACGCTTATTCTCAGTTCTTTTCTGACCTTGCTAGAAGATAAAAGAAGAAGAGAAAAATCAGAAAAGAGAATGAAGAAAGGAATTTGGCACGCAAGGTAGGCAATTGGCACAAAGGGACTAGTGAGGGATTTTTATTGAATTTTGGAAGTGCAAGGCAAGAGTTTACTTCACAACACTATTGGAGATCATTAGGGGACTGCATGGAGAGCAAAGAGTATCAAAAATATCCCCAAGCACTCAAGTCTTCCACTTTATCAAATTTTCCATTTTCTTAGCTTTTACTCTATTTCTTATCATTTTCTATGTCTTTCAATTGTTTTTGTAGATGTTGATCCTATCATGATAAATGGTAGAGAGTAGATAATAAGCAAGCCTATGGTAGTGCAAGAAGCATGTGTGTTTGAGTGAGCTCCACATCCATCATCAACTTAGAATTTAAGGAGAGAGCCACCACTATTTTCCTTGAAAGGCTAGTGATTTAGATTCATCTCAATGACTCATGATAGATGAAAAGGGCCAAGTTGTTGATTTAAGGACAAGATAGTAATCCATAGAGCTTAGATTTATGAGAATTGGCAACCCTAGGTAATTTCTTTTCAATTGCTTCTAAGTATGCTTAAGTAAATCTAGGGGATACATATTTATTGTTTTCGCGAGACGCTCAAGGCTAAGTGTGGGGGAGTTGATAGATTCTATTTTATTGATCATTTGAGTTGCTTAAATCCATGTTTGATCTATGTTTTTATTGCTAAAATTGTGAAATTGCCTAGGTTTTAGAACTTATTCATATTTTGGACTTTAATGCAAAATGACACATATTTGAGTTAATTGGCCACTAAATTCTTGATTTAATTTTTGTAGGCATCAAGGTTCAAGGATCTAGGGCATATTAGGTCAAACTCGAGTCGAAAGTGACCCGGATCAGATTATCAAGATTACGATTAAATCTGGGCCGTTCGATTCGGAGGCGGCTAGATCTGAGCCATTCGGGACGATCTGAAGCAATCCGAGCTAGGGTTTGGGTTGATCAAGCTCTATGATCAAGATCTGAAGATTTCATCCCAATCGGAGCAAGATCAACCGTTGGATCAAGCTTGGAGGGCTCTAGAGCGTCCATTCAAAGATTAGGGTGATCTGGACCATCCGTTGGACATCTGGAGGATCCGAGCTACCACGAGGTAGATCCTGACCTCAGATCACCATCATCAAAGTTTGGCTCAAATCAGATGAAAATCAGCCGTTGGATTGAAGCAAACAAATCTGAGCCGTCCACTGGTTATTATTTAAGGAAATTTTCCTGCGCAGCAAGCTTTGTCGCGTCTTCAGAGTTCTTCGCCGCAGTCACCTTCTTCATCGAGTTCTTCATCTCGCTTAGAGTTTTCTTCAATCGGTTGGCGCGACCACTCGTTTCCTTACTGAGTTCGTGTGCTAGATCATTGGGGAGTTCATCAGATTTGTTTCCGGATCGAAATTGCCCAAGAACAGAGTTTGTGAGAGGTTTCTACAGCTCTGTCAGTTTGGTACCGTCGGATCAGCTGTGCTTCAATACCTTCCATCCGAGCTATCCAGAGGGGTTCCCTGAGTAGCTTGGACCATCATCCACCCATCCACGCACGCAGACACAGCTGCAAGGAAGAAATCGTTTAGAAAATTCAGAAATGGGCAGTTTGAGCTGTTTTCAATCGCTGATGAGTTTTTCCCCATGATTTGCTGAGCTTGCGGGTCCGAGGCTCTCCTTTGCTTGACAACCAAAGAGTATCCGAGCTTTGGAAGGGATCGAGGAGTAGTTTAGATCATAAATTTTCATTGTTTAGTTGTAATTTTAATATCTGCCGAATCTGTTCTGTTTTTCCCCAATTAGATCAGCTGCTGGATTTAGTTTTCTAAATTGTTTAGCTTAATTAGGATTTTAATCTTCAATTTCAGTAAGTTAGTAACTTGTTTAGCGCTAGATTGAGTTAAATTTTCAGTTCAATAGTGTTTAGTTGTTGCGTGCCAATTCCAGCTAACGTGCCAAGTGTTTCTGAATTTTCCATTAAGTTTCTACATTTCAACTTTGTGTTTCTGCATTGTAGAATTTCAGCACTTCAAAAGGCCCTAGGTTGGTGAATCATTGCTTTAGAGTTCCTACCAATTGCATTCAATTCGAATTTGGTTTGTAGATTAATCTCTGGACAGGTTTATTTGCATTGCCAATTTCGAATCTGAATTTTCTTCCCCTTGCATGCAGATTGCTTTTGATTTGTTAGCTACATTCAGAAATCACTAGGTTTATTACTCCTTAAGCTAGTGTCAAGCAGTGAGCTTAGTTGCTCAATTAGTTTTGCATTACCACCGGATAATCTATTTCGAACTCTGATCAGGAGTTCTGAAATTCTGCACTTGCAAATTCTGCTTTAGCCATTTCTTAGTTGCTCTTCCAATTGTTTCTGAATTTCTTTCCTTCATCCTTGAGTTTCAGCTACTTTTAGTTTAACTTCCAAAACGGACCTCGGTTAGCTTTAATTCAGAATTAGTGGTCCTGTTTTAGCAAGTTTAAAGCACTAGTTGGCACAAAAGGTTCGGTTTTGGCACATTTGTTCACTTGCATGCCAAGCTGAATTGAACACTGATTGCATTAGTGTTTCTCACTTGTCTGATGGTGTAGAATAACATTTGAATATTACTGGTAGTGCATTCAGCCATTTCCGAAATTTTGTTGCATTTGTTGGCATCCAAATCTTGTAATTAGTTTGAGTTTGTTTGGTGTCTTCTTGCTAATTTTTGTAGGCTATTACTTGTGTTAAGTTAGGTCATTTTCGGAACTGCAATTATCTGTTGCTTAGTCCTTTATTGCATTTGAATTTAGGCTTGTTTTTCTAAATTTTGGTTAAATCCTATGGCTTACTTAGGTTTCCACTAGTTGAGCTTTTTGGTGCCAATTTTCTTGCTCAAGTTTATTAAATCAAGGTTTCTATTTTTCCATTTCAATTTCATTTTCAATTACAAACCAAAATCCAATTACTTGTTTGAAACCCAAAAACACAAAAACGACACATAATTACAAGTTTGAATCAAACTAGACAACTATCCCCGAGAAAAATACGACCTGTGGCCCCTATATTACATTTCCATATTTTTTATTGTAAAAGGGTTTTCAGCTATTCATTTACATCTAAATTTGAGGCCTACTTTTGTGACACATAGTTTGGGCCCATCACCTATCAACCTTTGTTTCTGAATGTTGCAGCTTAATTCAAATTCAGCTCTGCACTAGTTTGTATTCCTGGAACTTGAGAAAACACTTAGAGTGCCAATGTGTTAGATCAAAGCTTGCCATGTATTTAATTTCGGTGCATCACTTTATTCCTGAAATTCTGGGTTATTTTTGCAAATTCAGTTATCAGTCTCTGAAGTGTATCAAGAAAACTTTGAATTTTCTCAATTTTTCTGAACATGAAGCTTTTGCAATGAAACTCAGCTGTCAAACTGAAATCAGCAGTCCATTCATTTCTGAACTTTTTGCTTTCATCATTGCTGAATTCTTGTCTCGGTTCTGATTTCCTTCACTCACTCTTGCTTAGCACTTTTCAAATGGGTTGTCTTCCAAGTTGTATCAACCAAATTCAATTATGAAGTGTCAAGTCACAGCTCTGCATTTGGCAGCGGCTTTCGGCACATGAACACCTTCTTTGGGTATCAAGTTGCTTCACTTTTTCACCATGTTTCAAGTGAAATTCCAGCATTAGTTTGTGCCAAGTTGAATGTCAATTTTAATGTGTTTTTAAGCTTGAAATCAGCTTCCGTCGTAGTCAGCTCGGTTTGGAATCAAAATCTTCTTTTCAGCAAGTAAGCTTGCATTTCTGTACTTGGTATCAAGGGAAATCTTGGCACGGTTTTGTATCAATTTGGTTGAAGATTGATTTCCATATGGTTTGTTTGGTGTAATAATTCTTGAAGAAGTTCTTTGCATTAGCATTAATCGAAATTGGTTTGATTTCATATATGATTCGTTTCCCAAATTAGGCTAAGTGCATTTAAGCTCCCATTTGTTTGAGTTCATTGGTTGAAAGACTTGAGTTAAGTTCCATAGCTAAGTTTCTTTCCATTGTATCTGCTATTTCATTTCTGATTCCAACCATACCCAAATTAGATTTATTTGAAACCCGAATTCATAAACGACACCTAATTACAAGTACGAGTCAAATTATATCAACTAGCCCCGAGAAAAATACGACCTGTGGCCCCTATATTACATTTTCATATTTTTGATTGTAAAAGGGTTTCCAGCATTTCATTCTTTCATTTATATATTTAAATTTGATGGACCCACATTCGTGACAGTATATTTTGGGCCCGTCAGTCACCCCTAACTCCAGTCAAGCCACTGATGTCACGACCCCAGAGGCACATGCTTCCTCGAAAATCGAGCAGCATCTCCCATGTACACTGGACAATATGGGGCAAATATACATACACTCTCACCCATATAGCTTAGCCACATGCGGCTAGCATCACAATAAATAGAAGTAAACACACCCACGTAGTTCTTATATCAACAAAAGAAATAATGGGTGGCTCAGCCACCTTAGGCATAAAAGAAACCACAACTTAAAAAGAAACTCCACAACGAATAAACCCGACCAATAAGACATGACTATAAATTTGTCAAGACCATACCAGAAAGTAAAATAAAATGCGGAAACAAAGAAACTACAGAGAACCAACTCTGAAACAACTCCAAATAAAATAACCCGGTGGAACTGAGGGACTGAGGGACTGCCAACTGGATCATCTCCTGGCTCCAAGCAAAATATCTACCTGCTACCTGAAACAAAAATGGGAGGTAGCGGTGGTGAGTCTGTGTGGACTCTGCGGGTGTATGAGTAGACAATAAGCATGACATAATAAAGAATAACTAAGTAGAAAATCAATAGAGTACAGTCCATATGGAATTTAGGAATACTTAAACATGCATAACATATATAGAACACCACGTTATAAAATCGAATAACAACTAAGAAGGTATAAAACAACGCAACAACAATAAAATCAAGATATACATGCATGTCAACCAAGTGCAACAATCATAGCTCATATAAGTGCATCAAACACAAGCAAATGCATAAAAGAAATACGTATGCATATGATGCAATGACATGTGTCACCCCTGACGCCAGTCAAGCCGCCAACACATCTCATCTGTGTGATTGAGTGGGTAGCGCTGTGACAACTGTACGCACTCCAACGAATACCACAAAGGTGTGGTTGAGTGGATAGGATTCTGGGGAGCCAACTACTCCAAAAACCCCGATACATAGGGGGAGCCACCAATAGCTCTAATATCCCTCGAAAACAACGGTGAGGGTGAGCCACCAACAGCCCTAATATCTCTCGAAAATAACGGTGAGGGTGTCACTGTTTTCCTACAGCTACAACATGTGTGGCATAACAGGCCTGTTGCTCGCACTCTAATAACTACCACGACAACAAGTGGTTGAGTGAATCGAGCAACAAAATGACTAACGACGGCTTAACCATATGGAAGCCCAATAGTCGTTAGTATGCAACGTGCAGATATGGTGCATGCTACGAGATGCACGAACAACCGGAGAAACAACGATGCAACAAAATCTAACAAATAAAACATGCATTGATACAACCAACTAGAAATCGAAAACCAACAATTATGCACCTACACTATTAGGTAGGATATTTCTAATGTCAAATAAACCTAATTGTGTTCAATGGACTTCTAAGTACTCACGTACAAGCGGTACTTTACAGAACAGAAAATCAACATAGGAATGTACGGATACGAATTTTGAATACTCGAAGATCAACGAAGAATAAATATCAACGGCGATATTAAAATAACAAAACAACAGGGAATAAGGTCAAGCAACATACTAGACATAATATAGTCATGCTTTAATGTAAAATGAACTACTCGAGTACAAAGGAGAAGTACCCGCCTTTTTTATAGAAGTTCGTGAACGAAGAGGACCTTCCGAAATCAACCAAACGAATCCAAATCAAGGTCTTGTAATAAAAGACATAAGTTTAGCTATTATAATACATGATACTTAGCTAAACGAGCTACCTTAATTAATTAGGATTATCCTAATTATATCATTTCATTTAATTAAACATAACAATAATGATTAATAAAAGACATAAGTTTAATCGGAACCATAACCATATATATATATATATATATATATATTACCCTTTTATGTTTTTTTTTAATATGTTGTTGCCCAAGTCCCTTATTCCTTTTATGTTGCCCACGGCAACATCTCTTTTCTCTAACAGATGCTTTCTTTCTGTGTCTCTAATGGTTCAACATCTCTTTTATGTTTCTTTTCTCTAACAGTTTGGTTCAACATCTCTTTTTTGAAAAATTCTTTCAGAATTTAATGGCAACAAAGGACACAACCTGAACAGATTTGAATCACAGCAATTCCAACAAGAAACCATCGATATATAGCAAGATCAAATCAGCCTTCACCCATTCTCATTTCAATGTAGATAAACGGGAGTAGGGAATACTAGGAGGTAGTCTTCCTCTCTGGTGAAAAGAATCCTCACTCCCTGTCGCTTGAGAGGGCGCTCAGCGCCTCTTGCTTGCGCGCTGGAGAGGACGGAAGAAGCAGAAGAATAGGAGGAGGAGAAGAGGAAGAGGTCTCGACGACGGCAGAGAACTGCTCAGTGCGTGCGTCGGCGTCGGGCAGACGAAACCGCTCATGTGCGGCTACGGGAGGCGTCGAAGCAGAAGGGAGAAACGAAACCTGATTTTGGGAAGAGGGGTTTTAGTGTTTTTATATTAGATTTTGGCTTTTTGTAAAAAGGTCCTCCAAGTTTGGAATATTTCAACTAGGCCCCTAATTTTTTTAAAAAAAAATTACCTTTTCAACCCTTTAAAAATTTGGTATTTAACAACCGAGACAGGCGATACTGTGTCGGCCGAGTGGGTAGAGATGTGACACTGTCCACACTCTGTCATCACTGCTCCTGAGTGACCGAGTGGACAGGATGCTGGTGGAGTAAACACTCCGCCCCATGTATATATGGGGGAGATATCTCTCTCATCTTCTCTGGTCTATGGGAAGAGAAGGGATCTCTGCCTGCTACCACGCTCCGAAACCACTACCCATGAGCGGTTGAGCGGAGCAGTACAGAGCAAATGCACACACCCAGCGGTATCTACTAACCCATGAGTGGTCGTGTGTGCATATCATGTGCCGAAAGACGATAGGCTCAACCACAAGGGAGTCGCTGATCGCCGGCATGCAACAGTGCATGTATGGTGCATGACTAACACATGCAACCCCTACCAGGTCATCGACACATAACTCAACCTATCATGCACAGGTCGTATGTATGCATCATAACCCAATCAATCCTATATCCAGATACACGTGCAAGTATGAGTAGAATCAACCAATGCAACCATACAATGGTATGCTAATCCCTATCCACATACTCATGCTCATACCAATGTTATACAGAATCAGATAACAAATAAACGAGACTGTATAGAAGGAAATTTAGATCATATCCAAGGTTAAGCACAAGTATCAAGCAGGATAACAAAACGGTAGCAAATAAAGGTCAATATCAACCTACTGCATAAATAACATCCAACCATGCATAAAGATAAACTGGATCTACAGATACAAGCAAGAAGTACCCGCCTCCAAGAGTGAAGTCCATATCAAGCAGAAAGAACCACCCGCCAATAATAAGCAACAATAATCCAAATCAGTGCCCTGCATCAAAGGACACCTTTAAATAACTATTACAAAATAGTAGATAGCTAACAAGTTCCTAAATCGTATTAGGGTTATATTCTACTTTAGGTTTAATCCTAAACCGCAATCCAAACAAGTTTCAAATGAATTAATCTAGTATAGAACATCCCAACATCTTCTTACCTCAATTCACAGGCCTTCACAGCAACCAATGTTGAGGAAAAATAGATCCCAAGTCCACCGCAGCCAAATCCAAGAAGGCAAATTGCTACACACTTCATATCCCTACCAAACACCCTCAAATTCTAAGCTGCAACACAATTCATCCATTCAATCAACATACTACCTCTTCTACTCCAGTAACAGGACAGATTAATCAAAACGCAAATTGATTTCATCCCTACCTCAGGCGCCAGGTCGCATCTCGCCGGAACTTTCTACCCAATCCAGCAAGAACACGATCTGAGGCCCCGCCTAGCCCTAGATCCAAGATCTCAAGCTACTGCAAATTCCCAACTCACCGGAACCTCAAGAACAGGCTGCGATCAAAGGTAAAAACTTGTTGTTAAGGCCATCAGAGATGGAACGGCCACCAGCAGCTTGGATCAACTCGAGCCAAGTGTATCCTCTATGCAAGAACAGGAGAGATCGAGTGCTTACCTCGAGTAGATCCCCGTTACCTAGCCCTGATGTCAGTGACCCTCCGCTCAACAACCTCCCAATACAGCAGCTCCCGATTAGGGCACGGTGAAGGGAACACAACCCCGATCTTGCAAAGAGATGAGTTAGGGTGTGCAACCGGCTGGAGAGAAAGAGAGGAAGACGATGAAGAAGGAAGGGGGCGGCGTCTTCGGCTGCGGCGAGTGAGGCAAGAATGAAGAGGATTGGGAGTATATTAGGGATTGGCATTTTTGCACTTTAGTCCAAAAATTTTGGACTTTTACCATTCTGCCGCTAAGTTTGAACATTTTGGCAAAAAGCCCCTTTAAGATTTAGTTTTATTCCATTTAACTCCCTGAAATTTTGTCTAAGAGCTCGTACACCCTAGGGTGTTTTCTGAAAAATTTTCTGGAGTAGAATAAAAGTGTTGGATTTAACACAAGCTATCAGTTACATATAGTAAATTACATCAACCAACTCAAAATCATCACAACCCAAGTAAATACAACTACAAATATAGCAATTCTAAACTTCATATTCAGTGAACAAATTTCAGCACCCAACTTCATAGTATCAGAATTGTTGTTAACGTCACTGAATTGATCATTGCACTCAACTGCATCCTTGTAACCAATAGATGCCTTCAATTCACTAATCTCCAATTCTAATTTTTTGTTCTCCCTCTTCAAATTATTAATAATTTTCTTCGTTCTCTCTGACAATTCTGGGTCATGCCATAAGAAGAAGCCGCATCCATTTTCCTGCATTTGAAATGAACTTAATAAAAAACCAATAATTAAAAATAGCAGTAACACATTGTTGTTACCTATGTATTGTATCAAAAACTTACTCTAAATTTTTGACAGGAAAAAAATTGTCTTCCTGGATTAGTTTCTTTCCATGATGTCCATTGATTAGCTCTTAACCCATAATAACATAATATATGGGGAGCACCGCATTGCTCATCATTCATGCGTCTTCGAGTGAAAGATGATGATGATGATGATGAAGATTGGCTACTTGCCATGAATTATCTTTCCATTTTTTTTGTAAGGTGAAGGATTCAAAGATGATAATTGTTGGAATGAAATGGAATTAATGGTGATGAGCAAAATGATATACCTAGAGTTGCTGCACACTTGGAGGAAATATTTGATACTTTGGAAAATTTGAATTCCTATGCAGGTTAAGGGATGCTACTGTGAGTTCCTAAGGAAGGCAGACACCTTCATCAACTTTTTTTTAATCCATTCATGTAATCTTGTGACATGAACTGGATGGAACTTTGTAAATATGATTTGCATAATGAATAGATTGATATGATTGGTGCCTCGAAATCTTTTTCAAAAAAAAAATCCAAAGCTCAAAGAGATTACTATGGCAACAGATTCAAGAACACTTCAAATGGCAAGGAAACAATTGAAAGTAAAACATTCAAGAATAAGAATTCCATCCTATATGCTTTCTTTCCCACTGATAGTTAAATCTTAAAGGAAGGAGTTTTACATCATAGTTAAATTGTATTCGATGGAAATAGAAATCCTAAGAGCAGAATGGATCTTAAAGGATCAGTCAAAGTAGTCAACACTCGGAACCTTATCCCTTCATACGAAAACTAAGGGGGAAAAAGTCCATTCAACATTCAGAATCACATAACATCTCCATAATGAAAATATACTGGAAAGGAACGAATTAAGCAGAAAATTCATCAAAAATCACCAAGACGAGGAGAGTACGCCGAAAGGAAACACTTCGAAAACTCAAAAAAGAAGAATAATATATCACGATCTAAGTCCGGGGAATCTTGGAGATGCATGCTAGGCTCGGAGAAGATGCTCAGAATCTTGGAGATGCTAGGTTTGGAGAAGATGCTCGGGTCGCAAGGAGTCCTTTTCCAGGCGCGGGATGGGAGCTCGGCAAGAGGTGGCGACACAGATCGGAGCTCGCAAGGAGGAAAATGGCGACGCAGAGGAGCTCGCGGGGGGGGGGGGGGGGGGGGGGGGGGGGGGGGGGGGTTCCTTTCGGCGGAGGGTGTGAGCTCGCGTGTTTAGGATTTTTTTAGCGAAACAACTGGGCGAATGGTTTGCAGAGTGAAGATCGAGACGCAGAGTAGGTGGCGACGCAGAGTGAAGATGGCGATGTAGGGCTGGCCGCCGCAGAGGATCGGGTGAGGGAAGGGGAGAGGAGGTTTTAGGGTTCAGGATAGGGCTCGGGATTTCCTTTTTCGCGATGGTTTGTCGCGAAGGCGATTTTAGGGTGCACGATGACGTGGGTTCTTGCTGACGTGGAGCGCTGACACGAGCTGCTACCTCATTCACTCTGTCTTTTACTCTCTCATTTTCACTCTCCCTATCATTTCTCTAAAAGAATATCCATATAGTTTTATCCCGTAGGATCGCCGATGAAGCTAGAGTGGGTGAATAGAGATATAAAAATTATAATTTTAAAAAATTCTATTTTGAAATGTTCAGATATTATAGCGTGGTAAAATGAACATTTCTCATAGGTTAAATTAATTTTATACATTGTCGCTGTTTTCAAAATGGTAGCTAATAAAAAAAATATGCAACAAAGCATGAAAGTGATTGAATAATTTTATGTGATTTGAAAATCCATAGGTCCCTATTTCACGGCCTATTGGCTAACTTTCTCCTTTTGAAAAAACTTTTCAAAGGTGGATAAACGTTTACAAAATCAATTTGCATAGCGATAATAAACCTTTGAAAACTCGTACAACAAGACTAAGAAATCGAAAATCCAATGTATGATAAGTATTAAGCAACAAAAATAGAATAAGCTATACAATAATTAACTTAATTAAAGTAAACTAAACTATAGAAAAACTATTTGATAAACACATTGCCTTCAAGAAAGCTTTTGAGGGTGTACTGGAGGTGTGCTTATAAAGAATTGACGACTTTTTACACTCCGCCGCTACTACTCTAGCGTGGCCTAGTAGACAGGGTGCAGTCAGAGATAACATTCCTATCCCATGTCATATGGGGAAGTCCCGCTCTCATCACCTTGTATCACCAAATACAGAAGGGATCCCTGCCTGCTACCACGCTCCGATATCTACTAACTTATGAGTGGCTGAGCGGAACAGAACAAAGCAAAACTGTCCACCCTTCGATAACCACTAACCACAAGGGAGGTCCTATATGATTGACGACTCGTCTCAACCACAAGGGAGTCAAGGGTTGCCAACTATGCAACTGTGCAAGAATGGTATATGACACTAACACATGTAACACCCACCAAATAAACCTCCATACCTAATATGGCATGCATAAGTCATAGTCATAAATCCATACCAATCAAACATGCAACTAAGTATGTTGATAAAGTATGACTAGTATTAACTTGATGTCAGGTATAATATAACATGTAACAGGTCTGAATGATGCATCATAACCTAACCACCATGTAGCTAAGTATACAAGTAAAAGTATAACTAGTGGTCAATTCGATGTCAGGTCTAATGTGACATTCAACAAATCCTAAGCACATGTTCATACATATGTACTCTACAGAGTGAGAGTATCAAAGTGAGACTGTATAGAATGTTGGATTTCTAATCTGCTCGTCGTAAGTACATTTTAATTTACCCTTAGGACAAATGAAAAATTTCCATAGGGTCAATTAGATCGCTCTAAATTCGATGTTATCTAATTTATCATTTTTTTATTTGTAGCCACTACTTGGTCAACAAGACTCTAACAATTAAGGCATGGCAAGGATAGAGGCCACAATAGGATTCAAAAGGTTACACATGCAATAAAAATGACTTTTACCGAACTATGTAGAAAATTTTTGGAAATTATCAAATTATGTTGGTAAATTTTAAAATGACTAAATCACATATATATGTACACACTTCCTCTTTTACTCTTAATCAGTCGACTGATAAAAAAATAGTCGACTGATTTTTAAAAGTCGATTGATTTTTTTACTAGTCAAATCGATTTATCTCCATCCAAAATTTCAAATTTTCGAACAAATTAGTCGAATGGTTTTTAAAATCAGCCTACTGATTTGATTTTTTTTATCAAACTCAATTTTGGACAAAATTGGTTGATGGACTAAACGACCTCGGATTGACATGAAACTAGTTTCTATGTGTTCATCTAATTCTCTTGATTATATTCATATCCTCAAACATCAATTTGACTTAATATATTAAGAGTAATGAATTTTTAAAAATGAATATATTCTAAAAATCTAATTCTTATTTTAAAAAATCATTGTTCTCAATATATTGAATCAAATTGATATTTGAGGGGATGGATATGATCAAGAGAATTAGATGAATACATAAGAGCTAGTTTAATGTCAATCTGAGGTAGTTCAGTCCATCGGCTGATTTTGTCCAAAATCGATTGATGGACCAAACGACCTCGAATTGATATGAAATTAGCTCCTATGTGTTCGTCTAATTCTCTTGATTATATTCATACCCTCAAATATCAATTGGACTTAATATATTGAGAGCAATAATTTTTTTATATTGGGTTAAATTGATGTTTCAGTGCGTGAATATAATTAGAAGAACTAGTCGAATACATAGGAACTAGTTTCATATCAATCTGAGATTGTTTAGTCTATCAATCAATTTTGCCAAAAATCAAATTTGATTAAAAAAACCAAATCAGCCGGCTGATTTGTTTTAAAATCTAAAATTTTTGATAGAGAGAAACTGATACGACTGGTAAAAATATCAGTCAACTATTGAAAATCAGTCTACAAATTTTTTTTTACCAGTCAACTGATTAAGGGTAAAATGGAAAATGGGCACATAATTTGGTCATTTTGAAATTTATTGTCGTGATTTGGTAATTTCTGAAACCCTTCTATGTGATTCAGTAAAAATCGACAATAAAAATCCTAACAAATTATAATGGATCGTATGTTAACCGTTAGATTATGGAAGATGGGATATTTAGAATCCAAATAAGTTAAGAAGGATCATATATTTGACAAGTATTAAAACTTAAGTGGATTATTATGGTCATCCTCAATTAGTTTGTCAAGTCGAAAATAACATTGCATAGTATTCTCTGCAACCGATGCTAAACAGAGACAGATCATAGTATGGGTTGTATTGGGCAGCCCGACCTTATTTCCTAGCCATTTTTTAGGTTTGGTTTTTTTCTTTCTCTCGTGCGACAATGTTCTCCCCGAATCACACAACAAAGATCTCCATGGTGACAACGAGTCTTAAATTTCAATGTTAGATCTCTAGCATGAAATACAAAAAAACAATAAACACTTACAGTGATCGACGGGTAAGAAGATGGAGAAGTTGCCGTCGGCAAGAAGGTTACGGCACGAACACTTCTCGGTGATTCCACAAACCAAATCCCTCTGTTCTCTTCTCGCGATGAATCCTTCCCTCGTTGCTTGCAATTGAACTTATCATCTTGCGCTTGGACGCTATTTATAAGAGGAGGGAGTCTTTTCCTCTACCTCCATCAATGGAGGAAGGTGAATGGGTATCTCTTCCCATTCTCCCATTAATTGAGGAAGATGAAGGTGAAGGGATGCCCTTTCACCTACCAAATTCCAACATCTTCCACTCGTCCAAGTCAATCCATAAAGGTCATCTAATCACAAAGACCATGTAAGAACATTAAATTCACACTTCAGGAAAAATGGTTCGTGCGACAGTAAGCACACTGAGCAATTACTGCTAGGAAAGTTGTTACACTTAACTTAGCTGCTCTATAGAATGAATCTGAGACATTAATAACTTGCCTTTACCCCAGATTAAATATTTACATCAATATGAACATCTATAATCCCTCATTTGACTACTATGTCAAGAGCATGTTCAACATCTCTATTCAATATATTTATTCACAATCATATTTTATGTACTCAACAAAAAAATGTAACTGGTCGACCAGAAATATCATAGATGTAAATCAATTTTAATCTTCCTTTTTAGCTAGAATCTATTCATTCTAATCAATTGCTTTCCTAGCTATGCTCCGTAAATCGAATCATCCATAGTCAATAGGATACACACTAAAGTAACAAAACACTGATTAGAATTTCAAGTAGACAGCTAAATAGTCACTTAGGGTAAGATTGAGATTAACTTATAATCTCAAGGGTCTCACATAGTAGAGAAACAGGGATCCATTCTCCTACTACCCTTATTGTCGCTATAGCACATGTGGTATGAATCACATGCTACGATGTTATTCTCTTTACCAAAAAGAGTGCATGTTTTTCTCAAATATTTAACATTGTACAGATTTTAATCTAGACATACCTAATGTCTAATCCGAATTCAACTTATGAATTCTAATATGGCCTTTAATAGGTTTAGTAAATGGTGGGTTCATTTACTCCAATCATTATACAAATGATCTTATCTTGACACAATTATCAAGGCAACTTCAACTTATGAGTATGTCTCTATTTATAACTACATAAGTTGTCTCATAAGTAATGATCTTACCTCTATTTATACTCAATAAATAGAGACGATTATCCATGTGAGTGGACCAATCTCAGCTTGCCAACATGCTCATCGAGACTTTTATCCAAATGTAACAAATACATTTATACTGAATAGATCATGACATTTCATATATATAACAGTCAATGCAATGTGTTATGTCTTGTGTAGTCCTAAAGACTTCACATGTCTATGAAATGATTCTTTAATTAATGGCTTAGTAAAAGGATCCGCAAGCATCGCTCGTGTAGGGATGTACTCAAGAATTATATTTTTCTTGTCAGCAATATCTCTTACAAAATTATATTTAATTTCTATACGCTTGCCTTTGTTGTGATATTTAGGATCCTTGGAAAAAGCTATAGCAGCTTGATTATCACAATACACTGTAACAGGACTCTCACTGTCCTCAGCAATCTTCAGATGCTTTAAGAACCTTCTCAACTAGATAGCTTCTTGTACAGCCGCTACACAAGCCACATACTCAACCTCCATTGTCGACAGCGCTACACAAGCCTGTTTCTTGCTATTCCATGAGATGGCACCACCATTCAGCAAGAAAGTATAGCAAATCTGGATTTTCTGTCGTCAAGGTCCCTTGCCTAATCTACATCTGTGTAACCCTTCAGGCTCAGCTTTTATCCTTGGAAGCAGATACAATAATATGTCATCCCTTTGAGATATCTGAATATCCTTTTCACCACTTTCTAGTGTCTCGATCCTGGGTTTGATTGGAAATGACTAACTAAGCCAACAACATAGCTTATATCAGGATGAGTACACATCATAGTGTACATCAAACTACCAATGACACTAACATATGGTTTTTTCTTCATATCAGCTATCTCTTCAGGAGTCTTGGGAGGCATACTTTTGCTTAGAACTACATCTTTCGTTGTAGGCGGTTGTTCAATGTTGCAATCCAACATATTGATGTGTTGTAGCATCTTAGTGATATAAGCTTCTTGGGACAATCCCAAAAGCCTTTTTGATCGATCATGAATGATCTATACTCCTAAGATGTACTCAGCTTCTCCCACATCTATTATGTCAAATTGTGATGAAAGCCAATACTTGACTTCAATCACAAACTTTACGTCACTTCCAGCTATTAGCATATCATCAATATATAATGATAAGATGACAAACTTTCCTTTATCCTTCCTTAGGTAAACACAATGATCCTTATTGATCATTTCGAAACCATAAAACAAAATGACTTCATTGAATCTTATGTTCCATTGCCTTGATGTCTGCTTTATCCCATATATAGACTTCTTAAGTCTACATACTTTATTCTCTTGGCCCTCAGCTATATAACCTTCTGGTTGTGTTATATAGATTTCTTCGTCAAGATTACCATTAAGAAAAATCATCTTTACATCCATTTGATGTAATTCTAAGTCAAAATGTGCCACTATAGCTAGGATGACTCGTATTGACACAAACTTCACAACTGGGGAGAATGTCTTTTCAAAATCAATACCCTCCATTTGGGCATATCCTTTTGCAACCAAACGAGATTTGTATTGATTAATCAACCCATCCGCTTTCCTCTTAATTTTGAGAATCCACTTATTCCCAATAGCCCTTCGGTCCGGAGGAAGATCGACTAAATCTCAAACTTGATTCTTTCTCATGGACTCCATTTCCTCATCCATTGCAACTTTCCATTTCTCCTTAACTGAGTATTTCAATGCTTCCTCAACCGTTCGAGGTTCTTCATCATCAACTGGTAGAATCATTAATGTCTCATTCTCAATGTTAAACCTTCTCCGAGGAATAATCTGACGATTACTTCGCAGGTTAGATTGTTGAAAAATTGACTCATTTATAGGCCATTTACTCCCACTAGGTTGACTAGATTCAAGTATCCCTTGTGATTCCTGATTCGTTGATAGAGGAACAGTATCCTCCTCCTCTATTGCAAATAGAGGAGTTGATTTATCAACTCACCTCTTGTTGGGAACTCAGTTTCGAGAAAAGTGGCGTCTCTTGACTCTATTTTAAAGATGGTTCCATCTTGTTGCTCACCAATAAAAATATAACCCTTAGAGGTATTACAATATCTTACGAAGATACACTTTCTACCCCTAGGTCCTAATTTTTCATATTTGTGAGTTTTGTCATGAATATAAGCAGCTGACCCCCATGGTCTCAGATTACTTAAATCTGGTCTTCTGCCTGTTCAAAGTTTATATGGAGTAGATGGAACATATTTAGAAGACACCCAGTTAAGTATGTAGATTGCTGCCAATAATGCATCTCCCTAATAAGAAATAGGCAAATTAGCTTGAGCCATCATCGACCTAACCATTTCAAGCGAAGTTCGATTTCTTCTTTCAGCAACTCCATTTTGCTGTGGAGTCTCAAGGATATATAGTTAACTGTCTAATAATCCCTTTCTCATTACATATTGTCTTAAATTGATCAGACAAATATTGACCTCACGGTCAGTGCGAAAGGTTTTAACCTTATGTTCCAATTGATTCTCAACTTCATTCAAATAACGATTAAAGCAATCTAATATTTCAGATTTATGAGAAATCAAATACGCATGACCAGAACGCATGAAGTCAACAATAAATGTAATGAAATATAAACTTCCATGTCTAGCCTTCATGTTCATCAAACCATAAATATCCGAATGAATCAATTACAATGGTGATTCAGCCCTAATTACCTTACCAAACGGTTTTCTAGTTGCTTTTCCAGCAATACAATACTCACATATAGACAAGTCAACTTTAGCACGAGTGTCGAGCAGTCCCTCTCTTGCTAATCTATTCATTCTTTCTTGTCCTATATGTCCCAATCTAGCATGCCAAACTTCATCATTAACATTAGAATCGCTAGTAAGAGCAATGTTTAAAAAACAACCATTATTTCCATAATTAACATCTGGTTCTACATCAAGAACCATGAAACCGTTTGATACATAACTATATCTAATTAACACAGAGTTAATCTTAAGTTCTACACAACGACTATAAAACTTCATACAGTAACCCAATTCAAGAACATAATTAACAGAAATTAGATTCCGTCGAATCTCAGGAGCATATAGGACATCATGTAGAAACAAGATACGCCCACCACGAAGGTTGAGTTTGCAAGTGCCAATTCTTTTGACTTCAATTCTTGCATTGTTTCCCACATATATCCACTTATTGCCAGCTGGTACCCTACGGTACTCCACGTATGTAGCTCGATCACGAGCTACATGGTTCGTTGCTCCTGAATCTATAATCCACAAAGGATAAGAATCAGTTAACAACACTGAACTAGCAACATAAAGCTCATGAAAAGAAGACAAACATGGATTTACCTTTTTCAGCTCAGTACATTCCCGAGCAAAGTGACCCTTCTTGCCACAGTTGTAGCTAGTCAACTTGCTTTTAGGTTTCTTTCCAAACTTCTTTCCTTTCTTCTTGATTGGGTCTTGCACAGCAGTAGCACCAGCTTATTTTCCCTTACTCTTTCCTTTCTTGAACCATCTTTTCTTATTCTTAGATCCAGAACCTTCAGCTACAAAAGTTTGTTTAGAAATCCTTGCAGATTCAATTCTCTCCGCCTCCAGTTCAATATGACGTGAGAAATTAATGAAAGTCTTGATACTTTCACTGTGAGTAAGGTTTTGTTTCATCATTTCCCAAGAATCAGGAAGGGAATGAATAACTGCCTGAACCTATTATTCATCGATCAACTCATGAGCAGCAGCCTTTAGCTCCCGAATCATATTCCCTATTTCTCTCAGATGTTGAGCCATGGCAACATTCGGGCACTTTTTACAACTTTCAAACTTGATTGTCAGTTGGCGAAGCTTGCTTATACTAACTCCACAGTATTTTTCTCTCAGGGCTACCCAAACAGCGTGAGCTGATGGTAGTGGCTCATACTCAAATACCATATCGTCTACCATTGAACTAATCAATATCCCCTTAGCAATGGAGTCTTTTTTTCTTCCATGCCCTATAGGCATCAAGATCAAGTTTATGTTGTGTAGTTGAACCATCAGCAGGTTCTTCCATGAACTGATTTACAACCTCTTGAATTTCCTGTTCCACAAGAACATATTGTATCTTGAGATGTTATATTTTATAGTTATCCCCATATAATTTCTCTCCCTTATTCAGTTCAGCTATGATATTCTTAGCTGTCATGATCTTATCATAAATAAACACATTATTTATTGACTCAGTGTAATTTATATGTATGTAATTTATGATTGACTCATTGTAAATTAGAATTAGTTTACAAAATCAAGTGGTGACTACGTTTTCACTCATTATTCGTATAATCCAATATAATCAACATTGATCAATTCTATTATACACATCCCATTAAATGAACTAATATTTGTATTAATGAACTAATCATTATATAAACTAATCATTAAATGTACTAATCATTTGTAAGAATGAACTAATTATTTGTAAGAATAAACTAATCATTAAATGAACCAATCATTTATAAGATTTGTTAACATATAACATGACTTTTTTCATAAAATAGCATTGTTTGTACATAACAACAGTCTATACCACGTGACTTTCATAAACTAAATAAGCCAATACTGTTCGTACATAACAACAATAATAATTACAAAACTTTAACAAATTAAATAAGCTAATATCACTGTCACTATGATAAACAGTAGTACAGTTAACATAATTCATTTTATCTTAAACTTTGCTCTATCTTCTCAATCACCTCCCTCAACTCATTCTGTCACACATCGAGACAGATCATCGTGTATATCATCCTTGGCATGTGGATTTGAAAAATAAGTTTGTCAGTATCATACTGGCAATCCAATAACAAAACTGGTTCATTTCAATCACATATATGCATAGAATAAACACACAGAATCATAAGCAAAATTAAAAAAAATAAATTTTCTTTATTTGAGGAACTCCAGTTAACTAACACACTGGACTAGTCGATTTGGAAATTAGATCTCAAGTATTAACTTATTCCTTTGTCCTCATTAGAACTGATTTAATTGAATATCTTCTTGTTATTATTTAATTTTAAGCTCATTTAAGTTTAAGTTAAACTTATTGATCAAACCAATTTGATTGGTTATAATTTAGACCAAACTGGTCTGGTTATACCAACCAATGGTATAAACCAGACTCAGCCTGTTTGGACCAAACTGATCTGGTTAAACCAACAAATGGTTTGAACCAAACCCGGTCTGATTGGACCAATCTAATCTGATTAAACCAACTAATGGTAACCGAGTCTAATTAGATAGATTAGATCAAATTAATTGAACCAAATCTAAAAGAAATTGTTGTTACAACTCAGTGGTATTTTTTTATTTGATTGGACCGAACTAATCTGATTGGACCGACTAATCTAACCAAATCTGATTGGACCAAACTAATCTGATTAAACCAACTAATGGTAGCCTTAGTCTTCTTCACGAAGGTCTCCTATTCGATCCTTCATGATGGCTTTTCTTTGTTTCTATTTTTTTATTTGATTTACTTAAGTCAAACTTTTCCTCATCTTAATCGATCAAAGACTATTTTAATCGATCAGATATGTTTTTCAATCGATTAAACTATGATTTTAATGGATTAAAAACTTCTCTATGGTCGCAACGAATGTGAGTTGTCGGCCGATTCAGATTGATCGCTGGTGCTTTCCAGCAATAGAAGTCACCTGTCGCAATAGCCAGCCCCAACAACAACCATCGCCATGATTTCTTCTCCGTGACAAACACGGTCGCTGGGCCAGCGAGGTGAACAGAGAGAAACCGTCGAAAAGAACAATCGCACGATCGAGTGAACAGATATGATTTCGAAAATTTCATGCTTTTACAATTCTAATGTGCTCTGATACCATTGTTAGATCTCTAGTATAAAATACAAAAAAAATAGTAAACACATACAGTGATCGGCGAGGAAGAAAAGTGGAGAAGTTGTCGTCGGCAAGAAGGTTATAGCACGAACACTTCTCGGCGATTCCATGAACCAAATCCCTCTATTCTCTTCTCGCGATGAATCCTTCCCTCGTTGCTTGCGATTGAACTTATCATCTTGCACTTGGACGCTATTTATAAGAGGAGGGAGTCTTTTCCTCTACCTCCATCAATGGAGGAAAGTGAATGGGTATCTCTTCCCATTCCACCATTAATTGAGGAAGATGAAAGTGAAGGGATGCCCTTTCACCTACCCAATTCCAACACTCAATACATCTTCATATCTTCTCTTCTCTCCGTCTAGCCTATTGAGATCACTTCTCCTGTCGTGTTCGTCGACGCGAACGAATCGCACACACCGCTGCCGCTTGTATGCCCTTTGCAACCTACTCCTGCCCTAATGCGCGATTCTTTGGTCGAGGCTCCTGCTGCGCGCACAACCGTGGGGCTACTGGAGGCTCTTGCTTTTGAGCTTTTCCATGATAATGGCATGACCAATGATGGATCATAGTATGGGTTGTACTAGGCTGTAGCCTAGCCTTATTTCCCAACCATTTTTTTTAGGTTTGGTTTTTTCCTTTCTCTCGTGCGACAATGCTCTCCTCGGATCACAGGGACGGTGATATTGAGTCTCAAATCTCAACACTTCTTCATATCTTCTCTATTCTCCATCCAGCCTATTGAGATTGTTGATGCAGTCTGGCCAGGTTGTTGTTTTGGTGTTTGACAATGATTTAAGTTTGGTTGAATGAATGTGGATTAAGTCCTGGTCGGAGACTGGGCATGAAATCCCGGTGAGTGAAGATGGGTCCTGGTGAGTGAAGTCAGGTGATGGAAATCCCGGTGAGTGAAGCCGGGTCCTGATGAGTGAAGTCAGGTGATTGAAATCCCGGTGAGTGAAGCCGGGTCCTGGTGAGTGAAGCCGGGTCCTGGTGAGGCCAGGTCCTAGCTTGGAGGGCTAGGTGTTGAAAAGTCCTAATTCGGAAGAGGTGGGTGAAAAGTCCTAGCTTGGAGGGCTAGGTGAAAAGTCCTAACCTGGAGGGTTAGGTGCAAATTCCCATCTTGGAGAATTAGGTGAAAAAGTCCTGGATTGGAGGGTCAGGTCCTAGCTTGGAGGGCTAGGTTTGGAAATGTCCTAATTCGGAAGGGTTGGGTGAAAAGTCCTAGCTTGGAGGGCTAGGTGAAAAGTCCTAACTTGGAGGGTTAGGTGCAAATTCCCAACTTGGAGAGTTAGGTGAAAAATCCTTAGCTTGGAGGGCTAAGGTGGATGAAAACTTAGCTTGGAGGTCTAGGTTTGAGTCCCTGGATCGGTCTGGTGATCGATCAGGGAAGCTGGCACGCTGCTCTGTTGTGGATCGGTCTAGTGACCGATCCAGCAATGACTGATCGGTCTGGTGACCGATCAGGGAGCACACAGTGAGGTTGGGAACCTACTGTGCTGCTCCTGATCGATTTGGTGACCGATCAGGGAGTATGCGTTTCACCCACTGTATGGCTCCTGATTGGTTTGGTGACTGATCAGGGAGCACACAGTGAGGTTGAGTTCCCCTGCTGATCTGCTACTGATCGGTCTGGTGACCGATTTGGTTCACTGTGCAGATCGTTCTGGAGAACGATCCAGCTTCGCGGGTTCCTCACTAAGATCAATCAGGACGAAGCCTGATCGGTCTGGTGACCGATCAGGATGTTCCCTGATCGGTCCGGTGATCGTTCAGGGGATCTGGACTGCAAAACTTAGAAATCGCCCGATGAAGGGGTGAATCGGTCGGGTGACCGACCCACAACCTGGGATCGGTCTGGTGATCGATCTAGGAGAGTCCCAAAGAAATCGCAATTTCTAATCGAGCGTTGGGGACCGATCAGGACGGATCCTGATCGGTCTGGACCCAGCCTGATCGGTCTGGTGACAGATCAGGAGATCCTCTGATCGGTCCGGTGACCGATCACTTTAATTCAAATACGCTGTCAGAAGTCTGTTTTCACTGTCGATTCTCTGCTACTTGCTGATTTCCTTTTGATATGCATTGCTAAGCCTCTGTTGGAGTGTGCAGGTAATAGTAGGTGATTCAAACACTCAAGGAGGGTCAATGGGAGGCTTTCCTTGGAGCAGGTTTGGATCTATTGTGTTTTCAGGTCTCCACGACGTCTGGCGCAACTGGCAACTGGCAACTGACGAAGGCGCGGCTGGCAACTGACGGAGGCTTAGCTGGAGGAGTGTCCAGTGGACTGAGTGCTCAGAGAGGTCAGTGGGTCAGGGTGTGAGTCAGTGGTACTGATGGAGTTTGCGACGTTGAGCAGGAGCTTAAGAGACAAAGATGGATGCAGAGGAGCGGAGTAGAACAAGACAGAAACTTGGGAAGTTTGGCTGGGCTGTGTTCATGCTCTCTGTTGCTTTGTGCTTGAGCGACCTTGTTGCATTCCTGTGAGAGCTTTGTGAGTGTTCCTTCTTGTGTGATCTCCTGTACTCAAGTTCCATCATCCGTGAGATCTGTGGAGAGGTTTCTCCACCGAGAAGGAGACTCTATCTTATCCGGGTTCATCGGGGCTTGATCTGCCGACGATCAAGGGATCGCCCACCTTACGGGCACGCCAAGGAGTAGGGGCAAGTTATCCCCGAACCTTGTATATCGCTGTGTTAGCGTTGGTTTGATTCCTTTCTCTGTTTTGTTCTTCCTGTTGCATTTTGTTTCCGCTGCTACTAATCTGATCACAGGAAGAAAGTTCAAAGAGAGGGGGTGATTTGAGTGTCTGGCTATATTCACCCCCCCCCCCTCTATAGCCATTCGGGTTCCAACAAGTGGCATCAGAGCTTGGGGCTCTGTTCACGGCTTAACATCCGAGAGCTTACAGCAAGATGGCTGGACGAGAAGGTTACAGCACAAACCGACCTCCATTCTTTGACGGCACAGATTTTTCATATTGGAAGTCAAGAATGGAGTTTTACTTGAAGACAAACATGAGCTTGTGGTTCGCTATCAATGAGGGGTTTTCCCTTCCAAAAGATAATGAAGGAAAGGAGCTTGAGTTTTCCAAGTGGTCGGCTGAGAAAATCCGGAAGGGGGAAGCAAATGCCAAAGCTGTGATCACCTTACAATGTGGGATGACCAAAGAGCATTTGATCAAGATTGGTCCCTTCACCTCTGCCAGAGATTTGTGGAACAAACTCATTGAGTTCTATGAGGGAACTCAAGACACCTGAATAGCCAAGAAGGACCTCCTTCACAGTCAACTCCAAAATCTGTCCATGAAAGAAAATGAAAAGGTAAGTGAACTCCATGGAAGATTCAAAGAGATCCTCAATGGCCTTCACTCCATCAATGAAAAGGTAAAAAATAGAGACCTAGTGAGGTATGTACTCAAAGCCTTCCCTAGGAATACTTTGTGGTCATCCATGGTGGATGCCTACAAGGTTTCCAAGGACTTATCTTTTGTTATGTTAGAGGACTTATTTTATGAGATGGAGCTACATGAGATCTCTAACCAAGGCCCCAAGGAGAAAGGGTTTGCTTTTGTGGCAGGTAACAAAAGAAAGGAGAAGAAAGAAGAGGAGGAGAAGAACTCTCATCATTTTGCTTTCATGGCAGTAGAGAATTCAAGTGAAGGAAGCAGTGATGAATCAAGTGACTCCTCAACCGTGCCTTCATCATCTTCGGATGATGAAGAGGTAATTTCTCCCGAGCTAGATAAGTGCTATAGAGCAATAGCTTGCTTGACAAACATGCTCAAAAGGTCTAAGAACAAGATTAAATCCTTGAGATTAGAGGTAGAAAAACTGAAAACCGCTAAGGATGAGGATGTTAATGATTTTCATAATGACTTGCATGTTAAGACCCTTGAAAATGAAAATAAGGACTTGAAGAGCGAAGTTGAAAACCTCAAGAATGTTCTTGAGAAGTTTTCAACAAGCTCTAAAACATTAGATATGATACTCAACTCACAAAGGGCGATGTACAACAAGGTTGGTTTGAGTTACCAACCTAAAGAACCTAGTGTCATATCTTTAATGTCAAGAACCTATGTTAGATCATCAAATGATTCTAAGGTTCGAAAAGTCAAAAAGAAATTGACTAAGGCATGGGTGCCAAAGTCATTCATTGTAGATTCTTTATGTCCCAAAATTTGGGTACCTAAAACTTCTATATTTCGAATTGTATAGCTTAGGTTGAGGGGGAGCATCTATCAACATGGGTGGTTGATATTTGGTGCTCCAAAGATATAGCCATTCCTAGTTAGGAATGTGCTTACCATTTCCTCAAATTCACATGAATGGTTTAGGTGACACATAACTTACTCTTACCGTGGATTGTTTAGGATAATTAGGTTTATTATTGCAATTTATGTTTTCCTGCAATTCATGGTTTATGATATGCCTTATGACAAGCCTAAGAAGTCCATTTTCTTGTATATGTTATTCAACATGAATGCATGTTTTTAAAATGTTTTTAAAACTAGCTAAATGAGATAAAAGCATGTCGGACAATCATGTGTTAGAGAGCTTGATCATGAATTGATCATAAGTTGATACAAGCATGTTTTGGAAACTTGATGATAATATGATATAAGTATGTTTTGGGAATTTGATCATACTTTAATTATAATGTGACATAAGCATGTTTTGGAATTTTAATCATCCATTGAAATTGACACAAACCTAATTTTGGTTAAGAACAACATGATCGCATAGTTTATGATGTTTTAAGTTCCATGACTTGCTTGTTTTTCCACTTAACTGATATTCAAGTTCATGCTTAGCAAAAACTGATCATGCCTTGATGAATCTTGATTTAGTTAAGGGACATAAACCATGTTGTTTATTTTTAATAAGGGAAACCCTTCTTTAGAATCAAACAAATTAAAAGCAATTGAGTTAGGGTTTGGGAATGGCTAAGAACTGAAACAAACCTGATTTCAGAGTTTCTGAAATCGATTTCTGAAATCTGGAACTCAGAAAACATTCTGTGCCGAACCTGATCGGTCACCAGACCGATCAGGGATCCCCCTGATTGGTCCGGTGACCGATCAGACCAACTCTGATCAAGAAACTCCCAGATCGTTCCAAATTGATCCAAAACCTCCTCAAACCAATCAATTTTCATCGAATTGTATCAGATTACTTATCATATTAATACACACAAACATGATACAATCTGATTACAATTGAAACATATTTGATCATCCATTGGTACAAACCTGGTACTAAGGGAGCATAAATTTGTTCAAGTGTTACAAACCTGTACTGAACAGTGATTTGATACAAACCTATATTGGAATGTTCAAATTCATAAGAAAGGGTTTGTTGAGTCATGACTCGTGTTTTTAATGTCGTGTTCCAGAAATGTTTCTGGAATATCGAATATTAATAGAGTCTACTCCTCTGTTATGGAATGCAAATTGTTAATGCTGTCTGATCAGGAACGTATTAGGGTTTTCGAAATTTTTTTGAAATCTGATCGCTCCCCAGACTAATCAGATATACTTCTGTATCACGTAATCAACGAACCTGATCGGTCACGGAGACCATTCAGGATTATGTGTTGGATACAGATGCATTCCCTACTTGTCATATGAAACATATACATGTTTGACCATGATATATTTCTGTATATGGTTTCATGTGCAATTCCCACTTATTGACGTATGATGTATATACATTGTTGCCGTGATACATTTTTGGTATATGCCTCTCCTATGTAATTCAAAATTTACTTTTGATTATTTTGGGTTTGGGGAGAGACCCTTGGTTGAGGGGGAGTTTGATGTTTAAACTTAATAACCATACCCTTTTCGATGTTTGACAAAGGGGGAGAAAATGACTGATTAAGTTTATGGTTATTATAGGGGGAGGATCATGATTCCCTTATAAGAATTGAACGGACTTCAATTGATTGATACCTAAACTTAAATCGGGTTGTCAAACAACAAAAAGGGGGAGATTGTTGATCCAGTCTAGCCCGGTTGTTGTTTTGGTGTTTGACAATGATTTAAGTTTGGTTGAATGAATGTGGATTAAGTCCTGGTCGGAGACTGGGCATGAAATCCCGGTGAGTGAAGCTGGGTCCTGGTGAGTGAAGCCAGGTGATGGAAATCCCGGTAAGTGAAGTCGGGTCCTGGTGAGTGAAGCCAGGTGATGGAAATCCCGGTGAGTGAAGTTGGGTCCTGGTGAGTGAAGCCAGGTGATGGAAATCCCGGTGAGTGAAGTCGGGTCCTGGTGAGTGAAGCCAGGTGATTGAAATCCCGGTGAGTGAAGCCGGGTCCTGGTGAGTGAAGCCAGGTTAGATGAAATCCTGGTGAGTGAAGCCAGGTCCTAGCTTGGAGGGCTAGGTGTTGAAAAGTCCTAATTCGGAAGAGGTGGGTGAAAAGTCCTAGCTTGGAGGGCTAGGTGAAAAGTCCTAACCTGGAGGGTTAGGTGCAAATTCCCATCTTGGAGAATTAAGTGAAAAAGTCCTGGCTTGGAGAGTTAGGTCCTAGCTTGGAGGGCTAGGTTTGGAAATGTCCTAATTCAGAAGGGTTGGGTGAAAAGTCCTAGCTTGGAGGGCTAGGTGAAAAGTCCTAACTTGGAGGGTTAGGTGCAAATTCCCAACTTGGAGAGTTAGGTGAAAAATCCTTAGCTTGGAGGGCTAAGGTGGATGAAAACTTAGCTTGGAGGTCTAGGTTTGAGTCCCTGGATCGGTCTGGTGATCGATCAGGGTAGCTGGCACGCTGCTCTGTCGTGGATCGGTCTGGTGACCGATCCAGCAATGACTGATCGGTCTGGTGACCGATTAGGGAGCACATAGTGAGGTTAGGAACCTACTGTGCTGCTCCTGATCGATTTGGTGACCGATCAGGGAGTATGCATTTCACCCACTGTATGGCTCCTGATCGGTTTGGTGACTGATCAGGGAGCACACAGTGAGGTTGAGTTCCCCTGCTGATCTACTACTGATCGGTCTGGTGACCAATTTGGCTCACTGTGCAGATCGTTCTGGAGAACAATCCAGCTTCGCGGGTTCCTCACTAAGATCGATCAGGACGAAGCCTGATCGGTCTGGTCACTACCGGATCGGTCTGGTGACCGATCAGGATGTTCCCTGATCGGTCCGGTGATCGATCAGGGGATCTGGACTGCGAAACTCAGAAATCGCCCGATAAAGGGGTGGATCGGTCGGGTGACCGACCCACAACCTAGGATCGGTCTGGTGATCGATCTAGGAGAGTCCCAAAGAAATCGCGATTTCTAATCGAGCGTTGGGGACCGATCAGGACGAATCCTGATCGGTCTGGACCTAGCCTGATCGGTCTGGTGACCGATCAGGAGATCCTCTGATCGGTCCGGTGACCGATCACTTTAATTCAAATACACTGTCAGAAGTCTGTTTTCACTGCCGATTCTCTGCTACTTGCTGATTTCCTTTTGATATGCATTGCTAAGCCTCTGTTGGAGTGTGCAGGTAATAGTAGGTGATTCAAACACTCAAGGAGGGTCAATGGGAGGCTTTCCTTGGAGCAGGTTTGGATCTATTGTGTTTTCAGGTCTCCACGGCGTCTGGCGCAACTGGCAACTGACGAAGGCGCGGCTGGCAATTGACGGAGGCTCAGCTGGAGGAGTGTCCAGTGGACTGAGTGCTCAGAGAGGTCAGTGGGTCAGGGTGTGAGTCAGTGGTGCTGATGGAGTTGGCGACGTTGAGCAGGAGCTTAAGAGACAAAGCTGGATGCAGAGGAGCGGAGTAGAACAAGACAGAAACTTGGGAAGTTTGGCTGGGCTGTGTTCGTGCTCTCTGTTGCTTTGTGCTTGAGCGACCTTGTTGCATTCCTGTGAGAGCTTTGTGAGTGTTCCTTCTTGTGTGATCTCCTGTACTCAAGTTCCATCATCCGTGAGATCTGTGGAGAGGTTTCTCCACCGAGAAGGAGACTCTATCTTATCCGGGTTCATCGGGGCTTGATCTGCCGACGATCAAGGGATCGCCCACCTTACGGGCACGCCAAGGAGTAGGGGCAAGTTATCCCCGAACCTTGTATATCGCTGTGTTAGTGTTGGTTTGATTCCTTTCTCTGTTTTGTTCTTCCTGTTGCATTTTGTTTCCGCTGCTACTAATCTGATCACAGGAAGAAAGTTCAAAGAGAGGGGGTGATTTGAGTGTCTGGCTATATTCACCCCCCCCCCCACTCTATAGCCATCCAGGTTCCAACAGAGATCACCTCTCCTGTCGCGTCCATCGGGGCGATCGAATCGCGCACGCCGTTACCACTCGCACGCCCTTTGCTACCTACTCCTGCCCTGCTGCATTATTCTTTGGCCATGGCTCTTGCCGGGCAACCATACGACTATGGGAGGCTCTTGTTTTTGAGCTTTTCCACAATAACGGCGGGACCACTTATAGTAAGCATGCTGTAAGTACCCCTGGTTGGTTTTGATGTGATCAACCGATTTAAGTTAGGTCCTGGTGTGTTTAATCCCTCTGCTAAGTCTGCAGGAGCTTAGGTACAGAGGAAGTCGAGCGTAAGACGTAGCGGACGAGAAGGATTGTGTAGGGAAGTGAGCCGACGGGCTCGGTACAATCCGAGGAACGCAAAAGCTGCAGAAGAGTACACCGGTGGATTGAGAAGGACATATTCGACGCCCGAGAGACGGGAAGCCGGGAGGAAGCATGCTCAAGGGGCGAAAGGTCGGAGTCGGATTCGGGTGAGCCGGACTCCGGTTGGCGAAAAATCGCCCAGAAGATGAAGAACCAAAAGACTGGTCAGTTTGACCTTGTCAAACCAGGCACTCAAAAAAAGAAGGATTTATTTGCTGCTAAAAAGTCTCAAACCCAAGACCTCACGCAACATATGTTGCTTGTTGGGGGCAATCGACCCAAGTATGATCGGAAAGATCATGGTTTTGATGTGTGTGTGTGTCAATATGGTTAAGGTTAGGGTGTTATGTTGGTTTTCATATGTGTGAATGAGTCTTGTAGGACTTGGTGAGTCACACATGGAGGACACATCCGAGGGACGAGAGCCGAGGGAAGAGAACTCCAAGGGTAAGCTGGGAAGTGGACTTCAAAGGGCACACGTGATGGGTGGAATGGAGGCAAGCCGAGGGCTTGCGTATGCATCTGAGAGACGATATCCGGTGGAGGAGGACTTCAAGGGGCAAGCCAAGAGAGTATACTTAAAGGCACACATGAAGGAGGGTCTTCGGAGTGAGGAAGAGTGCTTTTGTAAGCTGGGAAGTCGACTGGGAATGGATCAGTCGACTTCCAGTAGAGTACTCGAACTCACATAACATCAGTCGACTGGTCCACTGGTAAACCCGAAAAACTAGCCGTTGGCTAACCACTTCGGTGGGACCAATCGACTGCCCCAGTGGCAGTCGACTAGTATCAGGCTGGACAGCTTTTGGAGTTGTCCTTTACTCTATTTAAAGTAGGACTTTTGAGCAAGTCAAAGGTACGGTTCTTGAGGGTACCATTGTGCTGTTTGTGCTCAAAGTCTACAACTCTTCCTCTCATTCTTATTTCCATCTTGTAAAGAGGAAGAGGGCAACCTTGTGAAGGTTTTCTCCACCTTGAAGGAGGTTTTTCATAGTGGAGCTTGTGCGTGCGTGTGGATCCTTGGATTAGTGATAAGCACCATTTTATCGATTATTATAATTGCTTAAATCCATGTTTGACCCATGTTTTTATTGCTTAATTATGATTTTACCCTAGGTTTTGGAACTTTATCTTATTTTGGACTTAATTGCAAAATTACATAATTTTTGGATTATTTGGCCACTAATTTTCTGATATATTTTTGTAGGCATCAAAGGTTCAAGGACCTAGGGCATACTGGGTCAAACTTGAGTCAGATGTGAGCCGGATCGAATTATCAAGGCCTACGATTAATCCAGGCCGTCCAATTCAAGAGCGGCTAGATCTGAGCCATCCGGGACGATCTGAAGCAATCCGAGCTAGGGTTAGGGTTGATCAAGCTCTATGATCAAGATCTGAAGGTTTCATCCCAATCAGAGCTAAATCAACCGTTGGATCAAGCAAGGAGGGTTCTAGAGCGTCCATTCACAGATAGAGTTGATCTGGACCATCCATTGCATATCTGGAGGATCCGAGCTACCACAAGGCAGATCCTGACCCCAGATCATCATCATAAAAGTTTGGCTCAAATCAGATCAAGATCTACCATTGGATTTCATCAAAGCAATCTGAGCCGTCCATTTGTTTCTATTTAATCAGAAATGCGCAGCTCCTTTCTCCTTGTCGCGTCTCCGCCGCTACAGTTCCCTTCATCGAGTTCTTCATTTTTCTTAGTGTTTTTCTCCATTTCCGGGGCGCGACCCCTCGATTCTTCATCAAGATCATCTTCTGGAGCTTTGGAGGTCAGTTTGGTTGGAGAATTAAGCTCAAATTCGCGCCGGACAGAGTTATTTGAGGGTTTCGGTGGCTCTGTGGTCTGACCGCTGAAATCTCATCCACAAACCATTTCCGAGCTTCTGGGC
This sequence comes from Boesenbergia rotunda, assembly GCA_024364735.1. Taxonomy (NCBI): domain Eukaryota; kingdom Viridiplantae; phylum Streptophyta; class Magnoliopsida; order Zingiberales; family Zingiberaceae; genus Boesenbergia; species Boesenbergia rotunda. The sequence continues at coordinate 785,402 of JAGFNQ010004717.1, forward strand.
AGCTTGTAGGGGTTCTCAAGTGGTCTCAGAAGTTTCCCAATTCATCATCGAAGCTAAACAAACTGAGATCGAAGCATTTGGATTGGAAATTCCCAGTTTGCGCAGTTTGAGCAGAGTTCACTAATCCAATCTGATTTCCACTGATTTGCTGTGTTTAGGGGTTCGAAGCCAGCTCTTGCTTGACGACCAAGAAGAATTTGAGCTTAGGGAGGATTGAGGAGTAGTTTAATTGGTTTAAATTCATGTTTCGTAGCTGTAGTTTCATTTCTGAAATGTTTCGTTACTGAATTTTCTGTTTCATTAGCTGCAATTTCGTTTCTTGGTTGTTTTGCTTAAGTTAGGTGAATTTTCTGCAAGTATAATAGTTAGGAAATGTTTGTAATGGATAATTGCTTTTAATTCTAGTTTAATTGTAGTTAATCTTTGTGTATTAGCTGTGTCTCTGTTTTTCAGATTGCGTATCAAAATTTCTGCAGTAATTCCTAATTCTGAATTTTTGTACCAGCTGTTTAAGTTTCTTTCTGCATTGTTTCTGTTTTAGTTAGTGTTTCGATTATGTTTCTATGTAGCTAGATTACTAGTGTAGTGATCAATTGTTTCAAATTCAGTTTATTCCCTGATTTCTGCATCTTGTTTCCCTTTTATTGCTTGTGTATCAACTCATTTGCTGCGTGCCAAGCTTTGTTTCATTTCTGCACTTGTGCCAAATGACAAATCAGCATTAGATTAGTGCCAAGTTACCTGTAATTCTGGTGTGCCATTGCATTGAATTCAGATTACTTTGTTCAATTGTTCTGCATCGAAATTGCCCTTCATTTCTGCACACTTAAGTTCATCCCTCTTGAAGTTGGTTTTGAGCAATTATCCACAGCTGATTTGTTAGAGTTTGTATCCAATTTGAGCTGAAATTCATTTCTGCGTGACCTCAGTTGGTGTGTTCGATTCTTCATCTAAATTGTTACTGCATTTCTGCTGTCATGCTTATCAAGTTCCCAGATTTCAATTCTTCACTCAAGAATTTCTGCACATCAACTGAACACTGAACTTTTGTTTCTGAGTTCAGTTGGTTCTGAAATTACATTTAGTTTGTTTGCTTCACCATTAATTGCTTAACATCAGTTGGAGTTTTGTTATTATATCAAGTAACACTTCAAGACTGCAGCTTATCATCTTTGAACCTTGTCTTAGCTTCCTCTTGCGTATCAGCTCATCAAAGTGAATTGAGTATCAGATTTTTTTTTATTGGATTTTCGGATATCATTTCTACATTTTGGTTATAGAGGCTGCTCTTGTATCAAGTACACTTTAGCACTGATTAGTACAAAGTTTAACACAATTGTCAGTGAACTATAGCATTTGATTTAAGCTTGTTAGCATTCCGCTCGATTCGAGTTTCCATCGTCCATTTCTGCATTCCAGTTTACAGCTTCTGCAGTGGTAACAATTGAAACCTTGCATTGAATGGTTGCTGCATACTTAACATTAGAATGATTTTGAATGGCAATTACCGAAGTTGAACACAACTTTTCCTCTCTTTTCTTTGCTTTTCCGTTTCCAACTTAAGACCCAAACCCAGATTTAATTCGAAACCCAAAACATAAACGACATCTAAATACAAGCGTGAATCAAACAACGTCAACTAGCCCCGAGAAAAAATACGACCTGTGGCCCCTATATTACATTTTCATACTTTTGATTGTAAAAGGGTTTCCAGCTTTCATTCATTTATAAATATTTAAATTTGATGAGCCCATACATTTCGTGACAAATTAATTAGTATATTTTGGGTCCGTCAATTAGTCACCTCTCTGAGGTGGATACCAAGTAAACAAAGGTGTTAGCATTGTTCTTATCATTTTTATTGTTTTTGTTTGTGTTTGGCTAACAATTTTTGTAGAGAAAATCGAAAGAAACTATTCACCCCCCCCCTCTAGTTCGGCGCCACGATCTAACAAGTGGTATCAGAGCCAGTTCGTTTCGGGAGAACTCGCCGTCGACCGGAGAATCAAAAATGGTGTTTTAAGAGGGTTTAGCACTGCGAGGCCACCTTTCTTCGACGACAATGATTTCTCCTATTGGAAAGGTCAGATAGAGTATTATCTCATGAACGATATTGAAAATTGGTGTAGTGTTGTAGATGGATTCGATGCACCGGTGAATGAAAGAGGAGACCCACTACCTATGAGAAATTGGACAAAAGAAATGATGAAGAAGGCACAACCAATGTGAAGGCTACAACGACTCACCAATGCGGACTCTCAAAAGAGCAATTGAACAAGGTGGGACCGTTCAAGACCGCGAAGGAGCTTTGGGAGAAGCTTATTGAGCTCAATGAAGGGTCAAATGAGTCAAGGAGGGCCAAGAAAGATCTTTTGGTGGCACAACTCCAATCACTCACAATGAAGTCCAATGAAACCATAAGTCAACTACATGGAAGAGTCAAGGAAATTATCAATGAACTCCATGTCATAGGGGAAAAGGTTGAAAATAGGGATCTTGTGAGGTATGTACTCCAATCTTTTCCTAGGACTACTTTGTGGGTATCAATGGTTGATGCCTATAAAGTTTCTAGAGACCTTTCTATGGTAAAATTAGATGATCTATTTTGTGAATTCGAATTACATGAACAAGCTAACATTTCTACTAAAGAGAAAGGTGTAGCTTTTGTTGTAGAAAAGGAAAGGAAGAAGAAAAAGGAAACGAAAAAGAGCATCTACTCATCATCATCCGACTCGGAGGAATCTAGTGCCTCTATGGATAGCGACTAAGAAGCCTACATGGTAAGGAAAATGCGAAGAGCTTTTAAAAGTTTTTCTAACGAATCTCATGGTAGGAAAAGCTCAAGGAGTAAGAGCAAAGGAAAGGAAATTATTTGCTACAATTGCCATCAAGAGGGACATATGAAGAATGAGTGTCTACAATTTAAGAAAAGAGAAGAAAAGAAGGAGGAGAAAAAGAAGGGTGAGAAGAAGAAATCAACGGAAAAAAAGGAAAGAGTGCTACAAGCCTAAAATCCACTTGGGATGATCCATCATCATCGGAGGAAGAAGGAGATTATGTGTCACACTTCACATTAATGGGAGTGGACAACTTGGAGTCATCCGAAGATGAAAAGGAGTCAAGTGACGATGAACAAGGGAGTTCAAGTGAAGGTGAAGGCTCATCATTAGAATCGAATGTGTCGGTAAGTGAGGTATATAACTTACCCACCTCTACTCTTGTTAAAATAATTACTAGTACCAATGATGATTTGGCCAAGGCTAGAAAGAAGGTTAAGGAGTTGAAAAATAAAATTGGCATGCTAAAATTAGAATTCATGAAATTTAAGGACAATGTGCATGTTTCCTCTTCCATTTCAAATGATTCATGTTTAGAAAAGAAAAATAGGGAGCTAAGGGAAAAGGTAGAAGACTTCACCAAGGCTCATGGAAAATTTCAAGTTGGCTCTAGAAGCCTTGACATGATCATCAATAGTCAAAGAGCCGTATATAACAAGGCCGGGATAGATTATAGACCCAAAACCAAGGAAGTGACATTTGTTTCACTTATGGGTAGGAAGGGTGCCCCTAGGAAGCAAGGTGTTAAGGGAAATGTAAAGAAGGCATGGATACCAAAGAAATACTTAAATGATGTTTGTGGATCTAGCATTTGGGTACCAAAAGCTTGTGTTTTCCGTGTTGTTTAGGTGAAGGTGAAGGAAGCCTCAAAAATGTGGATAGTGGATAGCGGGTGTTCAAGGCATATGACCGGTGATGTATGTAAATTCTCCACCATTAGCTATCTAAGAGAAGGAACGGTGTCATTCAGAAATAGTGGGAAACTCAAAATAATAGGTAGGGGCACCATTGAGGTATCTCCTACAATCACAATTCATAAAGTACTTTTAATTAAGGATATGGAGTTTAATTTGCTTAGTGTGAGTCAACTTTGTGATGTCGGGTATAGGGTGGAGTTCCATGCTAAAAAGTATTTAATTAGACAAAATGGCTCCGAAAATATCATGTTAGAAGGATATAGAGAAGCAAACCTTTACTATCCTAGTCTTTCTTATGCTTCTAACATCTCTCCTAAGTGTTTCATATCCAAAGAAGAAGAAGGATGGTTGTGGCATCGGCGGCTTGGTCACATTAATATGAAGAACATTGCAAGAGTTGCCAAGATGGAGTTGGTGAAGGGGCTTCCAATGATCAAGTATGAAAAGAACAAGATGTGTTATGCATACCAAGAGGGTAAGCAATCTAAATCATCACATAAAGGTAAAACCTTAACTAGCACTTCTTTACCTTTCGAATTATTGCACTTGGATCTATTTGATTGCCATAGTACTCCATCAATAGTAGGAAGTAAATATTGTTTGGTAATTGTAGATGATTTCTCTAGATATACTTGGGTGTATTTCATGAAACATAAGGATGATACTTTAGAAATATTTGTAGGGTTTAGTAAACGGGTTGAAAATGAGAAACACCTCAAAATCAACCGAATTAGGAGTGACCATGGTGGGGAGTTTGAAAATTCAAACTTCTCACACTTTTGTTTAGAAAATGGGTACAAGCATGAATTTTCATGTCCAAGAACCCCTCAACAAAATGGTGTGGTAGAAAGGAGAAATAGAGTCTTACAAGAAGCCGCTAGGACCATGCTTAATGTATATTCTCTACCTAGCTATTTTTGGGTGGAAGCAGTAAATATTGCTTGCTAAATCCAAAATCGAATCTTAATTCATAGATTTTTAGGGAAAACACCTTTTGAGTTGTGGAATGAAAGAATTCCACAAATTCACTATTTTAGGGTTTTGAGGTATAAGGTCTACATTTTAAATACTAAGGATGACTTGAGGAAATTTGAATCTAAGGTGGATGAGGGGATCTTGGTTGGATACTCATCCACTAGTAGGGGATATAGAGTGTATAACAAAAGGACTAAGGTGATGGACGAGTCATCCAATGTGGATTTTGATGAGTCTACTTGCACTTACCCTAAGAAATCCTCTATTGATAAGGACATAGAAGAAAGTCAACCCATTACCCAAGAAGTTCAAGACTTGCATTTGGGGGGCATTGATCAAGGGGGAAGGAGAAGTGTATTAGAAGATGAAAATCATGTAATAAATGAGCCCATGATCTCTAGAACCTTAAGGCACCACCAAGATCATCCCATTGACCAAATAGTTAGAGATGTTACCCAAGGGGTGAGGACTAGGTCTTACTTTAGGGAACATAGTAGTCAAATTGCTTTGATTTCCCAACTTGAATCAAAATCAATTGATGAAGCTTTAGGTGATGTGGATTGGGTCCTAGCTATGCAAGAAGAGTTGAATCAATTTGAAAGGAGTGAAATGTGGGAGTTAGTTCCTAGGCCCAATGATTGTACCATTGTCACCACAAGATGGGTCTTTAGGAACAAGTTAGATGATCAAGGAAAAATTACTAGAGACAAGGCTAGATTGGTAGCAAGGGTTTAATCAAGTTGAGGGTCTTGACTATGATGAAACATATGCCCCTGTATAGTTAGATTAGAGTACATTAGTATTTTATTAGCATATGCCGCTCACATGGGTTTCACACTTCACCAAATGGATGTGAAGTCGGCATTCCTTAATGGGATCATTAAGGAAGAGGTATATGTAGAGAAACCACCCGGATTTGAAAACTCAAATTATCCTAGTCATGTTTACAAACTAAGAAAATCCTTATATGGATTGAAACAAGCTCCCCGGGCTTGATATGAAAGACTTTCATCATTCTTAGTATCCAAGGGTTTTAGAAGATGTACAATTGATCCAACTTTATTTCTAAAATCTAAGGATAAGGACATTTTTGTAACCCAAGTGTATGTTGATGATATCATTTTTGGGTCAACAAATAGTGAATTTCTCCATGAGTTTATTAAGTGTATGGAAAATGAGTTTGAAATGAGTCTTGTGGGGGAATTAACTTTCTTCATGGGATTACAAGTTAAACAAACAAATGAAGGGACTCATGTTTATCAAACAAAATATGATAGGGAAATCATAAAGAAATATGGATTAGAAAATGCTAAGGTATCATCTACCCCTATAGGAACAAATGTCAAAATGGATAGTGATCTTGAAGGAAAAGTAGTGGATCCAAAGCAATATAGGAGCATGATTGGTAGCTTGTTATATCTAACCGCTAGTAGACCGGATATATTATTTGTGATAGATATGTGTGCAAGATATCAATCATGTGCCAAAGAGTCTCACCTAGTAGTAGTAAAGAGGATCTTAAGGTATATTAAGGGTACTCTTAATGTCGGTCTTTGGTATCCTAGAACTCCAAACATTGAACTTTTTGGAACTTTTTGGATATACCGACTCGGATTATGCGGGTTGCAAATTAGATAGAAAGAGTATTAATGGAGGATGTCAATTTATTGGGTCATCTTTAGTTAGTTGGAGTAGTAGAAAGCAACCATGTAGGTACTATTAATTTGACTAAAAATCTAGTACATCATTCTAGGACAAAACACATTGAAGTGAAGCATCACTTCATTAGGGATCATGTGGCAAGGAGTGACATAGAATTACATTATGTTGAATCAAAGTCAAACCTTGCCGACAAAGCCTCTTCCCGAAGCGGAGTTCACATCTTTAAGAAGGGGACTTGGTATGTGTTTTGTGGAAGTCTAGGAGTGGCCTTGGAGTAATACAATAGGAAGGTGGTGCATGATTCATTAGGATGATACAAATGATTCACTTGTGCTTATGGTATAGTGTTGGGTCATTAGATGTATCGCATTATTGAAAATAGACCAACTATGGGGAAAGCAAATGTTTAATTAATGGACATCTTTCCCAAAGACCATAGTTGGACATTTTAAGCAATTTGAAAACATTTCTGTGTTTTATTTGTTATGACATAAGTTTGGAAAACATATGATTTCAAAACTGGGATAAAACTTTGGTACAAAGTTAGATGTTTTCAAAGAATTTGAATTTTTGTCAAAAAGTCAAACATGGTTGGATTTTTTATGAAGTTATATTTTTTCTGTTAGAATATATCATATGAAACATGTTTGCAAATTTTCATAATTTTTGAAAAATTTTGGAATTTTTGGTGAGTTTCTGAAATTTGGCACAGATTCTGAAAATGCAAACTGAAGTGTATTAGTCGACTTCCCTCTGAGACAGTCGACTGATACCTCTGATTTCAGAAGTCTGGGAATTTTTAGAAAAGAAATGTTCTCCCATTTGATGTCATTGGTTAATGTTGCTTTGGGCAATCCTTTTGATGGTGTCAAAGGAGGAGAACTGGGAGGTTTAAATTAGGTTTGTAACTTAACTTTTGGTTTAACTTTAGTTTATGATGAAAATTGAAAATGGAAGAGGACATAGGTTAAGGGGGAGGTTACCTCTTGGTTTTTACTATGTCTTGTATTTTCAATTGTTGTTGTTTTTCCTTACTTAAACATATTGTCACACATCAAAAAGGGGGAGATTGTTGGGGCAATCGGCCCAAGTATGATCGGGAAGATCATGGTTTTGATGTGTGTGTGTGTCAATATGGTTAAGGTTAGGGTGTTATGTTGGTTTTCATATGTGTGAATGAGTATTGCAGGACTTGGTGAGTCACACATGGAGGACACATCCGAGGGACGAGAGCCAAGGGAAGAGAACTCCAAGGGCAAGCCGGGAAGTGGACTTCAAAGGGCACACGTGAAGGGTGGCATGGAGGCAAGCCGAGGGCTTGCGTGCACATCCGAGGGACGATACCCGGTGGAAGAGGACTTCAAGCGGCAAGCCAAGGGAGTATACTTGAAGGCACACGTGAAGGAGGGTCCTCGGAGTGAGGAAGAGTGCTTTTGTAAGCTGGGAAGTCGACTGGGAATGGATCAGTCGACTGCCAGCAGAGGACTTGAACTCACAGTAACATCAGTCGACTGGTCCAGGACCAGTCGACTGGTAAACCCGAAAAACTACTTGTTGAGTTAGCTGTTGGCTAACCACTTCGATGGGACCAGTCGACTACCCCAGGGGCAATCGACTGGTATCGGGCTGGACAGCTTTTGGAGTTGATCTTTACTCTATTTAAAGGAGGACTTTTGAGCAGGTCAAAGGTAAAGTTCTTGAGGGTACCATTATGTTGTTTGTGCTCAAAGTCTCTAGCTCTTCATCTCATTCTTATTTCCATCTTGTAAAGAGGAAGAGGGCAATCTTGTGAAGGTTTTCTCCACCTTGAAGGAGATTTTTCATAGTAGAGCTTGTGCGTGCGTGTGGATCCTTGGATTAGTCACCTCTCTGAGGTGGATACTGTAAGGATCGATATGCCTTGCTAGAGGGGGGGTGAATAGCACTTTGTCGAACCCCTTCTTCCTACAAGATTGTTAGCAGCGGAAATACAAATAAAACAATAAATACAATGCTAACAAACCGTATTTAGTTGGTATCCACCCCTACCGGGTGACTAATCCAACAATCCGTCGGTGGATCACTCCCCGGATAACCTCCGGCTAGCTCTCGTTGCTCCTTGTGGGTGGAGAAACCTCGCCACAACTCCAAGCAAACCTCTGAGCACAAAGACTACTATCTTGCCTTTAACCAAGACAAGATTCGTCAAGAAACTCAGCCACCACGACGTCCTCTTTAAATAGGACTTGGGGCTGATTTCTCGCTACCAGTCGACTGCCCCAGGGCAGTCGACTGGTGCCAGCTAAATTTGACCATTGCAACTCCCAACGTTCGAATTTTAGCCAACTCACCAGCCGCTACCAGTCGACTGCCCTGTGCCAGTCGACTGGTCTACTCCCAGGCTGAGACCTTTCTGTGAGCTCCCTCAGTCGACTGTCCCTAGGCCAGTCGACTGGTCTACTCACCCACCTAAGGTTACCCTTCCTGAGTACATTCCACTCCACACTCAACCCCTAGGATTTCCCGAGTACAATCAGCACTCGTACCCTCACGACTCGACTGACTCCTCCTCCGCAGCCTCGACTGTTGCCTTCGCTCCCTCTTCATCTTCGGCCCTCGTCCCTCGGATGCGCACGCAAGCCTCCAGCTTGCCTCCATACCACCCTTCACGTACGCCTCAAAGTTCGTGCCCATCAGCTCATCGTCCCTGCACTCCATAGTCCCTCAGATGTGCACGCCAGCCTCCAGCTGGCCTCCTTGCCATCCTTCACCGTACTGAGGCCGTCCAGTCAGGTATATATGCGTAACCTGTACAACCTGCACACTCAACATACGCATATCAAATACAAGGGTAAACCTAACTTAAACCCTTTGCCCAAACATCAAAACCCATGGTCACTCCGAACCATCTTAGGGCCGATTGCTCCAACAATCTCCCCCTTTTTGATGTTTGGCAATCCGTTTAAGTTAGGGAAAACAAGATAGCAGTCAATAGCAAAAATCATGCTAAAATACATGCATATGCAATGCAAAACTGGATCCTATCTCAAGACATCCTACACCTAATCCTTTAGGTTAGGAATTTCACCACCTAGCCCTCCAAGCTAGGACTTTCACCACCTAACCCTCCATGATAGGAATTTCACCAAAACGGGCTTTTTAAAGCTTCTCCCAAGCACCCCCTATTTTGGACTTACAAAGGCTTTTTAAGAACCTCTCCAAGGTTCCCTTTATGCCAATAATGGAGCAACAATGCTCCCCCTTAATCTCAACTCCCCCTAAACCTAGGGTTTCTAGCAAAGGTATGTTTGGTTTCCCAACTTAAACCCAACACTTCTCCCCCTTTGCCTAACATCAAAAGAACCCAACAATAACTCAATCATTGGTTCTTTTAGTCCCTAATGACCATAAACAATGTGTACTGGCCCCCCATACACTTGTTATGCATCATTTGGACCCCAAACTAGCTGTTGATAGAAAAATAAGCCTTTACCAGTCGACTGCCCAAATGGCAGTCGACTGATACTCTGAAAGTCTGAAATTTCAGCATTTCTGACAAAATTCAGAAATGCGCCAAAAATTTCACAAATCTCCAAAAATTCCCAAATTTTGTGGAGAGGTTTGTGGTACCCATATCTACTTGGGAAAAATACATTCCAAAATGTATCTATCACCATTCCCAAGTTTGACATAAAACCCAAAACTAGCCAAAAACTTCAAACAAACCTTGACCTAACATCCTAGTTTTGATTTCCTCTTGATGTCTTTGCCCATGTCACCCTATAATGCATCCCTAGCATTGATTTACAAGTCAATTACACACCAAAAACTAATTTTTATGCAATATGACCCCAATGTCATATTTCCATGCATGAAGCTCAAAAACACCGTGCCAAAACCCAAGAATTGAGACTCAAGTCCGTCTCCAATTCTTTTGGCACACTGCATGGTCCATCTAGACCTCTAGGAGCACCCCCTCCCAAGGTCCATTCACCATATATCCCAAAGGCTCTTAGAGCTCCCCCTTGAGCTCTTAGCCCTAGCCACCTCCCTAGGTGACTCAATCATCACTAGGCCACATCGGTGTTCCATCGGTGACTCTTGGCCTACAAATTCGACCCTCTTAACCTTAGACACCTTGTCTTTGGTTAAGTCATTTCTTTTTCCTTTAAATAGCACCCCTTTGCCATTTTTGGACTCCCCCTTCTTGCCATAATCATATGCTACCCTAGCATATTTCTTTCCCTTGGCATGGGAGTTCTTAGATCGGTATCCCAACCCCGCTATCATTTGTGCGGTTTAAACCACCCAACACCATGTCTAGACCCTTTGATCCAATCGTGAATCTTTCTAGGGTCTTTTCTAAAGTATCAAGCATTGCCCTCAAGGCTTGATTTTCCCTTTCTAGGCCTTGAACCCTAGAGTCCATATGTCCACCTTGGACATTCCTAGACCTATCCACTTTCCTAGGCATATGTTTCCCTTCCTTGGGGTTAATGCCTTTAGCCTTGGATACATAGGTCTTAGGCCTATCATGATGCATGCTTTTTCTAGAGTGGTGATCTACCTTGTTATCCGTATTCCTATCATTGTACTTAAATCCAAAGTTATGTACCATTAAGCAATTTTCATAATTTCTAGCATGCATGAATGAGTGATTTACATGATTTTTAGAATGCAAGGAAGAACTTGAAATTGAATTACATTTTAGCTTAAGGTTAGAAGTTACCTTCCTTACCTTTGGTGTTCCTCCTTGATGTGGGCTTCTTCTCTTCTTTCTTTCTTCTTTCTCCCATCTCCTCAAGTGCTCCATTTTCTTTAGCTCACTTTTTCTAGGACACTTGGTGTGAAAGTGCCCCATCTCTCCACATGTAAAGCATCTAATCTTCTTCCTCCGTTCTTGGGCTCCTCCATTCCTACAATTTATGTTAGATTCAAATCGAATTGACCCGGGTTTAGAAGTTACCTCTCTTTTACCTTTTGGGCTCTTGTCCTTGTAGTGCCCCTTTTCATTACACCCAAAGCATGTGATGTGCTCCTTTCTCTTGGCTTTGGTGGAGGTAGAGGCCTCTTCTTGTTCTTGTATGATTGAGGGTCTCTCCTCCCCCTCAATACTTGACGTTGATACTTCTTCTTTTTCTTCTCTAGATGAGGTGGAGGATCTCTCACTCTATTCTTCCATTTCACTTGAGGAGGTAGATGATTCTTCTTCCTTTTTCTCCTCTTCTTGGGCTATTGAGTTTACTTCCTCGGCCTCTTCCACTAATTGATCTTGTGTAGGGTTCTTATGAATTTCTTGCAATTTGCTCCACAATTCATATGCATTTTGATATTCTCCTACACGACTCAAAACATTAGTAGGCAAAATATTAACTAAAATATTGATTACCTTTTCATTTGCCCTAGATTGCTCTTGTTGTTCATTTGTCTAGTATCTTGGGCGAAGCTTCTTCCCGTGCTTGTCTCTCGGAATTTCAAAGGGGTCTTCAATGGTCATCCTACAATCTCAATCCATTCCTAGCCAATTTTCCATCCTTGACTTCCAATGGCTGAATTCTTCATGGTTATAGGATGGTGGTGCGTTGATGTCTTCCCCCAACTTATCTTCCATGTTCTTCCCTCTAGCTTTTGCTCTTCTTGGCGGTTAGTCCAATCACGAGCGGTCCTTCGCTCTGATACCAATTGTAAGGATCGATATGCCTTGCTAGAGGGGGGGTGAATAGCATTTTGTCGAACCCCTTCTTCCTACAAGATTGTTAGCGCAGCGGAAATACAAATAAAACAATAAATACAATGCTAACAAATCGTATTTAGTTGGTATCCACCCCGACCGGGTGACTAATCCAACAATCCGTCGGTGGATCACTCCCCGGATAACCTCCGGCTAGCTCTCGTCGCTCCTTGTGGGTGGAGAAACCTCGCCACAACTCCAAGCAAACCTCTGAGCACAAAGACTACTATCTTGCCTTTAACCAAGACAAGATTCGTCAAGAAACTCAGCCACCACGACGTCCTCTTTAAATAGGACTTGGGGCTGATTTCTCGGTACCAGTCGACTGCCCCCAGGGCAGTCGACTGGTGCCAGCTAAATTCGACCGTTGCAACTCCCAACGTCCGAATTTTAGCCAACTCACCAGCCTCTACCAGTCGACTGCCCACAGGGCAGACGACTGGTCCCAGGCTGAGACCTTTCTGTGAGTTCCCTCAGTCGACTACCCCTAGGCCAGTCGACTGGTCTACTCACCCACCTAAGGTTACCCTTCCTGAGTACATTTCACTCCGCACTCAACCCCTAGGATTTCCCGAGTACAATCAGCACTCGTACCCTCACGATTCGACTGACTCCTCCTCCGCAGCCTCGACTGTTGCCTTCGCGCCCTCTTCATCTTCGGCCCTCGTCCCTCGGATGCGCACGCAAGCCTCCAGCTTGCCTCCATGCCACCCTTCACGTATGCCTCGAAGTCCGCACCCATCAGCTCATCGTCCCTACACTCCATGGTCTCTCAGATGCGCACGCCAGCCTCCAGCTGGCCTCCATGCCATCCTTCACCGTACTGAGGCCGTCCAGTCAGGTCCATATGCGTAACCTGTACAACCTGCACACTCAACATACGCATATCAAATACAAGGGTAAACCTAACTTAAACTCTTTGCCCAAACATCAAAACCCATGGTCACTCCGGACCATCTTAGGGTCGATCGCTCCAACAGATACTAAGTAAACAAAGGTGTTAGCATTGTTCTTATCATTTTTATTGTTATTATTTGTGTTTGTCTAACAATTCTTATAGAGAAAATCGAAAGAAACTATTCACCCCCCCCCCTCTAGTTCGGCGCCACGATCTAACGTTGCCATGGTTACCACTTGGGATAGCAGGTGATCACAACAAGCGGCTGCCGATGTTACTACTTGAAGATGACAATAACGAAGTCTAAAGCAGATGATAAAGTCTTAAAGGATAAAACCTTATCCTTTAATCAGATTTAATGGATGCAGTTTAATCTCATCCAAGATCAGCCGTTCAGATTACATCCATGGATCAACGGCCAAGAGAAAATTTCTCAACAATCAACAATCCAAATTTATTCTCTTAGGCTATAAATAGGGTTAGTGTTTCAGCCTTTTTATTCATTGAATTCATTCTTGTAAAATCTCTAAAAGTCTAGCGTGCTATTGTTGTATGGCTTCTCCGCCACAAGGAGATTTTTATTGAGTGTCCACTGCCTTGGAAGCAACGTTCTCAGTTGCGACCAAGTTTCTTTTTAAAAGATTAGTGCCTCCACTTTTATATTTTTTCCCCCCATCTATTCACCCCCCTCTAGCCGGGCCAACCCGATCCCACAAGTGGTATCAAAGCCAAGGTCACCGTAGAAGGACTAATCGCCGACTGCAGCAATTTCGAGAAAATGGTTGGAGCCGTAATCTACCCGCTAAAGTTTGAGGGGGAGTTCGCAATGTGGAAACGCCAAATGCAAGTATTTTTTAAAACTAATATTAAACTGCTACTAATTATGAAAAATAGGTTTTCAGTTCCTAAAGACAACAACGACAAGGATAAAGAAATAAAGTCGTGGACCAAGAAGGAGCAATCAGACATTGAAGTAAACAACAAAGATGAATTTCATCTACTAGCCATTCTTCCCGCGCAAAAAGTCAACCGCATCTAGAATTACAACTCGGTAAATCAGCTCTGGGAGAAATTCCTGGAATTGCATGAAAGCACCTCAGAGGCAAAACTGAAGGCCACCTGGGATGAGTCCTCGTCAGAGGAGTCGGAAGGTCAAGAATACGCGAGACTTGCACTGATGGCAAACCATTAAGAAGGGAGCACTGATGAAGGGGGAGAGACATCAGAAGAAAGCGACGACGAAGGAGGAACCTCGCTTTTCGAAAGCGACCCGGTAAGTGAGGTTTATTTTCTTCCTCATTATCAGTTATATGCAGGAATTAAAGCTTTGCTCAAATCTAATTGTAGATTAGAAAAAGAAAATTTGAAATTAAAAAATGAATTGGCACTTACTTCCTCTTCTAAAATTTTGAAAAATGAAAATGATAATTTGAAAAACTTAGTGCAAAAATTAGAACTTGATATTGTATATTTACGCCAAAAAAAAATAGCTTTCCTGATAATTTAAATTGGTATTTTAAAAATCATAAGGGTCATTTTAAAAAGGTGCCCAAAAGTTATATTCCGCCTAAGTTTTTAATTAATCCTGTAGACAGGAACTTATTTTGTGTTCCTAAATTTTTATTAAACTGATAATTTTTTTTGTTATTATATATGTGCGCATTTTTTTCAAAAATTCATAAATATTTTTTTATGCACAATTATGTTGTCTATCTACTGGAACTTCTTTCAAAAAATTTCGAATATTTTTTTCTCTCGAAATTTGAAATTAAGATATAAATTTTTTTTCAAATTTTTCTAAGTATTTTTTCAAATTTTTAAAATTTATTCTTCAAGAACTTTTATGTGTTGATTTGTCATTTTTGGACTTGATGAACGAATTTAAAACTCAAAATTTTTGTCCAAGCTCATATCTTTATCTTCGACTTTAACAAAAATATTCAGATTTTTTTCGATTTTTTAAGAATTGTTTTATGAAATATAATTTTTTTAATTTTTAAAATTCGATAGAAAAATATTTTGATCAGATCCAATTTTTTTTTTGGATCTCCTTATCAACTGTGGATTTTATCAAAAAAAATTTGGATTTTTTTAAGTCATTTTTAAAAAAAATGGAATTAACTTTGAAAAACTATGCCATTTTAAATTTGAAAAAACAGTGGCAACACGATTTTTTTCACTTAGAATATTTTTTATCTCAGTCAAAAATTTTCGTCTTCCCCAATTATATTTCCCAATTTTTTGATGTGATCAATGGGTGAGGAATAGTATTAAGTTAAGGGGTAGAATTTTAATTTATTCTAAATTTAAGTTTTTTTTTGAACTTATACTATTTGCATTATTATGCAGTTTTTTTTATTTTATTTACCCTAACTTAACTCGAATTGATGCACATCAAAAAGGAAGAGATTGTAAGTACCCCTGGTTGGTTTTGATATGATCAACCGATTTAAGTTAGGTCCTGGTGTGTTTAATCCCTCTGCTAAGTGTGCAGGAGCTTAGGTACGGAGGAAGTCGAGCATAAGACATAGCGGACGAGAAGGATTGTGCGGGGAAGTGAGCTGACGGGCTCGGTATAATCCGAGGGATGCGGAAGCTGCGGAAGAGTACACTGGTGGATCGAGAAGGACGTACGCGACACTCGAGGGATGGGAAGCCGGGAGAAAGCACGCTCGAGGGGCGAAAGGCCGGAGTCGAGTTCGGGTGAGCCTAACTCTGGTTGGCCAGAAATCACCGAGAAGACGAAGAACCAAAAGACTGGTCAATTTGACCATGTCAAACCAGGCGCTCGAAAAAAGAAAAATTTATTTCCTGCTAAGAAGTCTCGAACCCAATACCTCATGGAACATATATTACCAATGTTACCACTTGGGATAGCAAGTGATCACAATATGCGATTGCCGATGTTTCTACTTGAAGATGACAATAACGAAATCTAAAGCGGAAGACAAAGTCTTAAAGGATAAAACCTTATCCTTTAATCAAATCCAATGGATGCAGTTTAATCCCATCCAAAATCAACCATTCAGATTACATCCATGGATCAACGTCCAAGAGAAAATTCCTCAACAATTAACAATCCAGCTTTATTCTCTTAGGCTATAAATAGGCTTAGAGTTTCAGCCTTTTTATTCATTGAATTCATTCTTGTAAAATCTCTAAAAGTCTAGCGTGCTATTGTTGTAAGGCTTCTCCACCACAAGGAGATTTTTATTGAGCATCCACTACCTTAGAAGCAACGTTCTCAGTTGCGACCAAGTTTCTTTTTAAAAGACGAGTGCCTCCACTTTTATATTTTTTTTCTCGTCTATTCACCCCTTCTAGCTGGGCCAACCCAATCCAACACATGCTATTTCACATTACTCGATGACTGTGTGAAGGTGATCTTGATGGAATGGATGAAGGTTAGACTCACTAGTGGTGGTTAGGGAGGATTTTGAACAGTTTGATGATGAACCATTGTTCTGATTATGGTTGCATCGACTCTTCTTCCTCCTTTTTCTTTTTCTTCCTTTTGTCTCTCCTTTTCTTCTTCCTCCTGTTCTTCTCATTCCTCTTCCTCACACCATAGTTGACATGTGTCAGCCTATACCTTATGCAATATTTGTCAGCATTAATACGGAATTGGTTCCATCAACGATTGGTATTGATTTCAAACCAATAGTTAAAAAAACCTTAATAGGTTTCATAGGGATATCAAAAAAAGTTTCTTGAATTCATCCATCATTCTTGACTTATTGAAGCTTCAATGAATGCAAAATACATGAATTAACTTATGCAGTGGCCAGATCATAGTGTTCATGGGGATGAGGCCGGATAGTTTATAGTTAGTTTAACTTTTTTGCACTTTTACCAATATGTGTAACAATATTTTTTTAGTGAGTGATTTGTTTGGTAATCTATTAAACGAATAGGAGATGATGTCAATTTTTTTACGTTGTTAGAGAATAGAGATGATGTCAAAAGAAAAAAAGAAGCTAAATTGAAATTATTATTATGTCTTATTATTCACTTGAATTTTTAATTATTGCATTCATTTTTGTCTCTTGCACTCTAGGTTTAAAATTGTGAATACATATGTGATCTTAGTTTGGCATCTTGTTTTGACGTTATCTATTTATACCGCCAGCACTGGCAAGCCTTTTTAGGAATGAAGTATGTGAAGACGTCATTTCACAGTAAAATGACGGTTGACTTTCTTGATGATTATTTATACTCTATATTGAATGAGATTTAACTAAGGATATAGATGTAGATTTTATTATAGATGAATTTTATATTTCAAAATCTTGTAGGCACAACTTTGTTAAATAGTATAATGTGTGTGTGCATATATATATAGATATAGAAGCTAAATATATATTTCTATAGGAGTGCGTATATCACAATTGCTTTGAATGACTTATACTCTAGCGGACTATAGACTCATCTATAAAAATATGCAAATCATTTACGATAATATAAGTATCATAAATATGACCAAAAACTTAATTCATCACTCTATGATAAAACACATAGAGGTTAAATACCATTTCATTAAAGATCATGTGACTAAAGGAGGAAGGATGTCCTAAATTACATGGACTCT
This sequence comes from Boesenbergia rotunda, assembly GCA_024364735.1. Taxonomy (NCBI): domain Eukaryota; kingdom Viridiplantae; phylum Streptophyta; class Magnoliopsida; order Zingiberales; family Zingiberaceae; genus Boesenbergia; species Boesenbergia rotunda. Next base: position 802,989 of record JAGFNQ010004717.1, read on the forward strand.
AAAGCCAACCTAGTCGACATTTTTATCAAATCACTCCAGAAAGTCGAATTTAGTCATCTACCATGAGAGTAGGGATGTGCATGGTCGGATAAACTTGTCTTTGTGATCACTTCAAAGATTAAACATCATTAAAATCCACATTACCTTTTATAGCATCTCACCCGAACTTAAGATCTACCATGACGCCGGACAGGAAATCGATTATCCTGCAAGTTGTATTGATTCTATTGGTTCAAATACAAAGGCTAAAAATAATCTTCTAAAATCTATTGATTCAGAAGAATATCAAGAAAAAGGAAATAAATAGCACTGTCGAAAAGTATTATTAGTCCAAAAATGTCACTAACATCAACTAAACTATTATTTATATAGACTTCAAACCCTCAGTTACAAAGAAAGGAAAGAAATTCTAAAAGAAGAAAAAATTCTTGGTAGACTTAGAATTAAGGTTGTAAAAATCGCTAGGCGGCAATCGGATGGAGTACTACCACCTAGCGCCTAGGTGGCCTCGGCAGCGCCTAGGCGGCCTCGGTAGCGCCTAGTGGGGCCTAGGCATTTTCACTATTTTCCGAACAAAAACTCCAAGGATGCCATTGAAATTTTAGGATGTCAAATATTTCATGAATGGTGCAAATGATAATAGGACTAGAGAGTGTCAATGAGTAGCCTATAATATAAGATATGACTAATAAAATAAAAATTCAAAGAACAAAAAATAGATAACTATTCTACGAAGTATGTTCCAATAAGATGAATATTTTCATGTGTGCCCTAATTTCTTCTCACCTGCTTTATTCCAAAAATTCTCAAAAAAAATAATTTATTGTCAAAACGTTAAAAAAAATGCAAATATCCAGGTTGCCCAAGCCGCCAAGGCGGCCAACCACCACAAACACAGTGACTCACACTTGTGCGGAGTAGCGGGGGGTCGATTGGTGCTTAGGCGGCCGCCTAGCCCGCTTTTTACAACATTGCTTACAATCTTAAAATCCTAAACTGACTCAAAAATCCAAAAATATAAAAAGATGAAAATTTTCAAAAATATACTTAATACCAAAAAACTCAAATTTTACTAAAAATAATATGAAAGATATTCGAATCCTCTTACATCAGTCGTCCTAAGTTGTAAAAAAGAACTCATTCTAATCCTCTTACATCAGTCGTCCTAAGTTGAAAAAAACTCATTCTCAAGTTTAGAGTTGTGTTTCTACCTTAATCTCCTCTAGGATCAACAAGTTTTCCTCTAGGATCAGCAAGTTTTTTAGTAACAATTGCTGGTGAATAACAATGAAATTAAACTTTGAGTATTCATCTAATTTTCAAGTTGTTTTCTATAAATTAGTCCTCATATGAGGTGTTGGAACATCTGTGTGAATGTGATCAATCAGATCATGTATCTCTTGAGTGAAAACTCTAGTAAGTCTTTCAAGTTCATTTTTACTAAGTTCTTCAATATAGTAATCAAATATAATAGGATCATCTTGTAGCTTTGCCTATCTAGGTAATCAATTCTCGCGAGTGTACAAAATCAAAATCAAGCTCAACTTTCAGCAAGTTAGCTTGTACTTATTTGTTAGCTAACATAAGGAGCCTAAGTAAGCTGTTTCTTGATCTTCTAATGGCCAAGAGTTGTTTGATTAATCATATCAATGCAATGTACTATGGCTTCATCATGCATACACTAAAAGTGCTTCTAAGTTATAAATGTCTCGTTTGATGCCTAACCTCTCCCAATCAAAGGCTCATTGTGTTAGGGCAAAATGCCCCTATGATTTACCTGCTTGTATCTAGCTGAGGGGTCGATGATACCGGGCCACCTAGGTTAGCATTATCACCTTTTTCTCCAATGCATACACTAACCACCATTTATAAACTCTACATAATCTACACAGGTCAATTGAGAAGTATCCCCCAATTTGTTCTTAGAAATCAACAGTCTCTTGCGAATGACTAAAATATCTTAGTTATCACCATAATATACCTCATCATATACTGGCTTACTAGTTGACTCAGTCTCATCTTTGTTGTAAATTGGACCATTGACTATTTTGATCATAACGTACATATTTTTCTTAAGAAATTTTTTATCCAAATTAAAATAAAAGAACTTATAACCTTTAAGATCTCAGGCACTACGATCACAGTATAAGGCTTCCTCAATTGGAACTTGTCTATCAGGACCTCAACTACGTACCTCACGATCTTCAAGATCTTGGCTGCTAGACACTTGTATAACTCCGTGATTTGTCTCCGTAGATCATTAAGTATCTCATCATGGGTGTTACGATCACGATGCGAGGATTCTTTAGTCGGAACCTACCTATCATGATCGCAATCACGATGATCATCCATGAGATCTAATAGCTTTGATATTGCCACTAGGGCATAGCTGAGATGTTAACCATGGGGTAGATTTGTCGCATTAAGCATGGATCGAATCTCTACAAAAGTCATGGATATACCCTCCTCTATGGGGACCATCTACAGTTTCCTGATTTACCTCTCTATAGATGGTCATACGGCTGACTGTGTGGGGTGCACGGGATCATATAACCTTTCGCCACATTAAGAGCTTTGATATCAGCCGATGTCAGGTAAGATAACAATTATCATACGGGTTGTATTGATTCTGTTGCTTCGAGCACAAACGCCTGAAACAATTTTCTAATATTATTGATTCGGAAGAATACCAAGAAATAGAGAAATAAATGACACTATCAAAAAATATTATCAATTAAAAAACTTCACTAACATCAGTTAAATAATTATTTATATAAACTCCAAACCTAAGATGCAAAGCAAGAAAGAAATTCTTTTAAAAAAAGGAAAAATTCTTAACAAATTCACGATCTTAAAATTTCTATACGGACTCAAAATCCAAAAATACAAGAGTAAAATAATAAAAAAAAATGTCCTAAATATCAAAAAACTCAAAATTACTAAAAATAAAATAGGAACGATATTCGGATCCTCTTGTATCGTACCTTGATTGTGTTTTGTTAGTCCTAGATGGGAGTGAAATGCTTGGGACAATCTTCTTGTTCATAATGTTTGTTATAATGTATTACTTTGAACAAAAAGATTGAAGTCATCCATGATTCATTAATTTAACCAATTATGGGAAAGGCTGATATATGGTTTTGACTTGAAAATCATGATTGGACATTTCCGCCAAAGAAAATACATAAATCATTCCAAAACATTTGAATCACACATTAATTCAAGTTAATCCTCAAACATATCCATAAGTATGATCACCTAGTGATTTGACAAAAAATCTGACAACAACTAGAGGTTATTAGAAATAGCAATTGATTGGTGACAATAACCAATCGATTGTTGGCTTGAACGATTGATACAGAAGGACCTGAACTCAATTGACCGGTTGAGTTCAAGGCCATCAATCAATTAATGAATTTCATTAATCGATTGTTAGTCATATACATAGTCACAGAATGACTCGGAATAGATTGGGCAGTCGAGTCCATTGGGTTAAAGGTGTCTTACAATCATGCCAATCGATTGGTGATCTTCATCAATTGATTGGTGATTCTGCTACTAGACACAAAACAACGCTAAATCAATTGCGTGGTTTGACTGAACCCAACCAATCGAGCAATCGATTGGTGGTTAAGTTCACAAACACAGAATCGGACGAAGTCGATTGCGTGGTTTGACTAATCCATGACAATCAATTGTTATGGTACACCAATCGATTGGGAGACACAATTTTAAAACTCATGCCCTAACAATCGATTCCCAAAATCTTGACTTTACTCCGTCAGTTCTGCTACTTGTGTCGTTCTTTTTTTTCGATGTCTCTCCAACGATCATCTTGGCGGAAATCAGCCTAGAAGATTTTGATGTGTTTTGTCGATTCTCAGAGGTTTTGAAGTGAAATTCTGGTGCATTTTTAAACCAACAAGAGGCAAAAATCAAGCGATCAACAGCAAGCAACGCCGTGTTTAATTTGTGTAAACTTGTTTTGTATTTCGATGTTTATTTTACCTCTGTATTTGCTTTTATCTTGATAAAAAACATACTGTAAAAGACTTCTCCGTCTTCGAAAGATATTCAAGAAGAAGAAGAATAGTGTTGGTGGTCATTAGGACTAGGCCTTAGATGTAGTGGCTTTAGGGAGGCAATGAACCAAGTAGAGTACCTTGTTTGTGTTCCGTTATTGATTTATTTAAGTTTTCGCTACACAATCAACTCAGCACAATCGAAGCTATTTACCTCCTCTAGCTCACACAGTCTTAACTAACCTGTATTTTTAGTTCGACCTAAGCATTTAAACGAATTAAAAAAAATATTTTTTAAAAAATAAAAATAAATCTAAAAACTATAATAAAAACATATAAAATAATATTTTCAATTTAGAAAATGTTTTTATAATTTTTTATTTTATTTAAAATAATAGATGGGGTTGGACTAAGCTAACTTGGGCATGGCTCAACTGGGCTCAATCTGTCCAAACAGCATGAAGTCACAGGTCATGCCTAGCATGACTTTTGAGTGATTAGAGTTAGTCTGGGCCGTCTGGCCCAACATATTTCATGAGGGATTTAATTTGGTCTGGTCCAACACATCAATTAGATCAATTGATCAAAGCACAAGGCATGCTCGACTTAGCCAAATACATTTTGTCGCCTTCAGAAAGGAGTAGAATAAATTTTATAAAAAAAATGACTAAAATTACAATGAGATTGAAAATATATATATTGAGATAAATAAGGAAATCGTTTGACCAATGTTTAACTATAATTCTTCCAACTAATTTGATTTACATCATCAAGGCCACCAATCAACCAATTTAATCAGCCTAACAAAGCCTCCTCGGCTCATCCAATCCAATCCAATAATCTCACCCAGTGCTAGTTCACCTAGCTTGCTCGACTAGACCATCTTGCCTAGCCCAACCAATTCGCCTGGCTCATTGGCCTCTTGCCCAATCGTCCTGCCGAACCCAATCAACCTACTTAACCCACCCCAATCAATTCACTTGCCTAACCCATCCACTTGGTCTGACTAACCTGTTTACAATCGTAAATTTCTTATGCTCCATTATATTACTGTCACATTAAAAGTTAAAAATCTCTCTTCACTATCATAAACTTCTCTCTACTCTCAAAATGTCACTTTTTTTCTCCACTATCAATAAATATTAAATATTTTACAGTAAGAGAGAGAGTATAAATTTAATTCCAAGATTTTGAGACTGATTTATAAAAAAATTTATAAACTCCACTCATATAATGAGAATGAAATTTATAATGAAAAATTTATAATATAAATCTCATATTATAAACCCCATTATAAATACCTTTAGGTCTAACAATCCTAAGTTTGACTTCCATCCAACTTGATTGGCTTGTTGAACTCAACTTACTTGTTCTGTTTACACAACTGATTTATTTTATTTATCTCAATTGTAACTTTGAGATGCTCAGTTTGACCCAGTAGATTGACTAGTTTATCCACTTGGTTGACGAAATCTACTAAGTCGGTCCAACTGACTTATGAATAAATGTTTAATTTAACAGGGGAAGAATACATATGTAAAAAAAAACAAAAAATCATTATCATAGAGTGAAATGGAATGAATTGTTCATTTAAATGAATTATTTCCTCTCAAATTATATTCAGATAGCATAATAATGGGAATGAACCATTTCAATTTAATTATATTTCATTCATGTGTACTAAGCACCGTCTTAAAGTAAATAAATAATAATTTATTAAGATATGAATTAGAAGGACCAAGGAGAATGTGCTAATCTTTGCCCTAATTTAGTTATCAAAATTGATGGCCAACTCACTTGATCGATTATGTCCTCTTTCTCCTATACGAAGTCTGCAAGCAAAACTAAAGCACAATCATCAGATTCTTTGTATAGACTCCATGAAATTACATGGTACACGAAATAATAATTATGCTTTTAGAATAATAATACATTAACAGTGTTCCACGACTTGACTTCAGTACGCTGTTCAATTACGAACGTTTTATCAAAAAGAATATTTGGTTCATAGGAATTTCTTAAGCAATAGGGCTATGTTGATAAAAAGAAATATGCATAGAAAATATATCAAAAAGTAAAGTGACTTGGAAAGAAAGGGAGAAAAAAAAATAGAGGATCCTCCTAAATGAGAGAGACATCATTCTCTGAATGTTAACATAAAATAAGATTTATTATAAATAAGAGATGATTCTTAATACTAAAATAGAACTCTTATTTATACTATAGCATAAGGCTCTAATAAAAAATTATAATAAAAATATTTTAATTTCAATCTTGTAAAAAAGGAATTAAATCTTTACCCGAAAAACAAAGAAATTAAATTTTGATCTTAACTCAAAATGGAATGCAAATCAAGACAAAACCTCTCCTATAAACACTAGGAATATAAAAAAAATCCTTAATGCCTAAAAATGAAAATTACCAAAAATAACAAAAGTAGTCCGAAAAAGGTATAAATGGCAGAATTAGGGTCCGAAAAATTGACGGTTTCACCCGTAACAAACGTAGCTTTTCAAATTCTAAAAATGTGACCATCGACAGGGCCTAATTCCGATACCTGAGTCAAAAGTTATGTCTTTGGAAGTTCGAAGGGTCATATTAGGATTTAAGATGGGTTGGACCTGCATCAGTCTCCTCGAGTTGTAAAGAACTCGCCCTCGTGTTCATAGTAGCTTCATCAGTAATCACCGAGTACGGAGTCAAGTGCTTCATGTTGAAGACATCAAACGTCTTCAAATGACTAGGAAGGGGCAGTCTGTAAACATTGTCATTAATCTTCTGAAGTATCTCACACGGTCCAACCTTCCGATCCTTCAGCTTATTATACTCTCCAATAGGAAAATGAACACGAGCCAATATAGCCCAGACAAGATCTCCAATCTCAAAAAGTACCTATCGACAATGGCGAACGACCCAAGCCTTATACTTGGCATTTCTTTCCATAATTGCCACTTTCACTTGCTCATGAATATCCCGAAGATGCTTTGTAATCTCATTCGCTTTAAGATTAATTCAGCTTACTCGTGAAACAGGGGCTAAATCCAAAACCCCCGATGGATTCCACCCATAAACAATCTCAAAAGTACTCAATCCTATGATCATGTTTGTCAATCTATTGTAGGCAAACTCTGTTTGAGGTAATGCCAAGTCTCACTGTTTTGGTTTAGTTCCTGTGAGGCTTCTCAGAAGATTATCCAAACTCTGATTCACTACCTTGGTTTGTCCATCTGTCTAAGGGTGGTAAGTACTGCTAAAGTTTAATTGCGTGTTCAGTTTCCCCCATAAGCTTCTCTAGAAGCTACTGATAAACTTGGTATCTCGATCTGAAGTCATAGATTGAGGAATGTCATGTAAACGCACGATTTCCTTGAAGTAAAGATAGGTTATCCGACCAGCGTCCATAGTTTTCCTATAAGCTACGAAATGTGTCATCTTTGTAAATCAGTCAACCACAACAAGAACTGAATCTGAGGCTCCTTGGGTGTGGGGTAATCCTAATATGAAATCCATGCTAACATCGAACCAAGGAGTTTCAAGAATGGATAGGGAAGTATAAAAGCATCCATTGGTGAGAACCCTCTTAGACCACTAGCACACGGACCATCGGTCAACAAAGTGAGTCACATCGCTTGTCAACTTGGGCTAATAGAAACTGACAGAGATAACGACTAATGTCTTATCGCGCCTAAAGTGCCCCTCGTTACGAAGCTCACTCATAATCTGCTACCTAAAAGAACAATCTGGAATGCACAAGTACAACTCACGAAATAGAAAATCATTATGCAAAATATAATCATGTCGATGACCATCATGTACTTCCTGGATTACCCTTCCGAATAATGAGTTAGTCGTATACATATCTAAAAAAACCTCAAAGCCAGCAACGCTGACACTCAAGAACGTCGATTCAAGGCATCGGCAACACGGTTCAGACTTCCAGCTTGGTGCCTTAGCGTAAAAGTGAATTCTTGTAAGTAAGTCACCCACGTAACATGTCTCTTGCTCAGCTTGTATTGACCATTGAGGTACTTCCATCCTTCATGATCAATAAATATGATGAACTCCTATATTAGGTAGTGTCGCCAATGCTTCATGAACTGCACAATAGCATAGAACTTTAAGTTACCAAGATTGACTCAGAACACCCCCTATACCTGTAAAATACGGTAAAAATAATAATAATAAATAAATGTATAGAATAAAATAAATATATAAAATATATATATAGGAATATATATAAAATATCACCATAAATAGGACTTTAAAAATTAGAAATAATCAGAGGAAAAATTTGGAAGAATTTTCTGGAATTTTTGGAAATAATTACGGATTTAATTGGATACAAGATGAGTTGGTTTGGAATTATTGAAGGAAAATTTTGATATTTTGGAATATATATATATATCAGGAAAAGTAAATATATATATAATTCATAGCTCTGCTTTTTCGTCCAGTGCCCTAAAACTTTCGGCCGACCCCCTCTTCTCTTCTCACACCCCACCTCGCCGGCATCGCTCTTCACGTGAGGTCAGGACGGTGGCGCCGCCGGCCATCGGAGAGAAAGAGATAGTCGATACCACTATCTCCCCTCACACGAGCACGCTGAAGCCGAGCGTCTCTCTTCCTTGCGGAGTCAGCAGGAGTCGAAGCTGAAGCCGAAGCCGTTCGCCGTTCGCCGGAGTTAAGCCAGCCCTTGAGCTTGCGCCGCCCGCACAACCCTGGTTCGTCTTCTTCGCGCGAGCGTGAGGCGACAACGAGGTTCCACCGCAAGGAGTTTGCAACGCCGGCGATGTCTTCTCCCTCACATCGCCGACGCCACCCCTCTCACCGTCGACCACCCTGATTCGGCTGATCACCGACAAACACCGTGTTGGCTTAGGCACGCCGCAGCAGCCGCGCAGATCGGCCTATCGCCGTCTGTGCCGAGCCCAGCCGCCTCGATGCACGCCGACTTCTTCTTCTTGATGCGGCGTCGCCACCTTGTCACCTTCGCCCTGTCGCCGCTGCCCTCCTCGGTCGTGCCAGCGTAGCTTTCACGTCACGGATCATAGCCACCGCTCACCTCCCTTCGCGCAAGGCTGGGTCAGTGACGTCACAGTGTTGCCGGATGTGAGGTTGTGAGGCTGCTAGGAGCATCCGTCCTGCCTTTCCCCACCCGATGAGATCACCTACATTACCACCTCCTTGGCCATTGTTGCCGCCTCCAGTCATCGTGCCATTGATGTGAGCCTTCGTGGGGAAGAAGCGCAAGGTTGGGTAATGAAACTCTTGTCTTAGATCTTATTGTCCGATTTGAGTTCATAAGAAATATGTGATAATGACTTAGATTAATCATCGTGAGATGATTAATTAGATGATAATCTATTAATTAAGAATAATGGAGGATGACCATTAGGGTTAGGATGATTTAAGCCGGTGGTGCTATACTTAACTATTTGGTATTTGTTAAGTAGCTAAAATCGTATTTGTTACAGGACGTTGACTTGGTACCGACGTTGGACGCAGAGGTCTCATTGGACACAGACTTCACATTCGAAGGCGGGTACTTCTCCCTTGATTCTTGTAGTTTCGTTTACCTTAAATGCATGGTCGTTTTACTTTCTAAGTAGGTTTGCTTTATCTTAAATCTATTTGCCTTGTTTTCCTGCTTGATACTTATTCATGCTTGACCTTTGAGTGATAATTCCAAATTGTTCGGTTATACAGTCTGATGACTTGACTTCTGATCTAAGAGTACCGCGTGTACTATAGAATAATCATTTGACCTATCTAGGGTTTGATTGACATTAGATAACCCAACCCAGTAGATTAGTGCATGTTTATTTACTTTGGTGCTGATTGTGTTTTTCGTATGTTTCCTTATTTTGGTGTTATTGGTGTTTTCTGTTTTCGCATGGTTTTGGATTTAATTGAGGTGGATATTAGTGACATGCATCATAGCATTCAGGCCGACGACCGCGGGCTCCTTGGTGGTTGAGACGGGTCGTCGGGTATATTTTCCTGTTGTGCTACGCTCAGTTGGAGTTGTGTGCAAACAGTTGATACTCCACAGGTGTTAGGAGTCCCCACAGGTGCTTCGGGGTTTTTCATATCAGGGTCACGGTTGTCGTGGTGTATTTGTATAGCCACAGGTGCTTGGCGCTTGTATCTTGTCCACTCAACCTAATGGTGGTTGGTGTGTGTACAGTGCAGGTCATGACATCATATACTTATTGTGCATTTGCTTGTGTTTGTTGCATTTGTTTGAGCTATGATTGTTGCATTTGATTGATATGCATATACGGTTATGATTTGCATTTTATATGATCTGAATATGTTCAGCAGTATTAGGTGTTTATGGAGGTGTTAGAGGGGATTTCTGATCTTGCCCCTACGTGTTACATGGTTTTCAGGTATGTTTTATTTGTATAGATGCATTTTGTTTATGTTCTTATTTCCGGAGATTGTATACCCTTTGTTTTCTTTGTGCTTGTTTTACCCTTTTATATACCATGCATTTATCTGTTTCATATACCCGCAGAGTTCCACCCGGAACTCACCACCCCTTGTCCTTCTTTTTGTTTCAGGTAGTTGATAGCTGTGTCTCGTGCCGCCAGGAGAGGATCCAACTGTCAGTCTCTCAGTTTGAGTATTAGTTTTATTGGTTTTCGTACACTCGTAGTCGTTTTATAGTATTAGTGTTGTTTTTGATTTTATTATCGTTTCGGATAATATTTGGCTTTTCGTTAGACATGTATTTATTTATTTCCGTTGGATTTCGGTTTGCTGCGCTTAGATATGGAGAATTACTCATTATGTTTATTATTTATCAGTTATTTTATTTAACTGCGTTGTTGTGGATGTGTGAATGCCAGCCGAGTGTGATTGAGTTATATATGTGTGGAGTATGTATGTATAAGAGTTTCAGATTGTCCGCCGTCAGGGGAGTGGCTGCCCGATTTTCGAGCGAGCCCGAGCCGCTGAGGGCGTGACAATACCTATATTGGATGCATCACCGTTACCTCGAACAACTTGTCCAAATCAGGAACAGTCAGGACTGGTGCTTCGGTCATCCTCTGTTTAACCAGTTGAAAGTTGGCCACTACTTTGAAACACTCAATGATACTCGATGATAGGAGCAATCAGGATGAGACCGGTGCTTTTGACCACTTGAAATCTCTTCTTTTGAGACACTCGATGATAGGAGCAATCAGAGTGTTAAAATTCCTGATGAACCGAGGATAGAAAGAAGCCAAGATATGGAAACTTCGAACATCATACAAGACCCTTGGTTGAGGTTACTCCAAGACTGCATCTATCTTTGCTAGATCTATATGTACACCATCAGTAGATATAATAAAACCGAGAAAAGATGTTGATGTAGTAAAGAAAGAATACTTCTTCTTGTTTACACATAAGCATTCCGATTTCAGCTTTTCGAAGACAGCACAGAGATGGCCGAGGTGGGATGCCCATGTTGGGATGTAAATGAAGATGTCGTTAAAGTATACCACCACAAATTTTCCCATAAAGAGACGTAAGACCTGATGCATAAACCTCGTGAAGGTGCTGGGTATATTGGACAATCCAAAAGGTATGACCATCCACTCATATAGCCCATGTTGCATCTTGAATGTCGTCTTTCATTCATCACCAGGCCTTATCCTAATATGGTGGTATCCGTTTTTAAGGTCAATTTTTGAGAAGACCTTAGAACTAGATAGTTGATCCAACATGTCGTCCAAGCGAAGAATTAGAAACCTATACTTCTCTGTAATCTTGTTGATGGCTCGGCTATTAACACACATACGCCACGAGCCATCTTTCTTCGGCACTAATAGGGTAGAAACTGCACAAGGGCTTATGCTTTGTCGAATGTGTCCCTTTTCCAACAACTACACCACCTGACGCTGCAATTCTTTAGCTCCCTTCGGGCTAAGGAGATAAGCTAGCCGATTAGGCAAAAATTAACCTGGAACAAGGTCAATCTGTTATTGAATATCTCACATAGGCAGTAGCCCAAAAAGAAGATCCACTGGCATTAGCTCATCAAAATCTGCTAACAGATGTTGAACTTCGACTGGTAGTTCAGCGACCGTGGCAAGAGCAACGCTCTGGCGTGTTAGCAAAGCATATACGACTTCATGCTCTGCTTGATCTAAAAACTTGGATATAGAAAGCAAATTAATATTTTTAGCTACTGGAATTGGGGTCAATCCTTCCCGCCGTGGTGCCAACACAATTTTTTCCCTTAATGTGAAGGGTATATGTATTCTTCCACCCATCATGAGCAGCATTTCGATCATACTGCCAAGGTTGCCCCAACAATACATGACATACATTCATAACCACCACATCACACCAAGCACTATCAAAATATTTTCCAATCGAAAAAGAAACAAGGCATCGTCGGTCTACTGTTACCTCATTTTCTTTATTCAGTCAGGATAGCTTGTAGTGCTTGGGATGTCGATCTGTCTTCAGTTGTAATTTCTAGACAGCCTCAGCAAATATTACGTTCTCACATCTTTCGCTGTCAATGATCATCCTACATATCTTATCCGTGATGGTGCAGGTTGTATGAAAGATATTGGTTCTCAATCAGTCATCCCCCGAATCGCCCTTGGGAGTCAACAGCCTCTTGCGCATAACCAAAGTTTCATGGCCATCATCATAAATCACTTTGTCAGATGTTTCATACATCGGATCATCAAGTGTTGTTGTATCTTCTATCCCTTCTTCCTCGACTAGCAAGTTTTTGCCCTTCAGATCAGTAGAAGAGGGCTTCCTGTATTGGTGAGTCATATGTTCTTGTTCACCACATTAATAATATTTGATAGGGACCTTAGAGTTAACCTGAGGCGACTGTTACAATGGCCGCTGTGATGGCTGGTGCAGTAACTACTACTATGAAGGACAAAAATTTTGAGAAAGAGATGGCCGGTTGTTCTGGTCGTTTTTCCTGCTTGTTTACGATTTGGTTGCTTTTCAGCCGCTAGTGCATGCTAAAAGGCTTCTGACATCGTCGAAAATGAATGAAGACTGAGGGCGTCTTGCAAGGACAAGCACAAACCCCCAAGTATCGCGCCACCCTCTACTCCTCCGTCTAGAATCGATTTTTTCGGTCCACTAGCTAGTCGAACTCATCTGTATATTCATCGACCGATCTCTCACCCTATCTCAATGAGTGAAGTCGCTGGTACAAGGTTGGGCGTAGGCAAAAGGAAGGAAGTGTGCCTCCATCTTTTCCTTCATAGTCTTCCAGTCAGTTATTTGAGATGTACCTTGTTTGTCTTGAAAGCGTCACATCTATTCCCACTATGCTGACGCTCGCCCCTTAAGTCGAATGGCAATTAACTTCACCTTCAGTTGATCTGGAATTTGTTTGTAGTCGAAGATCTGCTCCACTTCGTTGACCCAGTCAATGAAGTCCTCATCTTGCAACAAACTAGAAAATTCGAGCAGATCCCAAATCTCGAAATCCGAAGTCTCCAGTGGCCTCCTCTCGCCGGCGGCGTCCCTGAGGTGTATATCGCCAGTGATATGGGTTCTCGAAAGAAGACTTTGATCCACAATCAGAATTCTCACAATCCTCATGATCCTGCGCCGCTAGACGCTAGTTTTGCAGGGTGAGCTCTGCTACTTGCCTCCACAAATCTTCAATCGTCATTATGTCCTTGACATTATGACCACGGTGCTCAACTTCTTCCATCGAAAATTGCATGTTGTTGCAACCACGACTACGACCGTGACAATCCGCCATGGGATCGAAGGATGACCTTCACGTGGCTCTGATACCAACTGACGCAAGACAAGATAGAATAGCGATTATATTGCGGGCAACCAAGAAGAGAAGAAGAAGAAAAAAGAGCAAGTAAAGGATCCTCCTAAACAAGGAGAGAGACATCGTTCTCTTAACGTTATCATAAAATAAGATTTATTATGAATAGAGGATGATCTCCAACATCTAAATAGGACCTTTATTTATGCTATAGCCTAAAACTCTAATAAAGAAAAAAATTACAATAAAAAAATTTTAATTCCAATCTTGCAAAGAAAGAAATTGAATCTTTATCCGAAAAGGAAAATAATTAACTTGACGAACTTTACTCAAAATAGAATGTAAATCAAGATAAATCCTCCCCTATAAACACCAAGAATATAAAAAAATCTTAAATATCTAAAATATGAAAATTATCAAAAATAATAAATGTGGTCCAAAAAGGGTTGAAACAGCGAAATTAAGGTCAAAAAAATTATGATTATGATTTTACCCTTAACAAACGTAGCTTTTTGAATTCTAAACGCGTGACTGCCAATAGAACATGATTCCGAATTCTAAATTAAAAGTTATGTCTTTTTAAAATTTAAAGGATCATATTGAACATCGAGATGGAAGATAGGTATACAAATTGAGTTTCCAAACAACTCAGATCGAAGGATAAGGACACGGGAGGAATCAACAGTTTAAGAATGTAAAATTTCTGAAAGCACCCAGTAAGAATCCAAACACTAGTCATTCCGGGAACACCAATCTATTGCAATTCGCAGCAAACATCTCAAACAGATTCATATAGAAAACGACAGACAAAGTGTATTCAACAAACAAAGAGCACGCAAAACCAGTACACCCAAACTTATTTGTTTTGGGTTTTCTCGTTCACCCAAAAGAAACAAACAAAGAGCACCCTAAACCAGTACAGTAACCAATTTTCAACACACGAGTAGAATTTAAAAAACGACCGAGAAGGATTATAGTCTCATTTTATACTGCTAACAAGTTTTCAAAAACAGCAACTAACCAAAAAAAAAAAAATCATATTCAATAAGTTCAGCAGCAAAAAAGGAACCATATTCAACTAACAAGTAATATATGTTGGATGAGATCCGTAGAAATTTCAACAGAGTCCACAATGTCAGCTCATTGATAAGTTGACGGTTCAAATCAGCAAAAAAAAATAATAATAATTAACGAGGTTTTTTTAATCTCAGGTGTTCGGTCCGGCCTCACGGAAGTTTTCCACCGACCACAATGTCAGCTCATTGATAAGTTGACGGTTCAAATAAGCAAAAAAAAATAATTAATGAGATTTTTTCAACCTCGGGCGACCGGTCCGGCCTTACGGAAATTTCCCACCGGCCCAGTTCAAATCAGCAAAGCATCTATATGACGATGCTCATGGATCATGTAGCTATTGTAGCGACACGACCCCTCTAGCCTCATCAGACGACTCTCTAGGTCGTGCCCTACGGTCTTCCCACTCCCGGCAGTGGGTTTTTGCCTTCCCCAGATTCGAACCCTAGACCTCCAGGACAAGTACTAAAGTTCCTTGAATCTTTCAAGGAACTTTAGTACTTGTCCTGGAGGTCTAGGGTTCGAATCTGGGGAAGGCAAAAACCCACTGCCGGGAGTGGGAAGACCGTAGGGCACGACCTAGAGAGTCGTCTGATGGGGCTAAAGGGGTCGTGTCGCTACATAAAAAGGCGCCTTTTTATATAACGACACGACCCCTCTAGCCCCATCAGGCGGCTCTCTAGGTCATGCCCTACGATCTTCCCACTTTCGGCAGTGGGTTTTTGCCTTGCCCAAATTCGAACCCCTTTTTATGTAGCGACTTGGCCCCTCTAACCCCATTCAGGCAGCTCTCTAGGCCGGGCCCTACGATCTTCCCACACCCGGCGGTTGATTTTTGTCTTCCCCAGATTCGAACATTAGACCTCCGGAACAAGTACTAAAGTTCCTTGAATCTGGTAGGCTCACTTGGCTACCAGATTCAAGGAATTTTAGTACTTGTCCTGGAAGTCTAGGGTTCGAATATGGAGAAGACAAAAATCCACCGCCAGATGTGGGAAGACCGTAGGACCCGACCTAAAGAGCCGCTTGAATGGAACTCGAGAGGCCGAGTCACTACAGCTATAAATTTTGAACACGCATTTTTAATTGTTGG
The DNA here is from genome assembly GCA_024364735.1 of Boesenbergia rotunda. Classification (NCBI taxonomy): domain Eukaryota; kingdom Viridiplantae; phylum Streptophyta; class Magnoliopsida; order Zingiberales; family Zingiberaceae; genus Boesenbergia; species Boesenbergia rotunda. Next base: position 818,938 of record JAGFNQ010004717.1, read on the forward strand.
CACACCAGCATTCCAGCAGCGAATGTCATCATTCTAACTTCTACAAACCTACAAGACGATCATAACTAATACTATACTCCAGCATTCTAACAATCACAGCAAGTTAATTTTTCTGCATATTCAGGGAGTAATAGCTGACTGCAGCGTAACTAATGGCAGCATGCCAATTTGATGTTTCCAGCAACTTATAATCTAATTTAATAGTTTCCTTTTTTTCCCCTCTTATTTATATAGACCAACAGGAAATTGTCCTCTCTTTTCAATATAAACAGGGAAATTAATTCCAACAACTTTTTGTGAAATACCAATCTCTTAATTTCATCCTTGTACTCATGAATCAGCTCCCAACAAGAAATCTCAGAGCATGCAAGTGTGTCAACAAATGTAACAATAAAATCAACCTCTCGAGAAATCGGGCTGCGTATGCCGCTGTCTCTATTAAACATAACTTTCTTGGTGACAGAAACCCACAAAGATAAATATATGTTGCAAATGCAAAAAGAAGAGAAAAGTAATTTTGTTGATTAACCTAATGAGTCAACAAGCAGGGGAAAAAATAAAAATTCTAAACTGGACAAGAAAAAAAGTGAAACTACAGAAACTAAAGCACAAATTTTATACCAAGAACAGATTTATTAGAAAGCACCAATATCACCTCATGAACATACACATAATTCAGAAACATTACTTGGAGAAGAAAAGATAGCACCCTAGAAATGCATATTGAACCAAAATTTCACTCATTTGGGACAAAAAAAAATGCAAGAGGATAAAAACACAAAGTTGAGATACAAAAGCTGGAGTAGAATCTTCTGCTATACAGGATGCATATCCTCAAACTTGGGACTCGAGTGCTGCTCACCATCAACAGCAAAGCATGAAGAGAATGTTGCCAACCCGGCACAACCACCATCGTGGCCCAGCAAGCCCACTAGAGAAATTGCTTCCCTAGAGGATTCACATTCTGGAAGAGACAGACTTTTGTGGATCTAGGGTGGCCAAGGGCAATCAATCCCATTTCTGTGGCTATGATGGTTGTCGGATCTACAAACAGAGGGTTGAATTTGGATGTTAGAGGTGAAGTATGCTAGGGATGTCAAACAGGAAGGTAGAGATTGAACAACAACAATAAGATTTGAGCAGGGAGGAACTCAAGCCTGCAGAAGAAATGGCGACGATAGTAGGGGAAGTGATGAGTTCATAGGGAATTTTGGGTGCTCAATGATGGGGAGATGAGGGTGCCTCAGGAGTTCATGATGTTTCATGAGTTAAGTGCAAGGGTTGGGGAGTTTAGGATGAGTAATAAGTATGGATTGGAATCAGGAAGAATAAGTATTCGTGAATCATTCTTGATAAATTAAGGAACAAGAATTCTAAAAGAACAAATATTTGATCCAAGTTCGTTCCTAGACATAAGAATACTTGAACCAAACATGCAATAATAAAGCCAATTTAAGCACTTAAAAAGTGGGTCTCATAGTAGCTAAATTAAATGAAAAGTTATTGGATAAAAATTGTTTAGTTCATACACCAACAAATATTACAGCCAAAAAGGTAAGAACTAGTTTAGTAGTGTCTAACAACTGATGAAATCCAAAACAGGGAAAAATAACTAAACTAGTATGCCTACAAAGAGAGTTCACCTTCAAGCTCATTCCAAGCATTGATGGCATCACCTTTCACTATCGTTCTCATTTTTGCTGCAACATCTTTTGCTTCGTCAATTCTTGAATCCTTCACCAGACCATCAATCAGTGCTTTCGCAACCTCAAATGGCAGCACATACTTATTATTCAAGCATTCTTGGCAGATACCCAGTGCTTCACCAAACTCCCCTTTCTTAACCAAATCACGAACCAAGACGACATATATATGTGCATTAGGTGACACTCCCTCACTCTTGTTCGTCCTCTTCATGACCTTCATCCTCTTGTACACCTCCAATGCGGCATTTACATCTCCTTCTGCCGAGTATCCACTAATTATGGTACTAAAAGTCGTCAAGTTTGGGTGGATACCCTTGGAAACCATCACATCCAGTAACTCCTGTGCCTTGAACGTCTCTGAATCACGACAGAACTTGGATATCCTACAATTGCAGGTAACAACATTAGGCTCCAATCCCGCACTCGAGATTTGCTCAAGAATTTCATCAAATCGATTATCTTCTCCATTTTTTAAGTAGCCGCTCAAAAGACTATTGAAAGAGATGATATCTGGGGCAATTCCTTTCTCAGCCATTCCATCAATCACATTGCGTGCAGTTTCAAGATCATTTTTTTGGCACAATGTCTGAAGGAGGACATTATATGAGCTTATTCCAGGAACGACGCCCAGCTGCTTTGGTGCATGGTTAAAGGTCTTGATGACGAGGTCAAACTGGCGATTGCGGAAGTAACCGAAAAGGAGGCCAGATAGGGATTTGTCGGAGCCGGATCGACCAAGGAGTTGAGGGATGCGATTGAAGGCGGCTTCGGCGTGATCGAGCATGCCCGCAGAACAGTAGAGAGAGATGAGACGGATGATAAAACCCTCGTTTTGGGGACACTTGACGTCCGATAGGAGCGGGGACAGGAGGCGGTCGACGAGATCAGGGCGGTTGGCGCGGGCGAGCTTGTCAACAGTGAGGGAGAAGATGGGGCGGTGAGCGTAGAAGCGGGGAAGGTGTGAAGCGGACTGGAAAAGATCGGCGATGCGGTCGGGGTCGGATTCGGAGAGGATGGCGCGTTTGACGGCAGAGATGGTGTCCAGACCGGCGGAGGCGGGGGTATCGGCATTAGCAGCGAGGGCGCAGAAGGCCGATCGGAGGCTGGAAGAGAGGTCGGCGGAACGACGGCGGACAAGAGCAGAGTAGCAGGCGGCGGTGGCCATGGGAGATGGAGGCGGTGGATCCAAGTGTGCAGTTAGGGGTCGAACTCGAAGCGATCAATTTATATAGGGATCGACGTTCACTTGTTGCAGATTTTTTGAGGTAAATAATTGGCCTAAACCTAACTGGCCAGTGGTTTGTTTCATGATAAAAAAGATTCATTTTTTGGAAAATTTATTAAGCAAGGTGATTTCTGCCTTCTCAAAATCGAAAAATAAATTAATTTTGCTGAAATAGACAGAAAATATCTTATGTATTCTGCAAATTTCTTCATATAAACCTCTTTTTGAGTTTGTTAGTATCTAATGCACCATTTATTCTAAAATTTTCACTTTTAATATATATATATATATATATATATATATATATATATATATATATATATATATATATATATATATATACACACCGGGCAGTGTGTAGATTTTTTTTAAGCTCTGATTTAGTCCTTTAAGATTTTATCTTTAAATTTTAAAAATTAAATTATAATATTAAATATAAAAAAATTAAAATAAAAATTATATTAGATGTTCACATGATGTACAGTGTAAGATGAATAATATATCAAAACTCATACATAGGGATATTATATCGCATTATAAATATGAAGTATATGTCGTGAGCATCGTATATAATTTTTTAGATTTAATATTTTATTCTAACCCCCAAAATCAAAACCTTACCCAAACCTTAATAAAAATATTATATATGTATATATATAATATTATATTGCACACCACCTATGAACACCGAATATTTTTTTTATTTATTTATTATCTAAATACCACACCCATGGACACATACTAATCCATTTATGGGCATGAATGCCTATTGTTATTTTTTTTAATTCTCATTTTATTTACATGAGAATTCAAAATTTTCTCATTTTATTTACATGAGAATTCAAAATTAGATTAAGACAAAATATCATCACTAAATCTTAGTACCTTAAATTTTTTTTAAAAAAATAGTAAGTTAATTTGTCACATCGACATATGCGGATGAGTATATATATATATATATATATATACAATCCTGATACTGTGCGCGAGCCGCCCATGCGCGTCCATGCGCGATCCCAATTTTTTTTTTTTTTTTTTATAAACGAAACAATTCCTCACGAAACTATTTTTTATTATTTTTTTTTTGTTTTTTCTCCTCCCACCGCGCTGCTCGTCTTCTTCGATGGCGGGGCAGACGGCGGACGGAGGCGGCGACGGGCGGAAGCGGCGACGGCCGGAGGGGGCGACGGCGGGCGGAGGCGTCGACGGCGGACGGAGGCGTATATCAATCCTGATACTGTGCGCGAGCCGCCCATGCGCGTCCATGCGCGATCCCAATTTTTTTTTTTTTTTTTTTATAAACGAAACAATTCCTCACGAAACTATTTTTTATTATTTTTTTTTTATTTTTTCTCCTCCCACCGCGCTGCTCGTCTTCTTCGATGGCGGGGCAGACGGCGGACGGAGGCGGCGACGGGCGGAAGCGGCGACGGCCGGAGGGGGCGACGGCGGGCGGAGGCGTCGACGGCGGACGGAGGCGTATATCAATCCTGATACTGTGCGCGAGCCGCCCATGCGCGTCCATGCGCGATCCCAATTTTTTTTTTTTTTTTTATAAACGAAACAATTCCTCACGAAACTATTTTTTATTATTTTTTTTTGTTTTTCTCCTCCCACCGCGCTGCTCGTCTTCTTCGATGGCGGGGCAGACGGCGGACGGAGGCGGCGACGGGCGGAAGCGGCGACGGCCGGAGGGGGCGACGGCGGGCGGAGGCGTCGACGGCGGACGGAGGCGTCGACGGCGGGCGGAGGCGTCGACGGCGGACGGAGGCGTCGACGGCAGCCGTAAGCGGCGAGGCACTGGCGATGGCCGGAGGGGGTGACGGCGGGCGGAGGCGTCGACGGCGGACAGAGGCGTCGACGGCAGCCGTAAGCGGCGAGGCCTCCGCTTACGGCTGCCGTCGACGCCTCTGTCCGCCGTCGACGCCTCCGCCCGCCGTCACCCCCTCCGGCCGTCGCCGCTTCCGCCCGTCGCCGCCTCCGTCCGCCGTCTGCCCCGCCATCGAAGAAGACGAGCAGCGCGGTGGGAGGAGAAAAAACAAAAAAAAATAATAAAAAATAGTTTCGTGAGAATTGTTTCGTTTATAAATAAAAAAAAAAAAAATTGGGATCGGCTTGGACGCGCATGGCGCTCGCCACAGTATCAGGATTGTATATATATATATATATATATATAATTCTGTCTCACCTATATCTAATGTAATTTTTTATTTTTAAATTTTTTTTTATTTAATACTATACCTCAATCCATAAGTTTTAATATCAAAACTCTAAGTAACGCAATCATATATATATTCTGACATCTAAGTAACATTTATTCATTATATTTGTCATTGTGTTTGTATCCAAAAAGGCATTTAAATGACAATGTGTGCTAGCATATATTTAATTTACTTCAATGATAAAAAATATTAATTTACTTCAATGACATAATGTGTGTCTACAAGCCAAATCTTCACTTACAAAGCAGTGTGTAGATCATTTAGCGTGCATAGATTAAATCTACGAACAAATAAAATGTTATTGGAAAAATTGATCAAACGTATTCTTTAAGTAAATAAAACCAAGAAATCTAATTTACAAAAACCTGCATCAAACAAGCCTAAAAATGGTTCATTGTACAAGGTGACAATATTGTTTTGCTCTCAACAATTGTTATGTTTCGTCAACCCACTCGGTGAAACCATATCATATTACCTATCTCATGGACACCCCAAAAAATGCATCCATCATTCAGTTTATGCATTTTTTTTACATAATTAAACATCTTAGTTTTCTGGCCAATCCAAGTGTTCAACAGGTTGTGCTCCCAAGTGCCATGCACCTTCTGCAAACTCATTGAAGAGTTGATCATATCCCCAACTTGAGAACCCCAAAAAGAACCAGTAATCATCAATAGATTCTTTTCTTGATATGAGTTCTTCAATTACTTGGCGAGTCACAATTGGATTGCCAAAATATACGCTATTTGTTATTTTTATATAACCCACTTTTGGTTTCCTGACCAAGCTGACGAGGGGCAAATTTTGAAGCGTGACTGGACCTCCATAGAAAAGAGGAGCCTGCTTCAGAGAAATTAGATCGCTGCTTAGATCTTTGAAAACATCCCAGCTTATCCTTTTGTTGATTATCAAGCCTTGGAAGCCCTGGTTCTGGTCAACGGTTACTATAAGTACTCTGGATTGGTCAAATAAAGCAGCATTAAGGAGCTTCTCGGTGGCAGTGAGAATGGTTCCAACGAGCACACGCTTGTGTGGGTCAAGGAAGGTGACTGGTGAATCTGGTTCAAGTGGGTGCCTGTTCTCTGCAGTAGTAGCTTCATTAAGAATGAGTTCATTGTACTTCTCGGAAGCAGAATCATCGTGCTCATCAACTGTCAAGGAAGTTGGATATGAGATTTCTGCATCCCTTGTTACCTTCCTTGAGTGTGTCGTCCGTAGAAGGCCTAAATAGTAAATTTGACGATAATAAAGAGCGACTCAAGTAATACTTGGCAGAGAAAAGAACATTACTGATATCAAGTTCGTTAACATTGGATGAAAAAAATCAATTTCTTTTTCTTGTACAAGTTATAAAAACATGGAAGCCTAATTTATGTATTTTAAGTCCCTACTGATTAGTGAATCAATGAGCAATGTCAGCTAATTGGAACTGAACTTTGCGTGCAGTTATAATGCAAAAAAAGAGTTTCTAATGCTAAACACTAAACAAATACATTGTGTTTCTACAAAAAAAGAGATGAACAAAGTAGCCGTATAGCATTCTACTTGAAACACAAAGCAGGATGTGCGAAAGTTCAGGCCTCTGAAAACATAGAGACAAGCCTCCTAAATTTGTCCAACAGAAGTGATTTTGAGACCAAAAAAATGTATCTGGATCTTATATAGTCCAATCTGTAAAGAAGCCAATGATGTGACCAGCTAGGTTAAAAGTTTCTACTCAATGTTGTAAAATCGGTTGGCGGCGCCTAGCGGCGATCGCCCCAGCCACTCCGAGTTTGCGCTAATCGGCTAGTTGGCGGTGCCGCTAGGCGCCCCCCCCCCCCCGGGCCATTTTTTTAAACTTTTTAAAGAAAATTTGATATAAAAAATATAGAAAAGGTGAGATTTGAGAAGAAATTAGGGTTGTGGACGAGCATATGCATATTGGTTGTTCTTGGATATTTATTTGATTAAATAGCTGCGTTGGATAGGTAGGAAGTTTTGCAATATCAGTTGTTGAAAATATTAACAGTGCACTTGGTTGACCTGGGGATGTACTTTTTGACGTGAGCATTGGTACATGGATTGGTGTTCTTCCAAATTACTTGATGAACAACCATCAATTTCACCTTGATATTCATAATGAGCAAGATCATATCAGCAAGCTTATATCTTTGAGGAAAAAGTTAAGCATTTCCACACGGTCAATTTAAACACTTTAAGCTTCTTGTCATTTTGAATTATCTGATTAAGTTCAGAGAAAATATTACTGTCATTTTGTTACTAATCCACTATAGTCTATGTTTAATTGGTTGGTATATACCTGTTTTATTATACTTTTAGTAGGCGAAATGATAGAAATATCTTAAGCTAAGGGTTCAAAGGAGGAGCATACATTATTTATAATATCATTAACTGGACTCCTTATAAACAGTAAAAGCGCCTAGGCCCCGCCCAGGCCGCCTAGGCGCTAGTTCTTCACCCGACTGCCGCCTAGTGATTTTTACAACCTTATTTCTACTATATACTTTAGGGGTCCAGTAGGAAACATAACTAGGATACATAGCCTACAACAGGAAGTTCTGTATATTACATTTTAGCAAATGACTCGCAATTACCGTTCTGCTTAGGAAAAGAATATGAGAATGGAGTTCTGAGTTGCTTTTGTAACAGTTTATTGACATCTTAAACATTTAATTCTAAATGGGATCCTGGGAAACATACTACTACTTATTGACAAATGCTATCATTTAAGAGATGGAATGTAAATGAGCTTGGGATAGTCTCACGCATTGCTAATGGTTGAATCACCATGGGTTCTTTTTCATCAAGCTAAACCAATACCACCACCTTAGTAATCCAGCTTTACTGACAAATGGTATTAAAGCATTATGGTTCCCAAAACAATGCCGAGACAAACTTGCTACGGATAAAACAACAAACCCAAAAGTTCAACCAAAAGGTCAGGTATCAGAAATCTAGTCCATGTAGAAGTCATAAATTTATCGGTGTTATAAATAATAATGTAAAATTGCTGAAAAAATAGAAGAATAAAAAAACAAGTTACAAACCTCTATGCATATTCAGATGCTGAGACTTGCTTCCATGAGATAGTATAAATTCCATTATGCTAACAACTGATATATCTCCCTTATAGGTGACAGCACTTTTGTTCTCTGCTGGAAATAACAGTGCTACTGGATAGTTTTCCTTCTGCAACCAAACCAGAAAGTTAAATACTGAAGCAACATGATGTTTGAGTTCAATCTGCAAGGCAAATACCTTCCACCATAGTTGAAATCTAAAATATGGATATCTGATAGATATATGTGAACTAGAATATAAACGATTGTCTGTGTTATTAATGAATGATTAATTGTACTTTCATCATAGAATCTCAAATTGTACGGCATGGAAAAATAACAAGTTACCAACACTACGATAATGGTTCCTAAAATCAGTCTCTAAGATAAGCCGTAGCACAACTGGATACAACAAGTTTGGAGGAAAAAAAAAATCTATTGCATATGTTGTAAAGAACTATTTAAATGTATAAGCAGGAGTAAGAGTAAAACCTAAATGTAAACCACCGAATATGGGACTAAACTCACTACAGCAATAACCCGAATAACCTAATACTCTTAACACTCCTCTCTAATCACCTTTCCAAGAGAGGAGTGTTAAGAACTTAATTGGATTTTCCAGTCAACTTTCCAAGATTCTCGCAAACAACTTTATGGATGAGTCTACTGAATTGTGATTTTAAAAAATTGTGTACTCAACACGGAACAGTTCATGTATGAGATATTGTGTTTGATTTGCCCAGAATTTTCCAAGATTCCAGAATCCAATTCCAATAATTGCATTATCTAGTCTGACAGAGCTGACATGAATTATATAATGTCATATCTTAGGGATACTATTTCAGCAAAATTAAATTATGTTACTTATATGAAACAACAGCAATAATACAACAGGCATCAAGTTTTAATTGCCATAAGACGTACAAAGTATATATGAATATATTAACGTGAAAATAAAGATGAAACCAATAAGAAAAAAGTCAAAGAACAACACTTTCTCAAGTATTATTGCAAGAACAATATACCATGTGTTCATAAAAGGTGATTTAACAACAAAATAATATGCTGGCATGTCAAATCGCATACCTTACCAAGTGGCTTTAAAAATAAACCACAGTCATTGAAGGTACAGTCCATTAAGAGGACCTTTGGGAACTTATTTAGCAGATAGTCTTCTTTCTTATCTGCAAGGAACTTATGAATGATCAAAAACCACCAATTCATAAATTGATCATTTGGATTCCAATGGCAAATTGTAGAGATGACACTTACATGGATAAAGGACATTTAAAAAAACCTTCCTAGATTTGTAACATAACATGAAATAAATCTCGCAAAATGTTCTTAGTCTTGACACAATTTAAGATAACATGGATAAAGGACACTTTATGGTTTGCATCAGTTGAAAAAAGGAAGCATTTGTACAGGTTGCAATATATCTATCAAAAAAATATATTTTATTCTCCAAACTCAAATATCAAAAACATAAAAAGGATGAGCAACAAAATAGTAAAAAGTAGAGCATCAATAAGAGTACATTTCAGTCTTTATACCAGAATATCTTCGCTGGCCATAAATTCAAACAGTTTTGAAATTGTCATGCAGCTCTGTTGTAAGAAATCAATCAATGAACATACAAGCAATGAATAAATACAGAGAACACTTTAAGAATCTGGTGCACTCAAAATAAGTGTTGATGCAGTCTGACCTAATTGTTGTTTTGATGTTGACACCACTTTAAGTTCGATTGAGTGAGAATTGAGATCCGATAGTTAAGTTCGGATTGAGTGGACTCAGGTCAGAGAGGGTTCGGTAGCTCGTTCTCTGGACCAGGTCGAGTCGGAGAGGTCTCGGTAGCTCGTTTTCCGGACTTAGGTCAGAGAGGGCTCGGTAGCTCGTTCTCTGGACCAAGTTGAGTCGGAAAGGGCTCGGTAGCTCGTTCTCCGGACTTAGGTCAGAGAGGGCTCGGTAGCTCGTTCTCTGGACCGGGATGAGTCGGAGAGGGCTCGGTAGCTCGTTCTCTGGACCGGGATGAGTCGGAGAGGGCTCGGTAGCCCGTTCTCCGGGACCAGACTGAGTCACAGAAGGCAAGGGAGCATGTTCTCTAGACTCAGGGTCGAATGATCAATGTTGGATCGGTCTAGAATCCGATCAAAGAGTTGGCACAAACTCTGTTGATAGTAGATCGGTCACAGGACTGATCCAGGATGGCTGATCGGTCTGTTGACCGATCCAGAGAGCTTCTGAGGAAACAGAAGGCTTCCTGAACGGTCTGGTGACCGATCAGAAAACATTCTGTGAGGTCACAGAGAGATATTTGATCGATCAGTGCGACCGATCAGAAAGGACTGGACCGATCAGGAAGTGACCTGATTGGTCAGTCATGTGGCTGATCGGTCAGGCTGACCGATCAGGCCCTTGCCTGATCGACCAGGTTGACCGATCAGGCCCTTGGCTGATCGGTTAGTGAGACAATTAGAGCGTTGGCTGAAATCCCAGTCAGTTTTGTGAACGGTCTGGTGTCCGATCCCCTGGTTTCTGATCGGTCAGTGAGACCGATCAAAAAATCACTAGATCGATCAGAATAGAATCTGATTGGTCAGGAGGGTCTCTGATCGGTCACCGTGACCGATCAACACCTCAGAATTTTAATCCAAATGGTTGTCAGATTTCTGATTTGCTTCTGATTTGCTTCGCTAATAACTCTGTGAGTGTGCAAATGATACAGAGCTGTGAAAGTCAAATAGAGGAGCAAGAAGAAGGGTCCAGGGTGATTTTTACTTGTGCTATTTTGTTTGATACGCATTTGCAGGTTTCAACGGCGTCTGACCTGAAGCTGCAGCTGAAGAGGATGACTTCAGTGAGCTCAGAAGGGGTCAGTAAGTCAGTGGGTGACGATGCCGTGGGTCAGTGAGTGACGAAGCCTATAAGTGTGGTGCAGAAGAAAAGCTTAAGAAGAAGCTGGCGAAGCAGAGGAGCACAAGGAACTAACCGAGAACAAAGCAAAGGGTTTGCTGTAGTGGTGTTGTGTTGTTGTGCTATCTACATTGTTTCTTCTTGCTAATTTTTCTGCGTACTACTCATCTGTTGTGTGAGCTTCTCTCTCGAGTCTCCTGTGCTTCATCTGTATATTTTTGAGACGCTTGTGGAGAGGTTACTCCACCGAGAAGGAGAAGTCTTTAGCCGGATTCACTCCGAGGCCTGATCTGCCGACGATCAAGGGATCGCCCACCTCACGGGCACGCCAAAGAGTAGGGACAAGTTATCCCCGAACCTTGTAAATACTCGTGTTAGTTCTGTTTCTGTTTTCTTTCTGTTTCGTTTTCCGCTGCTAACCTGAGTGCAGAAAGAAAAGAAGCAAAGTTTTTAGTGGGTGGCTATTCACACCCCCCTCTCTAGCCATCCCAGATCCTAACAAGAGGTATCAGAGCCTGGGGCTCTTTCAACCGGATTAGCACCCTAAGAGCAGAAGATGGCTTTGAGAGAAGGATTCAGCACCAACCGTCCACCTTTCTTTGATGGAGCAGACTTCCAGTACCGGAGGAGTCGAATGGAGTATTACCTCAAGACTGATATTGGTATGTGGTTCTCAGTCAAGGAGGGATTCACTCCTCCAAAGGATGCCGAGGGCAAGGAGCTTGAATCATCACGATGGTCAACCGAACAAACAAGGAAAGGAAAGGCAGATGCCAAAGCTATGGTCACTTTGCAATGTGGGATGACCAAGGATCAACTCATCAAAGTTGGTCCCTTCTTAAGTGACAAGGATCTGTGGAACAAGCTCATAGAGCTACATGAAAGCACTCGAGGCTCCCAGATAGCCAAGAGGGATCTCTTCCTCAATCAACTCCAGAATCTTTCCATGAAGGAAAGTGAAACCGTGAGCGAGCTTCATGGTCGATTCAAGGAGATCCTTAATGGCTTGCACTCGATCGATGAGAAGGTCGAGAAGCGTGACCTTTTAAAGTATGTACTAAAGTCTTTTCCTAGGAATATCTTGTGGTCATCCATGATGAATGCCTACAAGGTATTCAAGGATCTTTCTGTTGTGAAATTAGATGACTTCTTCTGTGAAATGGAGCTACATGAACTTGCTAACAAAGACCCAAAAGAGAAGGGAATTGCTCTTGTTGCATGGGACAAAGGAAAGAAGAAAAAGGAAAAGAAGAAGGAGAAGGAGGTTTCCTCTTCTTCATCCGAATCTGATGAGGATGGGAGCAATTCTTCATCAACCGAGATGACAAATTTTGTGAGAAGGATGATAAGGAAGAGTCAACGCTACAAGGGGAAAGGTAAAACAAGTGAAAGTAATAATGATAAGACTAATATCACTTGTTTTGAATGTAGCAAGAAAGGGCACTATAGAAGTGAGTGTCCAAAACTCAAGAAGGAGGAGGAGAAGGCAAAGAAGAAGACCTTAAAGGCCACCTGGGATGAGTCCTCATCTAGCTCATCCGAGGAGGAGAAGGAGGAGAAGAGCACCCGTCACGTGGCTTTTATGGCCTTAGAAGATTCAAACATGGAGAGTAGTGACGAGTCAAATGATCATTCAACCATGGCTTCATCATCTTCGGATGATGAAGAGGTAATCTCTCCCGAACTTGATAAATGCTATAGAACTATTGCTTGCTTGACTACATTGCTTAAAAAATCTAAGGATAAGGTAAAATCATTAAAGTTAGAAGTAGATTAATTGAAAACCTCTAAGGATAATGACATTGATGACTTGCATGTTGAGGTCCTTGAGGATGAGAATAAGGCCTTAAAGAGTGAAGTTGAAAAACTCAAGAATCTTCTTGGGAAATTTTCAAATAGCTCTAAGACCTTGGATATGATTCTCAACTCTCAAAGAGCGGTATACAACAAGGCCGGTATAGGTTACCGATCTGAGGAATCTAGTTTTGTGTCATTAATGTCTAGAACCCAATTTAAATCATCAAATGTTTCTAGGGTTCAAAGACTTAGGGAAAAAATGACCAAGGCATGGGTGCCAAAGACTTGCATTGTAGGTGCATTAGGTACCAAGGTTTGGGTATCTAAATCATCTATCTTTCGTATTGTATAGGCATTGGTTGAGGGGGAGCATCTATTAACATGGGTTGTTGATAGTGGGTGCTCCAAACACATGACCGGGGATAAATTATTATTCACTAACCTACAAAGCAAAAGTGGAGGTAATGTTTCATTTGGTAACAATGTTAGTCTCAAGATTGTAGGAATAGGTGACATTCAAATATCCGAATGTCTTAGAATTAAGAATGTCCTTCTAGTCAAGGGGAAAACCAATGCATAATACATGTGTATTTAATTTCAAGAACATACTTGGACATTCCAATCAAGTAAAATTGGTTGGATCATTGTTTTTGGTACAAACTTGATACAAACTTGTTTTGGGATTTTATGGTTAAGACAAACGTAGGACTATGAATTATCCAACTTAATCCAATCTATGAATTATCAATAGAATTGAGAATTAGGACTATGGTTAAGACAAACTTGGGACTATGAATTATCCAACTTAATCCAATCTATAAATTATCAATAGAATTGAGAATTAGGACTATGGTTAAGACAAACTTGGGACTATGGAATTGATACAAACTTGGGACTATGAATTAAATTGGATTATCAGAATTGGTGTGGAGGGATAAGTTTTGGTTAAGGGAACACCGACCACTTGTTTTGGGCACAAACTTGTCTCTCGAACGTATCACGTATCAGAGTTTCAGAAATGTTTCTGAAATCTGATCAGTCTGTGTTTCAGAAATGTTTCTAAAATCTGATCAGTCCACAGACCGATCATGAAATCTCTCTGTATCGAACAGCATGTATCAGAAATCTCTCTGTGACGAACCTGATCGGTCCGTAGACCGATCAGGATATTCCCTGATCGGTCAAGCAGACCGATCAAGTATTTCTCTGATCGGTCAAGGAGACCGATCAGAACTCTCTAATCCGATGCAGTCTGATCTGATGCAGTTTGATGTCCCACGTGCTCCTGATGATCAGGACTGATGTATTCTGACGTATGCTTTGACTTATGGATGTTTTCTTATGACTATGTGATTGATGACATTGTGCTATGCCTGTTTCAGTTATTTCAGTCATCAGTTATATTATGTGTTTACTCCTTACTACAATACTTAGTGTCATATGATGCATATACATTTTTGCCATGATCTACTTATGATATATGTATTTCATATGCAATTCAAATATTATTATTCGCTTTTTGTTTTGGGGAGAGACCCTTGTTTAAGGGGGAGTTTTTAAAAAAAAAATTAATAACCAGTCTACACTCTTTTCGGTGTTTGACAAAGGCGGAGAGGATGGTTAGTTAAGTTTAGGATTTATTACGAACTTAACTATTGTAGGGGGAGGATTCTGATTCCCTTGCAATGATAAACTTGACTTCTAATACCTAAACTTAAATCGTTTGCCAAACAACAAAAAGGGGGAGATTGTTGATGCAGTCTGACCTAATTGTTGTTTTTGATGTTGACACCGATTCAAGTTCGGTTGAGTGAGAATTGAGATCCGATAGTTAAGTTCGGATTGAGTGAACTCAGGTCAGAAAGGGCTCGGTAGCTCGTTCTCTGGACCAGGTTGAGTCGGAGAGGGCTCGGTAGCTCGTTCTCCGAACTATGGACAGAGAGGGCTCGGTAGCTCGTTCTCCGAACTATGGTCAGAGAGGGCTCGGTAGCTCGTTCTCTGGACCGGGATAAGTCAGAGAGGGTTCGGTAGCTCGTTCTCCAGGACCAGACTGAGTCAGAGAAGGCAAGGGAGCCTGTTCTCTAGACTCAGGGTCGAATGATCAGTGCTGGATCGATCTAGAATCCGATCAGAGAGTTGGCAGAAACTCTGTTGATAGTAGATCGGTCACAGGACCGATCCAGGATGGTTGATCGGTTTGTTGACCGATCCAAAGAGCTTCTGAGGAAACAGAAGGCTTCCTGAATGGTCTAGTGACCGATCAGAAAACATTCTGTGAGGTCACAAAGAGATATCTGATCGATCAGTGCGACTGATCAGAATGGACTGGACCGATCAGGAAGTGACCTGATCGGTCGGCCATGTGGCTGATCGGTCAGGTTGACCGATCAGGCCCTTGGCTGATCGGTCAGTGAGACCGATCATAGCGTTGCCTGAAATCCCAGTCAGTTTTGTGAACGGTCTGGTGTCCAATCCCCTGGTTTCTGATGGGTCAGTGAGACCAATCAGAAAATCACTGGATCAATCAGAATAGAATCTGATTGGTCAGGAGGGTGTCTAATCGATCACGGTGGTCGATGAACACCTCAGAACTTTAATTCAAATGGTTGTCAGATTTCTGATTTGCTTCACTAATAACTCTGTGAGTGTGCAGATGAAACAGAGCTGTGAAAGTCAAATGGAGGAGCAAGAAGAAAGGTCCAGGGTGACTTTTACCTGTGCTATTTTGTTTGATACGCATTTGCAGGTTTAAACGGCGTCTGACCTGAAGCTGCAGTTGAAGAGGATGACTTCAGTGAGCTCAGAAGGGGTCAATAAGTCAATGGGTGACGACGTCGTGGGTCAGTGAGTGACGAAGCCTGTAAGTGTGGTGCAGAAGAAAAGCTTAAGAAGTTGGCGAAGCGGAGGAGCACAAGGAACTAACCGAGAACGAAGCAAAGGGTTTGCTATAGTGGTGTTGTGTTGTTGTGCTCTCTGCATTGTTTCTTCTTGCTAATCTTTCTGCGTACTACTCATCTGTTGTGTGAGCTTCTCTCTCGAGTCTCCTGTGCTTCATCTGTATATTTCTAAGACGCTTGTGGAGAGGCTACTCCACCGAGAAGGAGAAGTCTTTAGCCGGATTCACTCCGGGGCCTGATTTGCCGACGATCAAGGGATCGTCCACCTCACGGGCACGCCAAGGAGTAGGGGCAAGTTATCCCCGAACCTTGTAAATACTCGTGTTAGTTCTATTTTTGTTTTCTTTCTGTTTCATTTTCCGCTGCTAACCTGAGTGCAGAAAGAAAAGAAGCAAAGTTTTTAGTGGGTGGCTATTGACACCCCCCTCTCTAGACATCCCAGATCCTAACAATAAGGCTCTACTCATTTTCTTCAACTTCCATATCTAATTCATCATACAGAAAACAGCTATAAGTTTACCACTAAAATAGGATAGTAAAACGTTATTTCCTTCAGTTTACATAAGCACAGACATACCATACCACCTGGGTATCAAAATCAAAACCATTGTGCACAAAATAAAATTAGACGTTTAGATCATGCCATCCATGCTTCCCCTGAGTATTGTCTTTACTGAGAAATAAAAACCCTGATTTCATCATCTTTGGCACAAAACTAACATGAACCATATGGCACCAATTTAAGTCATTTAAAACCCAAAGGAAACCAAATTTATATCCAATGCTAAACAAATAATTGGTTAAATTGACTTAAATAAGGACTTAGATATGACATCCAAACTATTTGGCGTCAACTACATCTACATGCCCATTGAGTTATATGCAAGGCAGTATCATTACTAATATTCAATTTAATTATATCACTTTTTATTTCATTGATTTCTTTTGTCTCCCACTACCTCTTTAAACATATCCGCACCATCTTAACTTATCCACTCATTTTATCATCTATTGTACCTAGACCTAATTCCTCTCACACATTAATATTTTTATATTATTCTTTCAGTAACTTCACTCGTTCATCTTAGCATTCGTACATAACTTTTTTTATACATATAGTTTCCTAAAAGTCCAACAATCTAATCCATAAAATATAGCAAAGTCTTATAAAATATTTCTTTCAACCTAAGGGGAAAACGACAATCACACTAGACTCTAGAAGCTCTTCTCCATTTCGACTGCTTATTCTTTCTCCTATAATTGTATTTTCATAAATATGTAATAATAGATGTAAGATACTTTAAACTCACAGGAATTTCATGCCTATCTTACTTAAACATGTTGACCAAAATCGGATAATCCTGATCTAGATTGACCAAGTAGACTTGTGATCTCTAGATTTCAATTCATTTAATTGATATCTTGGACCAAAAAAAAAAGGCCACTAAGAAATGATGTTGAGCAAATTGAAATTTTGCTTGGTTAAATGGTTCAAATGTCCACTTGTAAAACTTACATGAGCATGTTTGCTATTGTAAAACTTATTTTTTGTGGATTAAATTTTTTGGCCAAACACTAACCACAAATATATATATATATATATATATATATATATATATATATATAGGGAAAGTATCAAAGACACCACATTTTAATGGTTATCTCGTTATGATGCAAAAGATTTTCCTTTCCCAAATTTAAACAGCAAATTTCTAGTCATGTAGTAGAGTAATAAGTGAAAAGGTAATGTACCTTTGATCTGCATAGGATCGCCACTAGTTGACTGAATCAATGAGAAATCCACGAAGTTCTTAAATCCTCGATGCACTTCACGCACAATTAACTCCATACGCTGGCAGAACCCACACCAAGAATTGCTAAAAAGCACAAGAACATCAATCATCCAAGCAGGATTAACATCTTTTGAGCTGGGAAATGGCAGGTTACTACTGATTTCACAAGGCTTAAAGCCCATAACAAGATCGCAAAAGGTGCTGCCAGTAACTTGAGGTATAGAATCAACTTCGTGAAAATCTAACTTCACAAATGGAGGCTTTGGCATCTCCCTAGATATTTTGGGTGATGATTCCGAGTGTTCATATGGAGTAAGATTTTTATTTAGATATTTTTGCAGAAAATCAACTACAGAAGGGAAGCTAATATCTATTTCCTCCGGAAGTACATAGTGCTCCTGCTGAAGAGGATCAAGAATTACTAGGGTTGGAATCCTAGAACCTGTAGTTAAGGTTCTTAGCAACTGATAATTACCATCTGCAAAGAAAAATGAACCTAGAAAAGGATGGTGCTGATAACTTAGCTCATTTAGTTTTTGTAATGTTATGGATGTTTCAGTGATTTCTATGTCATTCCCTGCAGAAAGACCTGAAGAACTGGGTCCAAAATCTGTCTCAAGATGATTGGAAGTTGGTGTGGTTGGTGCAGAATCAGTTTTATGAGCTTCCTCTTGCTGAAGGTGTCCCTCTGACTTAGACATGTCCTGTTCCAAGCAAACAAGAGGTTTGTCATTATATGCCATTCCTGTTTCCTCTTGTTCATAAATTTGGTCCCCCTTGCAAACCAGTGTTTCCTTTGAATCACATTTATCAGGAACTTCTTTGATAGATTCAGTTAATGGTTTAGCATGCTCATGCCCACCAAGAGTCACTTCATCAGGTTCAAGAATATCAACATCTGGATACACAGATTTCTTTCCTTCATTTTTGATTCTATTTTCTTTATCACTTAATAACTCACTGTTTGCATCATAATGACTATCAGTGGGTTCCTGAGGATCATTTAACAAGGTGATTGAAGTTGTAATCACTTCGCTGAATTGATCATCACCATTATGTGGAATGGGAGATTCTACTGTTTGCACTTCAAAATCATCAGATAAGAGCTCAAAACCAGCTTTCTTTGCTACTTCACTTATTTTAGTTTCTTTTCCTCTCAGCACTGGATTTTTATTCTGAAGAAATTGGGTTAGAATATCATAAACAGGGTTGATGTGATTTTCAAGGGCGGTGCTTTGAAGAGAAATTTCTTTCCCTTCGTTGGCTATCATAATAGCCATATTATCCTGGATTTTCACAATTTTGGGAGAAACTTTTCTAGTTAGATGACCAGAGGAAATGGGCATATTTCTGCTCCATGCTCTAGAGAAAGCTTCTTCAGAAGAACTACCAATATTTCTCTTATTTTTATGTCCATCTGTCTGATAGGAAAGCTGATTTTGTGAAGCAAACTTTCTAAGAACCTCAAGAGATAACTTGCTCTCTTCTCTAACTTTCAATGATTCTGAGTATCGATCAATGAATAAAATGATAGAAGGTCTGTTTGCTGGAAATGCAGGCTCAAGATCATCATCAACCTAGATAAGAAAAGGTAGAGAAAAATGAAAACGTTAGTCAAACAGATAACTAGAACAAAGATTGGAATATTGGATAACTACTTGTGAATTAATGAAACAAGGGATTGAAGAACAGTATGTTTTGCAATAAACAAATCTACCATGACAAATATGAATTAGTATAAGATAAAAACAAGTCATTAGAACAGTTCTCTAAATGAATTGCAAGTGACAAAACTAGGCTTCAGAACCTTTATCGCATGAGATTCAAAGCTGTATTGATGATCTTCTGCTTATTTGGAATAAAACATGCACAAGAGAGCTTCAAGGTTACATAGAAGTATTATGGATCTCTTCAAGATCATTCTTAAGCATGACATGGCAGAACTGTATTGAGACTACCCTAGCTGTTCCACTTACTCAAAAACAGTTAAGGATCCTCAATTCAGAATTTTTAATTATAAAGATTCGGTAGAGAATTCAAGAGAAAATTTAGGATGTTATTATTTTTAACTTTACCCTTAGCATATTCAACTTAGCATTTAGTAGTACACCCATATTTTACTCTTTCCTCCCTGTTCCAGCATGCCTAGGGAATGATTAAAGAATTATTAGTAATTGTGTGACACCTCAAGTTTAGACTCGCATTGAGAGTTGTTCATTTATAGAGAGGAACAAGCTTAGATGGGTAAGCTACTATTAAAGCTTAAGCATTTCGGGATGATGGTTTAGCCTCATAATTTAATAGATCAGATCTGTCATCTAAAGCTTGGTCATCTTAAGTGGTTGTGACAATTGGTATTAGTTCAAACCTAATCCTAAGCATAGTGAGGTGTTAAAAGGGCAACCTGTGTGAAGTACCACCATTGGGATTCCGCCTCTCACATGCCACTGATTAGTGATGATTTTAGGTTGAGTTGGATTTGGGTCTTGACATTGTGACACATCTAGTTTAACCCTACATTGTGAGTTGTTTGTTGATAGAGAGGATTTATAAGCTTTTAAATGGATGAACTACTAGTAACTTGGGCTTAAGCATTTTTGGCTAATAGTAGAGTTCACAAGTTACGAGTTAATTTTCTCACCTAAGCAGGCAGAATGAACCCTATAATGAGTCAGTCACCAAGAAGAAGAAAAAAAAATGATGAACATGAAAAGTTGTGCAAATAGGACAAAAGCAAGGTTTTAAAATTCGCTAGGCGCTAGTCGAGCGTCAGGCTAGCGCCTAGCGCTTAGGCCGCCTAGACGAGGACTAAGCACCGCTAGGCGGATTCCACAGTATCAACGTAAATTACATAATAAATCACATTCTATAACTCTAACACAATAATATCAAATTTAAAATGAGTTCAAAATTACACAACTAATAAAATATCATAAATTTATTCTATATTTTAACTCTCCAAAATGTGGACCTCTTTAGTCGCTCTAATTTCTCCAGCTCTGGTTACTCAGTATGTGAAAATGGAGTTTGGCGGTAACCGCTAGGGCAAGCCAAAAAATTAGTTTTCTTGTTGGACCAAAGTTTAGGGCTTGTAAAACTTAAGCCCAACACAAAAAAGGGTTACATTTCAATTTTTTTAATTGGGCTTTAAATTTAAAAGCTCAAATTAACAAAAATCATGAAAATTCTACACTATTTCCGCGGCGAGTAGACGATTCGACCGATTAGTCGATGCCTAGGACCGCCTAATCCCACCTAGGCGCCAAGGTCGCCTAGGCTGGCCGACTAGGATGTTTTCAGTGCGGCTAGGTGGCGCCTAGCGCCTAAGCCGATTTTTAGAACACTAGACAAAAGGAGTGCCATCTCAACAGATTATGGCAGCATACACTTCTAAGATGTTTCACATACTTCTTCCACGATCGTTTAGTCTCGACTGTCCCACCTAATGTCACTAGTTGCTGGCAACCTTATAATCAATTTCCTCATAAGGAAAAAAAACAAAAAACAAAAAACTTCCTGAAAAAGATTATCAAACTATTGACTTAGATCCCAAGGACATGGAAGCCGGTTTAGAATTCAATATGTAATGCAAGAACCAAAAAAAAAGACCTTTAAAACATCGCTAGATTCAAAGACTGTTTTATCATCTCATTTTCCAACTTATGGCGCTCATTAATTGCAAACGGTTTGTTAATGAGTGTCTTTATAAATAATCATAGTATAAACCAGTTTCAAGGCTCTTCCATGAAATCATTATACTGATCTCTTCATTGAATTTCATAAAGCAGATTACTGGACCATTTTAACTATATTATCAATAAAGAAAAGCCAGCTCCTCTTTGAAAAGCCTGTGCCAGACTCAGGAGAATGAAATCTAGATGATATTATTTTTAAAATTTTATTTTCATATGCACTTTCCCTAGTGGACATCAGACCACATGTTCCATTTTAGTTTTCTATTTCATATGCCTTTTTCATGGTATGGCTTCAGTGTTCTCAAATCACCATGGTGACTTAATGTTGCAATAAACACTAATATCTTTTTATACACCAAACTAAGGAATAGTAAATTACTTTGATCATATCACCATGGTGATTATGTAACCTATACCACACCAATTGACTGACTGGGAATCTTCACATGATTAAATAGATGGGTCATCAAATTGAAATACAAGCACTCATGATGGCCAAAAATTATCACCTTTCACAACAGATATGTCTGACAAGAACTAGCATATATGGTCAAAATATGAGTGATGGTTTTTCTTCTCATAGTTTCTAAAAGCCTTCAAGATATAATAAGAACTCAACCAGCTAATTGTGGTCCGCTAAATGAATAAGAATTTCATTAGAAAATATAATAAGAACTCAACCACATACTAAAGGTCATAATATACTGCACTTGCCATAGAAAATGCTGTTAACCCTTCCGAGCATTCATATTTGAAATATAAATAAATTTATGTCAGCCAGAAAAGCCCTGTATCAAATCACAGCAGTTGGTACCAAAAATTGACTTACATTGGAATGAACCAGAACTTAAGATCCTTAACTAGTTGTAGATAAAATGTAGGAATATTACAGGGCCAACTATGAATTTTAGAGAAATATTTATCTTACTGTTTTTTTTTGTCTTTCATGCTGGTCCAGAACTAGGAAGATTCTCACAAATTGAGTGTTTAATGCAATGTTATACTACTTCAATATCTGCTTGATTTCAGGATGTTTTTAGAAATGATGAGAAGGCAATTGTGATTGACATTATTATTTTTCAGATTAAAAAAATTCTAAGTTTGACAATGAAAAAATAGGCAAAACATGTCAAAAGTTTCAACAATGTACCTCCATCACTAGTGACTGATGCGTTTGCAAAAATTTTCTCAGATCATCTCCTTCAGGAACTATCATTGTGCAATTAGAGCATCCAGAGACATGAAGCACAACTAGCCATTTATTTGGACTAGTGAGATCAAGAAAGGGTAACAAAGAAATTTCAGATATCAATCCGAATCTTTGCTTCTCGGGAGGCAGAAAATACTCTCTTGCAATAGAAGTGAACTGGTTGAAAAAAGATTCAAACTGCTTAAATTCTTCAGTTGTACATGACATATTACTACCTCCATTTTCTAATTGTTCCGGAGCACTATGATTCGCTAAAGTATATTCCTTAAACCAATCAAAAATTCCCAGCCCATCTTCAACACCACATGTAAGTCTATCTTCATTACCCTAGTGATCCAAAATTGAGAATAAAATCAGAACATGCACTAATGCTATGGATAGTCACTAATCATCAAAAAGCATTTGATTACAGAAGTATAAAAGAACCTTTGGGTGTTCTATGTCAAAGCCCCCCAGAGTATCACTAGAAATACTCAACGTAGGTATGCCAACTGCAGTATTTATAAGGACATTAATACACAAAAAGGATAATGTAGTCTAGAAACAAAACAAGTAGCCTTATAAACAAAGATAATCGAATATTGAAATTCAGTAAGACTTTTATATAACAAGTAACCTAAGAGATTCTACCACTAAGAGGCTACATTAAAGGCATAAAACATGTTATTTTTCTATTAGATATCATAATAATCCATGTTCACTATGATTCACTACCACTTGAACAGAAAACAGCCAGCTAAGCTACACAATATGACGAGTAGAGTACATCAATTAGATTTATTCAGAAGAAATGTATTAGTAGTTTATGTCACAAACCTTAAAAGCACACTTAATTTTTTCTCATTATAAATGACAAACTAATACCTTTCTGATTAGATCACTATGCAAACCCAAAGATTATTTGCTGAATTAGAACTTGGACAGTTGAACAAATATCATGCAAGAATACTAAGACCCTATGAAGTAAAGAAAACAGAAAGCCAAAAGTGCACAGCCCTTTATCAATTATGCAGTTACATTGCAATTGAACCAATTATGTTAATTGTCACTGGCATTTAGCATATTTCCACAGCAAGATGTCAGTGCTAAATGGTGGTTAGTTGGATTTATAACTTTCAGCTTACGTAAAGTAAGAAGACCTGAAATGAGCCATCAATAGGGCAAGAGATCAAGTTAAGATGGAAAACCATTCTCTGAATAATTGTATGAGGACATGGGAGTCCCAGAATTTCCATTCTGCTTTTTTCCCAACAGTTTGGCTGACCATCCACAAAACTCAAGGAGAAGAACAGCTTTATCAGTTGATTTGAAAAAGTTTTGAAGATCTTCTGGAGTTTGCAGAGGCTTCAGAGGAATCTCATCAGGCTTAAGTGACAAAAAGAAACGGACTGAAAATAGTAAACTTTGTGCGCTAGATCTCCCATGATACTTGTGTGACATTGAATTATGATAGTAGTATATTGTTATCTCATCTATAGCACCAAGGATGTCAGCTAGCATCTTCTCAGAATTCCTGTTAATAACCATTAGTTTTAGAAATTTAAGTTCCTCGTCATTAGCCACCAAGTATGAAACTTCCTTCATTAATCTTCGTGCTTCACCAGACCCTGTAATAAATTAGAACAATTCTTAAAGTTGTCATGAGAAAGTTCAAAAAAAAAACATGTACCTGATAGATCATTCAAATTTTCTATATAGACATCTAGCCGCTAGGAAGAAGCAAACAACAAGAAAGTATGCAAATTAAGTTCCATATAACTCCGTATGGGTAGGTAAACGCAAGCTTTTTGTTTTTCCATCGTTCATCAAAAAAGCACACAAGTATGTCTGAATCAATTAAGCAATCTTACAAACGGCATTAGTTCTTATACTGGTTAATGCATTTTTCTGTTAAAATGATCTAAGTCCATTCTACCGGTTTTGCTAGGCAAAAAGCATAACTTGTCGGTAAAGAGTTTCAACAACACCAACGCTGATATCAATAAACTTATTCAAATAAAAAATGGCTCACCTGACCAAAATAGTTTTTGCCTATACGCCATTCATAGAATGTTCGTGTAAATAGTCAAAAGGGCATATACTATGTAATTCAACTTTAAAAAAAACAAACTTTGAAACTATCTTCTCGACCCATCTAACACAACAAGGCGTTAAGAAGAAAATAAAGATTTGAGAGAAACTGTGGAAGAGGCCTACAAGGGACAGTGACCACGAGAAGGATCTGGGGGTGGAGGCGAATCTGAGACGAGAAATTTCCCTTGGTGAGGGTCTGCCACTCCACTCTCGAGCCGGAAGTCCTGCCACTGCTGGAATAGGCACCGGGATCGGCGAAAGCCTTCTTAGAGTATGACAAAAGAAACAAGGAAATGAT
This sequence comes from Boesenbergia rotunda, assembly GCA_024364735.1. NCBI lineage: Eukaryota > Viridiplantae > Streptophyta > Magnoliopsida > Zingiberales > Zingiberaceae > Boesenbergia > Boesenbergia rotunda. Next base: position 843,832 of record JAGFNQ010004717.1, read on the forward strand.
CAGCGGGAGGAGGAGATGGTGGCTAAGCAGCTGTCCACCGATTTCCATCGCCCTCGGCGGCGATGGGATTCTCCAAGAGACCGAAATCTGATTAGTTCAATCTCCCCCTCGGTTGGATCTTCAAGGTTTTGTTAGTCGAGTCGGGTCGTCCGGCCTTCATTCTGATCCATGTCCAAATCGGCATCCCGGTAGGGAATTAATGAGTTGAATTTCAATTTATTATATTCAATTTTTATATTTGGACGATATGAATTGTAAAACGGTTTGAATTCATATTAATTAATCAAGATTGGCGGGATGACCGGACGCAATAGTTGTGACGCGGCGAGGGGGGGGGGGGGGGGGGGGGGGGGGGGGGGGGGGGGGGGGGGGGGGGGGGGGGGGGGGGGGGGGGGGGGGGGGGGGGGGGGGGGGGGGGGGGGGGGGGGGGGGGGGGGGGGGGGGGGGGGGGGGGGGGGGGGGGGGGGGGGGGGGGGGGGGGGGGGGGGGGGGGGGGGGCGATGTGGTTGTGTGAGAGCCGGGAGCGAATTTGGTAATTCTTAATTTTGTTTGTAATCGAAAAATTCAATTGTAATTGATCCAAATTACATTTGTTATAAAAAGAAAATGTATATATCTTAATTACAATGTTATATACGAGTGGATGTTGAGGGGTGGATTCTATTCCTTAAGGGTTCGGAATCCATGGATATCCTTAAGGAATTGTTCTAATTTTTTCTTCCTAATCATGAAAAAAAAAAAAAAAAAAAAAAAAAAAAAAAAAAAAAAAAAAAAAAAAAAAAAAAAAAAAAAAAAAATATGTAAAACGATGGAATTGAATTCCAATTTCCATGGGATTCAAATTCTTCTTTCAAATAGGGTGTAAAAAGATACTCTTGCTGTACCCAACTTGTTGCTCACCTATACAAAGTAACTATTTTAAGTATGCTCAAAAACTTTATAATTGGGTAAATATTGCAAAGATGCGTTCGTTTAAGCCGATTACCCTTTTTTTTTATAATTGAATGTTCATTATCATGGACAATAAATATATTGTTATGAATAAGGATATCAATTTTCTCAAAATTCGATGAAAAATTTGATATTTTGAGTAAAAAAAAGTAAGAACTAAGGAGGATTATATTTGATATCCAATCTTAATATCCGATTAAATAATATATATATTAAAAAAATTTTTCTAAAATTTATTATTTTTGTTATATTAAGAGTAAATTATATAGGCATTTAATTTATTTTTTTATTATATTTTTTTATTTTTTAAGATGGCCTTAATTTTAATATGTTTTTTTAATGATACAGTTGGATAAATAAAAAATTATTAGATATGATTATTTAATGGATATAAGTATGAGAATAAATAGAGCTATGATACACTCGATAAAAAAATTCAATGAAACGTTCAGTAAATAACGTGGTACTTTACATATATACGTTTGATTATAGCTCAGACACCATCGGCGGCTTCCGATCGCGCCCCGAGTCATACTATACATTGGGGGTACGGTGAACCCGTCGGGGATCGCTGCATGCAAAGTGTTACATCATTCACTGAGGTTTTTTTTGAGATTTTTCACTGAGCATATCATTTTCGAATAAATATTCGAGTAAAGATACGCATAGTGAAAGTGAATGCTCAGTGAAAACTTTGGTCATCAATTGACGGCACGTCCGACGTCCGATTGCTGGTCAGACACTATCGGCGGCCTCCGGCCGCAGCCCCGAACCAAACTATACCCTATGGGGGCACAGTGAATCCGTCGGAGATCGCCGCAATTGCGATCTCGCATTATTCACCGTCGATTTCGATAGGTTCGCCGTTGTCGTCGATCTTGACGGGTTTACCGTCCTCTTAAGGTATAGTTTGATTCGGGGTGACGATCAGAGATCGCTGGTAGTGTCCGATCGGCGATCAAACGTCAGACGTACTGTCGAGTGACAATAAATTTTTATTGAGATATTCACTCTGCATATCATTTCTTTAAATATTCAGTTGAGGATATAAAATTCGATTTATTATCACCCTTAATTATCAGTAACATATAATCAATTATTCATTTTAGGTATAAAAACACACCATTGAATTTAGGAGGGTGAACTTTCTGAAATTAATAAAAAAAATGAGATTAACTTTGATCACCTTTTTACTGAAAAATATTTTTTTAATAACAAATTAAAATGTTATAATTGAGATTTTTAACTAAGGTTGTACGAGAGGTAATCGAACTTTGTGTGCTAAGGCAATTAAATCAAATTGAGTTTAATTTATTCAATCTATTAAAATGGATAATTAAAGTTGAGTTTATATTTTTTTTTTGAGTTTGGTTCAGTTAAATGTTATTGAACTCTTCACTTAATCTATTTAATTATTTAAAAATATTATATTAAAGCTGATTTATTACAAATTTATTTCCTATTTTCTTATTTATAAGTTTATTTATAAATTTAATAAGAGTTTATTAATAAATATATATTTATGAACTTTATTTTTGGATATTTGTTCGAGGCATCATTCACACATAGTTCACGATTTTATATTTATGAAAATAAATGAACTAAACCATATATATATATATACTCATTATTTGGTTTAGTGAATGTTTAAATTTATTTATTTATTTGAACCAACATATGTTAAGTGAATTTGTAGTTCTTACTTAATAGGAGCATTGGATAAGTGTGATGTAAATCAACCGGATAATATATGACGGTCAAAATTAGGGAGGCATTCATAAACTCTTGGGTAGACTAGGTCGTCCGAGCGGACAGTACGGATCAAGCGGACAACTGAAGATCAGACCTGCATTTCGATCTGTTTTCCATATTAATGTTTTTTAGTATTTTATTTTCATTTTCAGATGTTTTCTGTTTTCTGGAATGATTTTTTCTTATCCATTTCAGAAGCTATTTTTTTCTAGAAAACAAAGCTGAAAAAAAATAAAATTCAAAAAGAGTTAAAAAAAAAAAAAAATTAAAAAAAAAATATAAGTATCTTAGGGGATAGGACATTGACTTGAAGAAGGTTGGTGTTACTCTTTAAGAGAGGGCGCCAGGTCAAATCACATAGCTATCATTCGATCAGACCATAATACTAGCCGATTGGTCGATCTCAGTACTCTTAGGACATGTAGAGCTAAAGGAGGGTGATTAATTTCGTTCTTTGCTCGATGTAGATTTGTCGCAGTGGAAGATTTGAGCAAACGGTAATATTTTAGAATTTACTTGGTATTCATCTCCTTGAGATGACTAATCCAAGGATCCACTCTTCTCACACTCACAAACACTATGAATATCTCTTTCGTGGAGGCTGAAAAGTCTCGTACAAGCTTACATAAAGAAATGCAACAAGAACAAGCAAATACAAGATTAAATCTTACAAGATTTACAATAATTTCTTTTTGCTTTTCATGTTTTGCTCTATCCAAGAGCGCACAAGAATGGGTGAAGGAGGAAGAGAAGCTATGCTACAACTTGCATGAAAAAACCCTTTATATCACATCGACCAGGGTTCCTAATTGATTGCTCAATCGATTACTATGTCAGACCTGTAGAATCGGTGTCAGTCGATAGAGGGGGTGAATATCGACTCGAATAATCTCGTCGGAAAACTTCATTCGATCGTCTTTCTATCAAAGTTAGTACGCAACGGAAATATAACGAAAGACAAAAAAAACAACAGTAGAAAGACTCACGGGATTTACTTGGTTCCCAACCCCCAGGGTCAGTACATCCAAGGCCTAAGTACTCAGCGTGAGTCCACTAATGGTCTCCTTTCCAGACTTTCCAGAGGCGAAGAAACTTGTCTTACAATTTTTTTTTACAAAGACAAATAAATAAACATTAAAGTACTTGTAAATTAAATCAAACCAAACAAGTCGACGATCTTGACCAATCTGGAACTCCGAAGCATCGCGCACTTCCTCCTGGAGCTTCCTCGGTCGCAGAACTTTGCCTTGAGCACTTTTGCTTTGCACAGATTGCTTTAGCGGATGTAGAAATTGATAATCTAAAGTGAGGGGTCGAACCCCTTAATATACTACGTTCTCGGGCGCTTGAGAGCTCTTGGGTACCTGCCATGTGTGGTCAAAGTTCATCCGTAGCAACGAAAACCCGCGTATGGATAAAACCTAGCCTTCCCAGGCGCCTGGTAAGCTCTCAGGCGCCTGGTAAAGGATATACTGGGCGCCTGATTCAAGTCAGGCGCCCAGGAAGCCTCTTCCCAGGTCGTGTTTTTCCTGCGTTTACTCTCCTATCTTGCCTCCAACTCCAGGTACCTACAAGACAACAAACACAAGACAAAAACATAAATAATCTTAGCCTTAATTTATTGGTTCTGACTTTGGATTTCACCTGAAACCCTAGGTCAAACCGATGCCTAATGTTCCCTTTCCTGGGGAACGCGTCCTCACCTACTCCACCCTGGAGAAGTTACCTTTATCAATCGGCACCTCCGGTTGGACTTTCGCTTAGCCTCCAAGAACCCAACTCTCGAGACGTCCGACCTCGACCCGTCTCTACTTCTGTCCGCAATTCTCGCTCGACTAAAGCTTTTGCCAACCGGGACTTCCGACTAGACTTTTGCCCGGCCTCCGAGAACTCGGATCTCGAGACGTTTGACCTCGACCCGTCTCTACTTTTGTCCGGAATCCTTGCTCGTCTAAGACTTCGTTGCTCGATCCTCGACCAGGACTTAGTGCTCAGTCCCCTGGACCAAGATTTCGTGCTCAGCTTCACTCACTAGGACTTGGTCCACCTAACTTCACTCACTAGGACCCAGCTTCACTCACCAGGATTTAGTCCACCTAGCTTCACTCACTAGGATTTCTTCCACCTAGCTTCCCTTGCTAGGAACCAGCTTCACTCACCAGGGTTTCTTTCACCTAGCTTCACTCACTAAGATTTCTTCTAACTTAATCACTTCTTTGCTAGTCATCTTAATCCTGACTAGACTTCTTCCAATCTTCAGGTAAGTATACCAAACCTCAAGTCCAATTTGGTTTAATCCCTTGGTCAACTGACCAACCCTGAGTTAAACATCAGATCCTGTTTGGCTTAACCCTTTGTCAAACTTATCAAAACTGGGTTTACCCTACCAAACATAAGGTCTTGTTTGGTTTAACCCTTGATCACTTTGACTACACCTTATATTGTCAAACATCGAAATACTAGAGGTTGATTGTTCATAACTGATGCACTTTGCACCAACAAGACCTAGTCGTTCAACGCCTCTTTTTCAAAGCTTAATCATTACCGAATCGATTAAGAAGAACTTAATCGATTGGCCAATTGATTCAGCCTTACTATCCTCTTGCGAGATGCCTTGATCGATCACCCAATTAATTAATAACATCCCTAATCGATCACATGATCGATTAAGGCAGCTTCTGTTCTTGCGATAAAAACCCACCCAATCGATTAGCTGATTGATTGGTATTGCCCTTAATTGATCATCCAATTGATTATGAGTCATTCTATTTTCGCGAGAAATAATGCTCCAATCAATCACCTGATCAATTGAATTGGGTCAATCGATTACCCAATTGATCGCCCATACCCTAACGTACCTAAACTAAGTCTAGGGTTCCTTTTGCCCAACTTTCGATCAACCATGACCTGTTAGGACTTTCCGTTACTTAGTTCCTGTAAAGGATCGGATGCCGACTAGAGGGGGTGAATAGATCGATTCCCTCAATTCGTATTTCTTCCTACAAAGTTAGTACGTGTAGCGGAAATGAAAGAAACAATGAAATCAATGCTAACATTAAATCTTTACGTGGTTCGAAGATTGCTTGCTCCTACTCCACGGCTTGTCATTGAGGTGGGCGAACCCTTGATCTTTAGGTGAATCAATCCCTGACAATTTTCGACTAGAACTTTCTCCTTCTCAGTGGAGAACAATCTCTCATAATGTCCTCTTCATCTTTACAAGTTGAGAGTCAGGGTTAAGAGGAAGAGATGAGCTTTTGGGAGCTTGAACACTTAAACAAGAAGGGCTTTTTACAATGAACACAGCTAACTCTTCTCAAGTCTCAAGCTCTTCTTTAAATAGAGGAGAGAGCTGCTAACAAAACAGTTCAGCCCCGACACCAGTCGACTGGCTCCAACCCTAGTCGACTGGTACTTAGCCAAACAACTATTTTTCAAATAGACTAGTTGACTGGTGCTCAGACCAGTCGACTGCTACATTCTGTTCGACCAACAGAAAGATTAGTCGACTGTCATCTAAACAAGTCGACTGATATCGTTGTTCTAAGCTCATAGAAAGATCAGTCGATTAATGTCCCTACCAGTCAACTGCTCCTTTTACACACTCACACTTATCCTCTCCGGAGTCGCCCTTTGAAACCCTCTTCCTTTGGCTCTCGTCCCTCAATGCATACGAGCCCATGGCTCGTCTATATGTCATCCTTCATGTATACCTTAAAGTCTGCTTCTCTTAGCTTCACTCCGTTACTCCTTGTCCGGCGATCCCTCGGATGTACCATCTTTCACTGACTCAAGGACCCGATCACTCAGGATGAAATCTCCCATGTGTGTTCCACCAAGTCTTGCATGACTTAAACACACATCAAATCAATATGAAATCCTAACTTAAATTTATTGACACACACATCAAAATCGATGATCTATCCGATCAAACCTGAGTCGATTGCATCAACAATCTTTTCCTTTTTAATGTGTGGCAATATGTTTAAGTTACACATAAAAATAGCAATTTGAAAATTAGAGGCATAACATACTAAGAAGCATAAACATGCATCCTCCCCCTTAACTTATGTCCTATCACATGATTTTCAATTTTTTGCACAAACATGAAGAAATAAAGAAATAAGTTAAGTTCTAACTTAAAATCTTCAATTAATTCTCCCCCTTTGACACCATCAAAAAGATTATACCAAATAATTTTAAAACAAAGGCATCAAAGTAAACACAAGGATATATAGTTTTTCTAAAAAATTCAGCCAAAATTAATAAATCAGAGTACCAGTCGATTGAGACAGTTATCAGTCGACTAGCCTCAATGAAACACGAAGAGGCAATAAGATCAGTCGGCTGGTGTCCCTACCAGTCGACTGATACATTTCTGATCCGAATTTCAACATTTTGAGCTAAATTTCAAAAACGCATAAAAATTCCAAAAAATTTGAAAAATCACGAGATTTTACAAACATATTTCTTTAACTATTCGTCAATATGAAAAAATAAGTTTGCATGAAAAATTAAAGTATTTTTGAATTCTTGACCAAAACTCAAAAACTTTAGAAACACTTAAGTTTGTATCAACTTTGAAATCTAGTTTTGAAACCATATATTTTTCAAATCAGTGCATCAGCAATTAAAATATAGAATTATTTTCAAAATATTAAAATATTCAACTATGATCTATGGGCAAGATGTTTATTAATTAAATATTTACTTTTCCCATAGTTGGTCTATTATTACTAAAATGATAGATCTAATAACTCATCGAAATGTTATAAGCACAAGTGAATTATTTGTATCATCTTAACATCTCATATGCATAAATAAAATCATGAATCAAGTCATTATGAGATGTACTAAAGGTAATCTCTACTTAGCTCATTTGATCATGAATATATTTAGGCTAAGTGCTCTCCCTTTAAGGTTTCAAGTCAATCATTTAAAAAAAAATAAATTTACTATTCATGGTTGACTAACCCTGAATCCTCTAACATTTGAGGATTGACTTTGGCACCTAATAGAGATTCTTCTTAATTGGGTTTGCCAAATATCCTTGTGGATCCATTTTCTATCTAGAGTCTTGGGTTTTTGTTGACCTCTAGCAAGCAAGCAATGGTAGACTTTTTCATTGTTTGGTTGACCATATCCTAGCCTAATATTCTTGAAGCTTGCTCTTTGGCTCATAATAATCATATCTAGAGTGTTAGAGTCAATTTCAAATTTCCTAAGGGTCTTAGTAAGGTCATCTATATTTTTCCTTAATTCCCGATTTTCCTCTTCTAAACATAAATCATTTAGGCTAGAAGAAAAGGAAGTATGCATGTTATTTTTCATGGATTCTAATTTTCTCTAAACATACAAATATCATTTTTCAAATATTTTATTTTCTTTCTAGCCTTGAATAAATCATCATTAGTGCTAGAAATTATTTTAACTAAAGTGATAGTGAGTAGATTGTATACCTCACTTACCGAGACGTTCGAATCCGAAGTTGAGCCTCCCCCTTCACTTGAGCTTCCTTCATCTTCACTTGAGCTTTTTCCTTCTTCAACTTCGGATGGTGTGGAAGTTATATCTTTAATTCCCATGAAGGCAAAGTGGGGCACATGATGTTCCTTCTCTTCCGATGAAGATGAGTCATCCCATGTTGCCTTTAAGTTTTAGACTTTCTTCCCATTTTCTTTTGTTTTCTTCTTTTTTCCTTCTTTTTGCCTTTCTTTTTCTTCAAAAGAAGACATTCATCTCTCATATGTCCTTCTTTTTGACAATTATAGCATATAATCTTTCTTGTTCTACTCTTGCTTCTCGAACTTTTCCTACCATGAGATTTGTTAGTTGAAAAATGTTTAAAAGTTTTTCTCAATTTTCTTATCATATATGCCTCCTCATCACTATCCATGGATGCACTTGATTCTTCCGAATCGGATGATGAGGCCTTCTTCTTCTTGCCTTTTCCCTTGTTTTCTACAAGGGTCACTCCTCTTGGGTTGTAGACTTCTTCATTCGTTCCTCCAATCCGAGTTTCATGGAGCTCCATGATTGAGAAGAATTCATCTAGAGAACTTTTCTCTAGATCCTTAGATATGTAATATGAGTCCACTATTAAGCTCCAATTTGTGATTCTTGGGAAGACATTGATGGCTTTCATCAATATGTCTCGGTTGGAGAGTTGCTCACCTATACTTGTTAGTCTATTTAGAATTTCTTTAATTCTAGCATGTAAGTTAGATACCTTCTCCCCTTTATCAAGCTTGATGTTGTTGAGTTGAGATCGGAGAATGTCTCACTTTGCCAACTTCACTTCCAATGTGCCCTCATGAAGCTCTACTAGTTTATCCCATAAATCCTTGGCACTTGTGTAACTCTCAATCCTTGTTATCTCTTGTCGGGGAAGCACACTTAATAGATGACGCAAGACTTTTGAATTTGCTAAATAATCATCCCTTTGCTTCTTGCTCCATCTTATCTGTTTGAGTGGTTTATTCTCTTGATCCCTAGGCATCTCAAAATTGTTTTCCATAATTAACATTATATTGAAATCAGTGTCGAAGAATATTTCCATCCTTTTCTTCCACCAAGGGAATTCTCTTTCGAATTTTGGTGGTTGGATGTGCGAGCCAACCATTTTGATGAGAATTTGCTCTTCTCGACGATTAGTCCATTGAAGGGCGCCCTTGTGCTTAGATACAACTTGTAGAGGATCGGATGCCAGCTAGACGAGGGTGAATAGCTCAATTCTCTCAATTCATATTTCTTTCTATAAAGTTAGTGTGTATAGCGGAAATAAAAGAAACAATGAAATTAATGGTAACACTAAACTTTTATGTGGTTCGGAAATTGCTTGCTCCTACTCCACGGCATGTCCTTGAGGTAGACAAACCCTTGATCCTTCAGTGGATCAATCCCCGACAATCACCGGCTAAAACTTTCTCCTTCTCGGTGGAGAACAACCTCTCACAATGTTCTTTTCCTCTTTACAAGTTGAGAGTTAGGGTTAGGAGGAAGAGATGAACTTTTGGGAGCTTAAGCACTTGAGCAAGAAGGGCTTTTTACAATGAACACAACTAACCATTCTCAAGTCTCAAGCTCTTCTTTAAATAGATGAAAGAGTTGCTAACACAACAGCTCAACCCCGACACTAGTCGACTGACTCCAACCCCAGTTGACTAGTGCTTAGCCAACGACTATTTTTCAAACAGACCAATCGACTGACGCTTAGACCAATCGGTTGCTACATTCTGTTCGACCCAACAGAAAGATCAGTCGACTGCCATCCAAACCAGTCGACTGATATCGTTGTTCTAAGCTCACAGAAAGATCAGTCGACCGGTGTCCCTACCAGTCGGCTGTTCCTTTTACACACTCACTCTCATGCTCTCCGGAGTCGCCCTTTGAAGATCTCTTCTTTTGGCTCTCGTCCCTCGGATGCATACGAGTCCAGGGCTCGTCTACATGCCATCCTTCGCGTATACCTTGAAGTTCGCTTCCCTTGGCTTCACTCCGTTGCTCCTTGTCTGACGATCTCTCGGATGCACCATCCTTCACCGACTCAAGGACCTGAGCACTTAGGATGAGATCTTCCATGTGTGTTCCACCAAGTCCTACACGACTTAAAACGCACATCAAACTAATATGAAATCCTAACTTAAACTTATTGACACACACATCAAAACCCTGATCTATCTAATCAAACCTGGGTTGATTGCACCAATAGTTCCCAACTATGACTCTTCTTGTGCTAAGTGTTTAGTTCCCAGCTAACCCACCTTAGACTTCACCTAGTTTCCAACTAAGTCTGCCTAGTCCCACTAGGAGTTCCCTTTGCTTAACTGCAGTTAGATCTAGTATCTCTATAGACTTTTACCCTGCCAACGTGCAATCCTCCCAGATTCATTTAGACTTCACCTAGTTCCCAATTAGGTATGCCTAGTCCCACTAAGACTTCCATTTGCCTAACTATAATTTGGTCTAGTCTCTCTGTAGACTTTTATCCTGCCAATGTGTGATCCTCCTAGATCTACTTGGACTTCACCTAGTTCCCAACTAGGTCTATATCGTCCCACTAGGACTTCCCTTTACCTAACCACAGTTAGAACTTCACTAGTCAAGTCTTCGATCATCCTTGACCAACTTGACTTGTCTCACACTTTTTTCCAATATCATTGTCAAATATTGAAACTCAAGCTCGAGACAACTTAGGCTTAATTAAACTAGTCAATCTTAACCCAAAGAAGATTGTATCAACAAGTACCATGCTTATGATTGTACAGTACCCGCAATATTTGCTGGAGTTTTTGAATACTTGTATCTCCTCGGTATTTGACTTAGTCGATTTACGATCGTCGGATCTTCAGGGAGGCTGCTATCTCCTCAGTATTTGACTTAGTCGATTAACGACCGTCGGATCTTCCGGGAGGTTGTTCGGAGGAAGCAAACTAATTGGTTTACGTCGAGGCTAGTGTCCAACATAGGGATGGCAATTTTCCCCGCGGATTTGGATATCCGCGGGGAAAATCTGAAACGGGGCGGGTTTGGAGAGGTATTATCGGGTTTGGATTCGGGTTCGGGGATTTTTAAAAATCCCCGAAATAGATTGGGGCGGGTATGGGGATGCTATCTCCATCCCCGAACCCGCCCCGATATCTTTAATAATAATAAAATATTAATAATTATTAAAATAATTTAATAATATTAATATTAAAGATGTGTGAAAATCCTAATGAGTATCACTCACTAGTCACTCGCCGCCTTCCACAAGTTGGAAATCCCATTGTTTTTACAACCATGCTTGGGAAATCCTATTTTTTTTTAACTTGGAAAAAAATGGATATTTCAAGTGGGGATGGGGACGGGGATGGGGACGGGGATGGAGATTTACTCTCCGTGGGTTCGGGGACGGGGATTCCCCGATTAAGTAGAGGCGGGGATGGGGACGGGTTCGGGGATGGAGATTTACTTCGGGGACGGGTATGGGGACGGCAAACCCGTCCCCGACCCGCCCCATTGCCATCCCTAGTCCAACACTATCTCCGTAAAATGATATTGCTCCGCTACTGGTGCTCACGGATAGCAGCAATTCATTTCCAAGAAACAACGACGTCGTCTCGGAATAGTAGCACTTCAAATTCCGAGACCGACGAACCTTTTCATAGGCTTTTTGGACTCTCGATGCAGAAGATGAATGAGTGCAAATGCTTTAGATTGCAATGCTTGAATGAATGGAATGATCAAGTGAAGGGATCTATTTATATTGGGTGAAGAGGTAAGTAACCTTTGGTTCGGACAGATCTGGACCGTTCATAACGAAAGGGTATAACCCTTTAAAGGTCTTTTAATCTCGTCCCTTGATCTGAAGAGTTATAACTCTTCAGTTCATCTTGATCTCAGCCGTCAGATTAAAACATTTAATCCGACTCAGATCCATCCCCCCTCTTCACAGTCAGATTCGAATCCGACGCTCCAGATCGCACCTGCCTGCGATATGTCCAGATCTTTGATCCGACGCTCCAGATCGCACCTTCCTGCGATCTGTCCAGATCTTTGATCCGACGACCACCATTGAGCGTATCTTGAGCAATTAATTTTTCATTCACCCTTAATCGGGTTTGAGCAAATAAATAGTCCAGATTTATCTACATGAAACGTAAATTTCAATTTTGAAATCAAACTTGACTTTCAACTATCGATGACATCAAAATTTTGCTTTGCAAAATCATATCCAACAATATTGGCCATAATGCCTGCAGTATAGGCCCCACTGTAAGAAAGAGGGCATCCTATACATTCTACCACCGATCGACCAACTTACCTAAATTATGCAATCAACCGTCTATTAATACGATAACAGCTGATTGGTCGACTAGCCTCTAGTGTACGACTGACCAGCCACACAGAATGGCTAATCGACCAACATATTACTACCCTTTGACCATGTTAGTAGGAGCCCTAGAACCAATTATGTGATGATTGACTAGGGATTTTCAGTCCACTGTTTCAACTAGCTAAAAGACAAATCTCACACGATCCATTGGACTACAAAGAGGCTCCATCATTAACCTTAATTAGGCTTCATTATAATTGGACTGGCTTTCTCGTTGGGCCTTTGCATACACATACAAAAAAGCCCATCAGCCCTATTACACACAAATCTAGGTCAATCCTTGATAAGACCCAGAGAAATCTTATTCTGCCACTATAATCATTGACCTGCTTAGTGTACCATTGGCCCAATCACTGACCTGGCTAGCGGACCATTGACCCAATCACTGACCTACTCATGAACTATTGGTTTATCTACTTTTTATCAGACTTTTTATAGAAAATCTTTTACTTTTACAGTCATCTTATGGCCGATATGATACCCTGATGGTGGAGGGTTATCAAAGAGTGTCACCTATATAAAGGGGTCTCTCCTCTACAACGCAAATATGTTTTTCAAAAATTCAATTCCGTTGTGTTCTAGTTCTCTATCATTCTCTCTACCTCTTGTGATCATTGACTTGAGCGTCGGAGTATATATGTCAGGGGTCATTTTGGACTTGCTACTAATACTCTTTTCTTGAGTGCTTCCTTTTTCAAAATTCGATAATGATATTGTCGATCCAATCGAAGTCAATATTCTAACCGTGTCATCCTTTATCACTCGTGAACTGGATCACTCACCAAGCCAAATACATAATTCCTTGTGAATATTTAGTTCTTATAATCATACTGGATCACTTACCCAGCCAAATACATAATTCCTTGTCAATATTTAGTTCTTATAACCATACTTTCTTTAGTATAATTTTAACCAAAATAAATTTTTTTATTTGGATGTTTCTAAAAAGACACAATATTTTACTTGTAAAAAATAAAATGAGATAATAATTGCACTCCTTGCGATTTCAAAAACTTATACATGTACTTTTCCCCCTAAAATATCTTGAAAAAAAATCCGTCTTACACAAGGTAAAACATTATAGTTATGCTTCTTGAACTCTCAAAAACTCATATATATTTTTTAGTTTTTTAACATATGAACAACATCAAATTATTAAATTATGTTTATAAAAATACATTAAAAATTGTATACATATCAGAAGTATAAAATGTGATAATATTTTCGCTCATTGAATTTTTAGGAACTCAAACTTTTAATTATGATAAATGTAATTATGATCTGATGCACAAAACACCCTTTTATCCAAAATCTCCATGAAAGGCTTCAATGGAACTTAAATGAATTAATTCACCTATTTAATGTAAAAATAAGGGCAATTTACCAAAAGGCGTATGTAACAATTCGAAATTACCAAAGGGCATCCCATAGTTTATATTTTACCAAAGGGCGCAGCCCTTTAAGTCAACTTCCTATTATACCCTTGGCGCCACAAAAGACCTTTTCCATTTCCATTTTCGAGACATCCGAACCACTTTTGCAGTAAAATAAGAATATGTGGTTCGGATGGCAAGGTAGTAGAATTTTTGGCCATTGTCTCTCTCACCGCAACAACGTAAATGGTATTGTTGAAGGAGGACATTGTGCGTGCCCTAGTTGTGCTTTAGTCGCTTGCTACTCCCTCGAATCCCTCCGCCCAACCAAAACCTAGGCTCCTATACAGGAAAGTGGTAGTGTGTGATCCTGAGGCTGCTTGAAGTGTTAACGTTGAAGTTGATACTGCTCGGCACTATCAAAGTAGGATTTAGGGTTTCTGCAGGGTTGATTTTCATAATAATGGCAGGAAAAAGATCTGTAGGTGGTTCCTCATCGTCTTCTTCATTGACATTAATCACCAAGGTATGTGATATTGTTTATACTTAATTTTGCTGAATAAACACTGCTTGTGATATTGTTTATACTTATTCTTGCTGAATAAACACTGCTTGTGATATTGTTTATACTTATTTTTGCTGAATAAATTTGTAATGTATAAAAACTGTAGGGTTCAGATGAGTTTGGGAAAAAATTACATTGGTGCAGTGTTTTAGGCCATTTTAAACATTTTGTTGAAGCATTTGAAATTTTAAATGATCAACACATTGCGAAGATCAAAGAGTCGCCCTTCAGTATTTTCTTGGACATTCAAGAATTGCAGCATATCCGGGGAATTTTGGTTAATATATTTGAAAGTTGGGATTCAACCTCGCAAGTTTTTAAATTCTCAGGTAATAGTTTTAATTATGAATTATAAACAGTATCTATAGTAAGATAAAACTTGGATATAGTTGGCCTTAAATGATTGATATTTGATCAATTTAAATGAGTGAATTTAAGGTGAAATTCACTTCAGGTCGGTAGGCCTGAAATGAAATAATTTCAGGCCTACCGAGGGCCTGAAGTGAATTTACTTCAGGCCCTCGGTAGACCTGAAATGAATTCATTTCAGGCCCAAAGAGAAATAAATTGAAGCCTATATTATTGATGATAACTAAATATTTTAATTGTTTCAGGTGTACCGGTTGCGTTCACCAGGCGAGATGTTGCTTTGGTACTGGGTATAGTGGACCGTGGAGTTTCGATCCCTATTAATTCAACTGAAGCATCGGGTGACCTCTATCGTACTTACATCTCAAAAGAAAAACAACCTACCAGAACAAGAATTGAGGACTTACTTAAATATTATTCTAAAAGTGTTGAATCAGAGGATGATGTGTTATTAGTTTATAAATTTTATATTTTGTATATATTTGTTTGTGTTTTATTTTCGTCTAGTACATATAAGGTCCCTCTAGGGCTTGTGGATATAGTAGATGATTATGACAATCTTGGTAGATTCAACTGGGTGGAAGCTATCCATAAATTTTTGTCTCCCCAATTACCTAAGATTGGGGAATTTTTTTCATCAAGTCAAGGAAACCAGAGGACCACAAACCTCCCTTATGTAAAGGGATTTGCTGGGCTTTTGGCAGTGAGTAGAATTTACCTAAATTATATTTTATAATATTTTACTGTCATTAATGTAATTGTCTGGAAAACTTTGTGTAGGCATGGTTTTTGGAGCATGTACCCATTCAAAACCCATACAATGTTGAAGGACCCCGAATAAATAAGTGGAGGAATATTCCTTCGCATATTAGTAGGGTGAGGGACCTTGTCAACCAAATCAGGTCCGAAGAGGTAATTATTGTAAACTGTGATCTATGTTAGTTTATCTTTGTTAGTTTGATATAGAGGCAGTAAAATTTGTGTACTTGGTAATTGACAGGTGATTGTTGAAATAATTCCTAACATATATGAAAGCACATTGTTTGAGAACCTTGAGATTGGGGATGACATTCCACGGCCAATAGCGACATCACAAGGACATGACACAGAAGATGTAAGGCCATGTGGTGAATGCATTCTTAAAGACACCCTAATCAAGGAGCTAACAGAGGAGAATATATGTTTGAATGAAAGGATTAAGGAATTACTTTCAATTATTGAAAAAAAGGGCATGGAGGCTCAAGAAAGCTATCCTGTAGTCAGTCCTCTTTCTGATCCAGTATCTTGTAGAACAAGGAGAGGACGTGACCGAACTCGGTATGATTACAGGGATACTCCAATTGAGAGTCCAGTATGGCACCAACTATTACATAAGGGGAAGCGGAGAAAGGAACAAATATCAAATGTCATGGACAAGGAAAAAAGGAAACTTAGTGAGGAGGATATGGATGAAGCAAGAGAAACCATTACTGTAATGGAAGTCATGTCTGAAGAAGATATAGAGGAGGAGAAAAGAAGGACCTTCGAACTATGCAAAATGAGGCAACAAGGCATTGATGTATGTGAGTTATTTTCATATAAATTACGTCAAATTTATTGAATTTGGTCATTAATTAGTTTGGTCTAAATTGTATCGATGTAGTTTGTGAAGAAGCATTTTATGAAGTCGAAGAAGAAAAATCAAGATAAAGAAGTGGCCTACGTGATAAATAAATTGGAGAACCTAAAGTATGTTATGAAACATAGTTTAGTTAATATATTTGGGGCTTTAATATATAATCTTATCAATTAACTTGGCAGGTTGGATAATGAATTTATCTGGGAGGATGCACCCTTTGCTTTGAAATTGCATTCATTCTTACAAATCTTCAATGGAGAGGTTTTTACAAAAGGCGAGGTCATTGATGCCTTCTGTAAAATGTTATTTAGGGGAGCATCCACATCTGGTAGGTCATACCACAAGTCAATATATTGTTCAACCTTCTTCACAGTAAGTGATGTAAATTAGTATGAATTAATAGATTATAGAAGACCTAGTATTATGATGTGGTTATTAATAATTTTGATTTTGCAACTATTTAGGCTTCAATAAGATCGTCAAGAAAGTTTTCCATGCAACAAGTGATGAAGACGGATATGATAGAACAAGGGTTTAGATATATTTTAATACCTTTGTGCAGTGATAATACACACTTTCACTTGTTGGCGGTGAATACAGAAGCAATGACTTTCATTCATTTAAATTCTCTTGCTAGTGGCCGTAAATATAAGCATGATTTTGACTCAGCGGTGAGCTACCTACCTTTATTCATATATATGTTCATCATTTGGTAAAAAATGTCATTGAAATTCATGATATATTTGACAGGTAAAAGAACTTAAACAATATACTCGCGAGGAACTTACGGCTATTCATCTATATCTACAAAGTCATCATCCCTTGGACAAATGACCCTCCGTCAGACAAAAATGTCCCCAACAAGAACATAGGTCAGTAAGTGAGGAAGAGTTTGAAAATTTTAAAATGATCAAAGTATTTTATTATCCCACTTATTGAAATCTGAAATACTATTTGTTATTTTCAGCGTGGACTGTGCCTTCTTTGTTATGCAATACGTCTGATGTCTCCTATGCGATGAGAAGATGGATTTCAAACAAGGAGATATGACGAAAATGAGATTTGATCTGACAGTAAAAATTATGGGAGACATGTATTGTAAAACATGAGACTGTCAATCTCTTGAAGTAATGTTGTAAAAAAACATCCTTTGCTGGTGATTCAGCTCCATTTGTATAGAAATTGTGTAAATTGTATGAATATAATTTATTGTCCAGAAAAACAAAACAATTGTGTGATGTTGATTCACATCGAGTTGCTGCAATGTAGTGTACCAACTGATACGGTAAGAAAACATAACTCATAATGATTTGGACAAAGTTTGCACACCAGAAATAACATCTCTTTGGTTAACTCTAACTACTGATATATATCCAAGTATCGAAGGTCCATCAGTGGGTTTCTGATACATAATTTGAAAACATGACTTAATCGACTCGAAGGAATTGAAAATTGGTATGCATTCTGTATTGACTTAGTAAGATGGATTATCTCTACCATAAATTTAAAAAACTTGTTTCAAATTCTAAAGATTAATAATTAAATAAAATTACATGATTTGGTCACAATTTGTAGATAAATATAGAATAAATATCTATAAATCATGATTTTATTTAATGGCCAAGGTGAGCATGAAATTAACTTTTCAGCCCCACGGTGGGCCTGAAATAAAATGAATTCAGGCCCACGGTGGGCCTGAAATAAATCAATTCAGGCCCAAGGCGGGCCTGAAATAAAAACACTTCAGGCCCAAGGAGGGCCTGAAATAAAAACTTTCAGGCCCAAGGTGGGCCTGAATAGATCCAGTTCAGGCCCAAGGTGGGCCTGAAATCAAGTCATTTCAGGCCCACCGTGTGCCTCAACTGGGAAAATTTCAGGGTCTCTGTTAACCATTAAACACTTCTGATTTAAGTTGGTGGATAATAAATTTGTAGTTGTATAGGTGTAATACGTTTATAGAACATAACTGATAAATATTGGTACTTAGTGTGCACATAAAAACTCACTGATATAGCATTGGTGATACAGCAAGATTAGAGGTTTGGCCACCCAAAATCTCATCTCCTATCTCAACCCTATCTACTGATATAGGTTTTTCAGAATTCCAGATATGGAGGTCCATCAGTGAGTTTTGCTCAAAACTCACTGATATACCTAAACCACTGATATAGCATTGGTGATACAACAAGATTAGAGGTTTGTCCACCCAAAATCTCATCTCCTATCTCAACCCTATCTACTGATATAGGTTTTTCAGAATTCCAGATATGGGAGATCCATCAGTGAGTTTTGCACAAAACTCACTGATATACCTAAACCACTGATATAGCATTGGTGATACAGCAAGATTAGAGGTTTAGCCATCCAAAATCTCATCTCCTATCTCAACCCTATCTACTGATATAGGTTTTTCAGAATTCCAGATATGGGAGGTCCATCAGTGAGTTTTGCTCAAAACTCACTGATATACCTAAACCACTGATATAGCATTGGTGATACAGCAAGATTAGAGGTTTGGCCACCCAAAATCTCATCTCCTATCTCAACCCTATCTACTGATATAGGTTTTTCAGAATTCCAGATATGGGAGGTCCATCAGTGAGTTTTGCTCAAAACTCACTGATATACCTAAACCACTGATATAGCATTGGTGATACAGCAAGATTAGAGGTTTGGCCACCCAAAATCTCATCTCCTATCTCAACCCTATCTACTGATATAGGTTTTTCAGAATTTCACTCTGGACTTGAAGTCATTCAGGCCCACCGTGGGCCTGAATTCATTTTCCATGGTGGGCCTGAAATAATTTGATTTCCGGCCCACCTTGGGCCTGAATCATTTTATTTCAGGCCCAAGGTGGGCCTGAATATATCTTATTTCAGGCCCATCTTCATTCAATAAAATTAAATACATAATCAATAAAATTAAATATATCTGAATTTTAGAGCCTTGAAAAGTAAATATAAATACATAATCAATAAAATGCACATGCAAAATCTGAAATATATATGATATATTCCAAATTTAGTTTTATTTTTATAAATAAAAATCGATATAACCTAAATTATATTTATAATACATATAAAAAGCGCCTCCTAGGGCCTGAAACCTTTTATATCAGGCCCAGCAGTCACTCATTTGTATAGCAGTCACTGATTTGTCTAGCTCCAGATTTGTTGCGATTTGAAGGTAACGTGCTTGTCTTGATTGGAGAAGTTGTGGGCGTCGTCATCGCACTAGTCGACTTGTACTACCCTAATTTTTAGTTTGTCATTTCAGTTCTTGCTTTCACCTAGGGTTAGCGATAGTTTTCATTAAAAGACTGAATTTGAGGAGACCCTTTTATGAACGAATTCTAAGTGTCATTTTTGTTTGTGTCAAATAATTTTTTGTTTGATGGTTGCAAAGTTCGGTATGGGTCAAAAAAATCAGCTTCAAAGAAATCTGCTCCCACCAAATCTATGAAACAGCAAGTCTCTGGGGGAAGTCATGAGAAAAAACAGCTGCCAAAACGAAAAATTAAATTGTCTACCCAGTATTCAAGTTTTGCCAACAGAGGTCGAAGCAAACGAATGAACTGGAAAAGTAGCCTATCCCATTTCAAAAATTTTATTGATTCTGTTCCACCCACACCAGCACAAGAACAGTTGCTTCGAGACACACCCTTTTCTTGGGTCCTTGACCTTCCTACTAGTTCTTGTGTAAGACCCCAAGTTCAGAACATGTTTGATAATTGGGATGAAGAAGAACAGAGCTTTGTAATCCATGGGAAAAAACTCAATTTCACAAAGGTTGATATATCACTTATTCTAGGGTTACCTGACCATGGAGAGATAGTCCAACTTGATTTAAATGAGGCCTCCACGCCACTGTACAAGGAGTATTTTGAAGATTCCAGTTGTTCTGCCCGACATTTGGAGAAACTGCTAATAAAGTCTACATCCAATGATTGTTGTACTGTCAGTTGTATATACTCTATTATTTCAGTACAGTGCTATTTTGTGGTACTAGTAGCATACTTGCCATTCCTGCCGTGTCACTTATTGATTGTGTAGATGATTTTGACAATCTACGAAACTATAATTGGTGCAATGCCGTGTACAATTTCATGGCTCCTCAGTTGGGAGCCATTGGAAAGGAGGTGACATTGAGGCATAGAAGACATGTAGGTGATTCAACCCAACCGGCCAAGGCTCCCTTGCTCAAGGGATTTCCAAATATTTTGGCTGTAAGTTAGAGTTACTTATACCTGCTGATATAATTTGATGATGGATATTATTTACTAATTATAATGATGTTGCAGGTATGGGTTACTGAACATATTAGTATTGCTGCTCCTGAACATCCTCATAAATTGCCAAGAATACTTCGCTGGACTTGGCCTAAAGCCCACGTTGAGAGTATCAAGAGGATGATAGACCGTGTGGCCACAGATTCAATTATTGTTGATTTAATTCCGTTTGATATAGAGCATGATTTGGTACCTGACTACTATCCTCCAACTCAACCACTTGAGGTACACTTTGAGGAATTACAGCAGGCACCAGAAGGAAGCCAGGCACCACAAGTAAGGCAACATGCCTTACAAACGGAAGCCTGCAATATATGTATACAAAAACAAGAACAAATTGAGACCTTACAGCACGATTTAAATATAGCACTTAAAAGTTTGGAGGAAGCCACAAGTGAGACAGCAACAGCTATCAGTGCCAAGGATCAAATTATTGCTCAGAAAGAAACAATAATTGCAGAGAAGGAGTCCCAACTGAAACAAAAAGATGACATCATTTTTGAAAAGGATAAATTTATTGGTAACTTATATTCGCAGCTTAAAGTACAAGAGGAGCATAATGAAAAAAGGGTAGCTGCAAGAGAGAAGATCATACTTCAGTCTAACCAAAGAATCAAGACGCTGTATGAACAATTGCAAAGCAAAGGGTCAGATGAAGGTGAGCCACTTGCCAAAAAATTAAAAATAACTCAGGTCAGACAAGACTACCAGCCCAAAGGCAAGGGCAAACAAGTTGTTCAGGATGAAGATGAGGATGAAGATAAAGATGATGATGAAGATTACGCGGCTCCTGCCCTCATCAATCTCAGATACTACAACGCAAACAAATAAATCTGAGACCTCCACCCAAACAAACATATCTTAACATCACGCAGCTAAAGCTAAAGAATTTTAAAAGGTCAAAAGCAAAATCTTGAGGAATTCCAGGGCAATTTTTAAGAAGAAGCCTAAAGATGCAGAGATTGCTGAAACATTATTAAAGCTTAGTAAATTAAAGTGAGTTAGTTGCTATTGCATTTGAAAAAATATTGTAAAACAATGATGATTATTGACATTCATTAATAAAATTGAATCTTCAAGAATTTCATTAAGTTGCTTATCTTATTTGCATGTAGGTATGAGTTAAATCCAGTATGGTCCAATGGGACCTTTACATTAGATATGCTATCTTTTTTGACAATATTTGATTGGAATGACTACACCACTGGGGATTGCATCAATGTATACTGGACTATTCTTGGAAATGAAGCAAAAGCGTGTAACTCACCATACCAGCCCTCCATATTGTGTGGGGTGGGGTTTGATGTAAGTTAATTAGTTACTAAATTATTATTGTTTTTTTCTATGATTTAGTCCACTGACACTTCCTTTTTAATAACCATAGGATCTTTTTGAGGCGATTCACGCTCAGGCTTTTGAACAAACTATTGCTACTTATACGGATAAGCCGATTAGATATATCATCTGTCCTCTAAATAATACAGACGATCATTGGCATCTAATGGTTATTGACCTCGTGGAAGGTTGTATCCATCATTATAATTCTCTCGGCGCCACAGAAGGGTACACTGCCAAATTTGAAAAAACTGTAAATTTTCTACTTCATAGATATACCTCAACAAAAAGGTTCATACCAATATAATTGTTACTAATGTCATATCTGTGTAGGTGGTGTTTTTCAAAAATTTGAACTGGTCTTATTACAAGACATGGAATAAAGGATTGTCTTCCATATCTGGGACAGAGTTTACTAAAATTGTTGTACAAGGACCCACCCAAAGCAGATCGTAAGAGGATGTTTATTTTTGTTAAAAATAACAATGCATTTCATAGTTGGTTTTATAAGATGACAACAATGTCAATATTGGGTTTTTCAGGTCGGATTGTGCATTTTTCATGATGCGGTATGCAGAAAATCTAGTTTTTCAAAGATCTACAAATTTTAGCCAAAAGGAAATGAAAAATTATCGATTTCAGGTGGGCTATAAAATAATGAGAGACAAGTGCTGGAAGCTAAATCTGTAACTAGAGTTTTTGTTCATACTATGCATATGTAATTGCCAGCACAAACATTGTATTTGTAATTATACAATCCATGTACTCCTTCTCAAATCAATGAAACTTTGCTTCGGATCATTGTTTTTGTCTCATATATGATCTGTAATCTGTAATTGTTGTCGAACCGATCAGTAATATTGGACCTTGTTTTTGCTAGAATCATTTGAATTGAGGACCACATTGAGCCTGAAACAAAAGCATTTTAGGAAACCCATTCAGTGCCTGAAACAAAATGATTCAGTTGTATAATGTAAGTTTAATGACAAACAATATATGTTTGTAGTTATAATGTATGTAAACCATTTTGATACTCCAATGGAGCATTGCTTTCGATCCTTGTTATTGTGTAAAACTGTAATCTATAATCTGTCCTCTTGTCGATACTATAAGCAATATTGAACCTTACTTTTCCTCTACCCTAATTTTAAATCACAGCCCACGCTGGGCCTGAAATGATATTATTTCAGGCCCACTCTGGGCCTGAAATAATTCCATTTCAGGCCCAGCTTGGGCCTGACACAATAATGTTCAGGCCCACGCAGGGCCTGACACAATAATCTCATTTCAGATTTCAAATAATTCAATATTAGAATGATTAAATATTTTATATAAATATACATGTTGTGAAATTATTTTTAATATTAAACAAAAAAAAGAGTACCTACATAGACATTGCATACCACAATTTAATTCCATCCACATCATTACCTCATATTTTCAGAATTTGGCACAGCAGGAGGTTTGTTTCATGGAACTATGATATTTTGATTTCTTAAAACTCATTACCAGTAGTTAGAGTTTAGATAGCTAGGAGATGGTATTTTTGGTCTCCAAACATAGTCCTAATGATTATCAATTACGTGTTAATACAGTATCAGTTGGCACAGAACAATGATTCAACAAAGCAAACAAACAAACAAAGGGTCTCAAATGCCATATATTCACAAACCATAGGACTTCAGGACTTCAAGACCTGAAATTACATTATTGTGAGTTTCAAAATCCGAAAACTTCACAACTGCTCAATTCTGCTTACATCACTTTACACAAGAAGAAATGTATCATAATATTTAAATACTTCTTCAAGTCACAACATTAACAACAACTAGTTTTTTTGACAATACTATAGCTGTACAATATACAAAATATATACATTCAGTTATCCTCCATACAAAATATACATTTCAATCAGAATATTGGGTCACTACATATACCAATTAACTCAAGACCTTGGGGCTGGCGGCATTCTATATGTCCTTTTATTATGACCAAGTTGTTTGCACCGGCTGCATTTTAGTTTGACTTGCCATTGTA